>JAJPUD010001226.1:59335-105750 GCA_023553655.1 Myrmecobius fasciatus
ACTTGAACTCCAAATACCCATATAAAAATAGTTTTCAACATTCACCTTTACAAAACTTTATTTTCTAAAATTTTCTCTCTCCTTCCCTTCCTCCTCCTCCCCTAGATAGCAAGCAAATCTAACATAGGTAAACAAGTGCAATAGAGAAAATATTATTTAAAAAGAAAACATATAAAAGGATCAAAACAACAACAAAAAAGAAAACTTCAAATAGTGATATAAAGAGATAGACATGACTGAAACAATTAACAACAACAAAATTTCTATTTTTTTTGTCAACAATAGTCTTCATTATTAACTCCTTTTTAAAGTCTAGACAATTAATAAAACAACAAACCAAGTCTTGATTGGTAGATATTGTTGATTTCTGAAGAACAAACTCTCACACTGAAAATTTCACAATGAGCTCTTGCAAGCTTGTTAGAACTGGCTTCAGCACACCCCTGTTTTTACCCCATTTTCAGGTCTGTGTTTCCAAGATTATTTTGTTGTTGTACCCTTAAAGCTTGGCATTACTATAATCTATGGGTAGTCTAGATACTGCAACTCTCAGTGAAAACAGGAAAGCTTGCTGTCTGGAGGCAGAACAATGAAAATCACTTTTTCAACTTGTTATAATCAATTTTCCTGTTAATAGGTTACTTTTTCCCCCTTCAAAATATTCCAAACCACAGCTTGGTCGCTGAGCCCCAGTGACTCAAATTTATAAATATGTTCATTAATCTTCCAACTTTGTGTACCTCCTTTCATCTCCTAACTTTGTACTGTGCTCATTTGATTTTTTTTGCCTTCTCAAAAGATTATAAAAATATTCAACCTTTGACAGCTCAAAGAATAACCTTTTAATGTCACTAGGACTATCTCCTTTTTAATTTTTTTCCTTCACGTCAAAAGAAATGAAGAAATGTGTTGATTAAATAAGAACTTACAGAGTACTAGGTTAATCCTTTGACTAGCAGTGTAGTTGTATTTTCTCAGAAATCTAGAGATGGGTGTGACAAATAATTATTTTTACCTCACCACTCTGATCCCCTATTTTATTTAAGATGAAATAACAGGTTTAGATTTTTAAAAAATTGCTCATTTTTGAATAGCTATTAAGGATTGGAGGCTAGATTTGAACTCCGGGAAAGGCAATAAAAGTGACTTGCCTGACATTACCCAAACCTATACTCAAATTTGAGGAGCAATGGCTTAATTTGGGGTTTGTTGGTTTAGTTTTGTTTTTGCATACAATTATAAGAGAGGCTGCTTGTTAAAGTGGAAAAAAGCAGGTCTTCCAGTTGGAGGAAAGCCTGAATTCAACTTTTATAACACCTACTCATTGTGTGAACACTGTCAAGTTTTGTTGCTTAGTGTCTTCAGTCATATCTGACTCTGTGGTTCTTTTCTTTTCTTGGCAGAGATACTAGTTTGCCATTTCCTTCTCCAGCTCATTTTACAGATGAGGAAACTGAGGCAAACAGGGTTAAGTGACTTGCCCAGAGTCACACAGCTAGGAAGTGTCTGAGACAGGATTTGAATTTGGGAAGATAAGTCCCTGATTCTAGGCTCCGAACTCTATCTAATGGCCACCCAACGGCCAGCAGACGCATCCTGGGCAAGATGCAGTTATTTCAACTATGTAAGTGAAGACAACTTTCCAAAGGCAGCATAACTCACATAAAAAATTAGATAAAATTGTTACTAACTTATGAAATATGCACCTGTCCTTCCTTTTAACAACCGTAAAAACCACCCTAGTGTGTCTTTCAAGCTGTTTTATTTAATTGTGTTTAGGAATTGGATATTGTGAGAGATTCAAATGAAAATATGATGGAGTTTGTGGTGACAGGCTGAAACAAAGTTTTTGATTTTTATTTTAAGAAAAAAAAAACAGATTTCCAGAAACAAAGACTTGTCCAAGATGATTGATCAAGTTAGTCTGCATTAGAAACCAGCTTGCCCTGACTGGCCATCTGGTGTTCTCCTATATGGCATTGTTTCCTTAAAAAGGAAAAAAAAAAGCTCATTTTAGCCTGTGTTAGCCACAAGCCTCCTGCTTCCTCTGTGCTTTTCCTGGTGTGGCTGTGAGAGCCCTCCATGGACAAAGCCACATTTAGGACCCTTCCTTTCCCTGGTGGGGATTGTCTTAAAGAGGGGATGAAATAAGCACTATTTTAATAATGGCTACCACTTCCTTACCAAAAGGGGAAAAAAAAAGCTGCCCCTCCTCCACCAGCTGCTATAGACAGTTCGGATCTGGGGGACCCTCATTGTTCCAGGATTCTCAGGCCTCGGCTACTAATTGGATTTGAACTTGCCTCAGCAATGACCTAAATTAGGTGTAGACAGTGGGGAAGAATCAAGGGAGGAACCCCTGCCTTCTGCCTGTTGTTCTGTAAAAGCAAAGAGGCGGGACAGGGATCAATCAGTTAAAAAATAAATAGTAAGCTGAATTTAGCCAGTCTTGGACTGGACAGCTAGCTTCTGAAGTGGGATAGGGAAAGCCAGGGTACTGGTACTCTGTATCACTTGGGGCAAAGCAGGTCTCTAATGGAGCCACAGGAACTCAAAAATAGAGGGAACCTAGGATGCTTTCTAGACTACTTCGATTAATCAACAAGTATGTTTATTAAGCACCTACTTTATGCCAAACATGGCCCTTCTCAAAGGGAACCACTGACTTCAGGAAGGTGATATCTTGATTTGCAAATGAATTAGACTTAAGTGAGAGTGAGCTCTGCAAAGTCACTAACCTTATTCTCTCTACCAGCACCAGGGTCCAGGGGAAAGGTGCAGATCAGAATGATTGTCCTATATCTCGGCATTGCAGACACAAGTACATATCTTCTTCAAGACTTCCAGGGAAGCAGAAAGCCCGCTTAGTCAAGACAGCCTGGTCATTTTGCTTTTAAATAGTTCTAATTGTTAGAAAGTTTGTGCTTATCAAATCTGTTAATGCTGAACTGCAATGTCCCAGGTGGGTGACTGAAGGGGTGCTGTGAGGGTCAAATGGGATGATGAGTGTGAAAGCACTTTGAAAGATAGGACACTGGAAAGGTGAGTGGGATTCTTATTAGTCTCAAGTCCCTTTCATCACAATTGTGGAAAAAGCACTGAATTTGGAATCAAAAGACCTGGATTCTTTACCTATTAACAATGAACCTAGGCTAACTTTCCTAATTTAAGCCTCCATTTTTTTCATCTGTAAAATGGGGATAATGGTACCTGGGAGAGGAGGGAATTCTGTAAACCAGAAAACATAGTATTTTTTTTTTTATAGTCCCTCTTGATCTTTTTTTTTTTTTTTTTACTTTTTGCTGAGGCAATTGAGGTTAAGTGACTTGCCCAGGGTCACACAGCTAGGGAATGTTAAGTGTCTGAGACCAGATTTGAACTCAGGTCCTCCTGACTTCAGGGCTGGTGCTCTATCCACTGCACCACCTAGCTGCCCCGAAAACATAGTATTAATGTGAGTTATCATTGGTGTTATTTTGCCCTCCCCAAAATAGGAGGCTTAATGCTCTAGGAAAATAAGGCGTATTATAGTTAGAAGGCTTTCAAAAACATTAAGGGAAATTAAACTTCTAAAAAAAAATAGCCATCCTGTTTCTTAAGTATCTGCTCTTTAATCTTCCAAGTACAAGATGAAGTCTGAAGTCTCTTACTGTCTTAGTAAATAATAACCCAGATGCATGGAGTTATGTAAGTTGCCTATTTGTAGACTGAGATTTCCCCTAATTAGCAGATCTCTCAGCCTCTGGGATGGCTAACCTGATAAAGTTCCAACTGAAATGGCAAATCCCACTTTTGAATTTGTGGGCAGTAGTTGATGGGCTGTACAATTTTTTTCTCCCTCAAGATAGAATTGAAGCTCTAGGTTTTAGGGAGATTGGGATAGGAAACCATGTAGAAAATACATGGAAAAGAAATAAAGGGGTGTGTCCAGGAGATCAAAACTACATCAATTCTTTCTGGAAAAAAGTAAGAATTGGAACATGGAGGAAGAGAAGAAACTGATAACATGGGATATTGCCACATTTGCTTTGTTTTGGAAGATAGAAGTCTTTTTTCCAAGATACCTTTTTAACCAACAAGGACCATAACTTTAGTCACTTGGATTTCCTAGACTTCAGGCTCTCTTACACTCTCATTTTTCAATTATACTGAGAATTTAGAGACTTAAGAGATATACAGTGTTGGTGCCAGAGGCATTGGTACTGTGCAAAGAAAAGCAGGTCTGGCATCAGTTTACATCCTGACTCAGCCACTAATTCACCAGGATAGTCGTTTTTCTCTGGCCTTCATTTTTCAAATCAAGATATTGGATCTACCTAGAATCTCTTTTAAAGACCCTTCCGACTTAGGCATTTCTAAGGTCTCTTCTAGCTCTGGCATTCTATATTCTAACTCTGATATTATTTATTTTATGACTTATTTAAAGAGAAAAAATCCAGTTGCTTGCTGGGCTCCAGGATGAGATTCTAGGTATATTATTGTCAGGGTAGCTAGGTGATGCAGAGTATAGAGAGCTGGCCTGGAGGCAGGAAGATTGAAGTCTGGCCTCAAATTCACTAGCTGTATGACCCTGTTTGCTTCAGTTTCTCAACTGTAAATGAATTGTAGAGGGAAATGGCAAATGATTCTAATATCTTTGCCAAGAAAATCCCAAATGGGGTCTCAGAGTCAGACATGACTGAACTTTGTTGCATTATCATAACTTTAGTTCATTCAATCTGATACATATCATTCATCACTAAATGCAATCCACTTTTTATGTATTCCATTTTAAAATGATATTTTTCTTTTTATATCGAGTTAACTTTCAACTCCTTACTCCTTTAACCATTAAACTAACCCTTTATCAAAGAACAATACCCAGTCACTTAAAAAACATACATTTGATTAAACAACTGCCATAATTTTTCTTTACTATGTTCTTTTTCCCCTGACCCCAAGTGTGAATTCTTTAAAGTTCATTATCTCCACATTATTTCTTTCCTAGGTAGCAAAGCAATTTTAATTAAGCCACCCCAGAACATACCCAGGATGCCTGGCAAAAGGCCAGAGGGTTTTGATCACTGCCAGCCTCTCCCTCTAGCTCTGAGGAAGCTGGGGGGTCACAAGGCCTCTTTTCTCTCTTTGGGAACGCCCCAATGCCACCTTAAATGCAAAGAAATTCAGGCAGATAAGTTCTTTTAGACCCTCAAACTCTCTAGCAATTTCAAAAACTGTTTCCAAAATTTAAAGGAAACAATTCCTAACAGATGGAAGTGTTCCCAAGTGGAATTGGTTTGCTTCCTCTGAAGTAGTGAATTCCTTATCACTGGAAATCTTCAAGCAGAGGTTGGTTGATGAATTGTAAGATTTATTGTATAGGGGATTGTTTAGGTATAGGAGGACCAGATGGCTTCTGCAGTCCTAACTCCAAGATGCAGGAAGTCAGAAGTCCTTTGGCTCTTCATTTCCTTCATGGCATTTGCATTGTATTGATAATGAGCTTTCTGCATATTCTACTAAATAGAGAGCTGAAATGGTTTTGTTTGTTTGTTTTTTATTTAGGGAACTGAGATGGTGTAGTGTACCAAGTATTAAATTTTTAGTCAGGAGAACTAAATTTGAATTCTGGCTAAAAGGGTTATTGCTCCCTTTTTGTAATGGCAAGGGACTGGAAACTAAGTGGATGCCCATCAGTTGGGGAATGGCTGAATAAGTTGTGGTATATAAATGTAATGGAATATTATTGTTCTGTAAGAAGTGATGAACAGGCTGATTTCAGAAAAGTCTGGAAAGATTTATATGAACTGATACTAAGTGAAATGAGTAGAACCAGAACACTGTACACAGCAACAACAAGATTATGTGATGTTCAATTGTGATGGAGTTGGCTCTTTTCAACAATGAGGTAATTCCAACAGACTATTGAAAATGCCATCCACATCCAGAGAGAGAACTATGGAGACTGAATGTGTATCGAAGCACAATATTTTCACCATTTTTGTTGTTTTTTGTTTGCTTTTTTTTTTGCTTTCTCTCACATTTTCCCCCTTTTGAAAGGATTTTTCTTTTGCACAGCATGACGAATATGGAAATATCTTTAGAAGAATTATACATGTATAACCTGTATCAGATTGCTTGCTTTCTTAGGAAGTGGGGAAGGAGAAGGAGAAAAATTTGGCACACAAGGTTTTGCAAATGTGTATGTTGAAAACTACTTTTTGCAAGTATTTGGAAAAATAAAATACAATTAAAAGGCTTATTGCTTGTATGACCTTAGACAAGTCACTTAATCTCTGTGTTGAGTTTCTCTTTTTGTAAAATAAGAATTTTAACATTTATATCAAGAGGCAGTGTTGGATGGAATTAGACAGAGTCTAATCTGAATTTAAATCCCAGCTATTACTATATGACATCAGTTCACTTCACCTCTATATGCCTCAGGCATATAGAAAGAGAAAAAGCTGTCTTCACTCATTGCCTTCACTTCCTCTCCTTTCACTAACTTCTCAACTTTTTGCAATCTGACTTCCAATCTCATCACTCAACTGAAACCACTCTCTCCGTGTATTGCCAATGATTTCTTCATTGCCACATCTCTCAAAGTTACGAGTGATGTCTTCATTGCCAAATCGGATGCTCTTTTCTTAGTCTTCATCCTTCTAATTTATGTGCCATTTGCCAGTGTTGATCTACTCTCTCTTCCTCATAACTTTTTCCTCTTTGGGATTTCTCCATTGGTTCTCCATTGTTTTTTGTCGGTTTTACTCCCACCTGTCTGACCCCTCTTTCTCAGTCTCCTTTATTGTATCACCACCCACATCATGTCCACAACTGTGGCTATGTCTGCTCCCTCATCTTCTCCCTGATTTGTGATCACATCAGCTCTCATGGGTTTAGTGCAGGAGTGGGGACCCTCCAGTCCATCTTATATGGCTCAAGAAATCATTTGGTCTGACCCTGCCAAGGCTACTGAAGACAATGATAAGCTGAAAGCTAGGTACACAGCCTCCCACTGCTTGCGTTCTATTAGTTGATAATTTTGTATCACCCACGAATGATGTTATAAATATCCAAATAAATATCCAGAAAAAAAGATTCCCCACTCCTGGCTTAGTTATTATCTTGATACACATGACTGACTACTAGAGACCTAGACATCCATCCCTAGAAATTCTTCTGATCTCCAGTCCCATATCACCAACAACCCTTTGTACATTCTGAATCAGATATTCTGTAGCACCTCCGACTTAACATCTCTAAAACAGAACCCATTATCTCTCCTCACTCTTCTTCCAAACCTCTTTATTCCTGTTAACTACAGGTATCACCATTCTTCCAGTCTCTCAGCAACCTCAGCACCCTTGATTCCTCACCCTCACTCACCCCATATAGGCATCTCTAGTCATTTCTGCTTCTACAGCTTCTTTTTTGAATGTTTTCTTCTCAATTCACAGGTATCACTTTAGTTCATGCCCTTGTCATTTCCCATCTGGATTATTACATTAGCCTCCCAATCAGTCTCCCCACTTCATATTTTCTACCACTCTCATTTTCAAATAATTAACAAAATTATTTTCCTAAAATTCATTTCTGGCCAATTATTCTTCTTCTCAATAAACTCCAGTGAAGACTAGTTTGACTGATGATAGAATGTATAAAGGGGAGTCTTGTGTAATAAAGCTGGAAAGGTAGGTGGGGAACAGATGGCAAAGGGCTTTAAATTCCAAATAAAGGAGATTACATTTGATCCTAAAGGTAATAAGGAGAATATGTTTATGCTTAGGTATGTACAAGTTATCTCTCCCATAGAATGTAGGTGTCTTGAAAGTAGAGCCATCTGCATTTCCCCCTTAATATTCCTAGCACCTAAAACAGAATTTAGCACATAGTAGGCACTTCAAAATGCAGATTGATTGAGCTAACTTGGGAATCAGAAAGGCCTGGGTTGAACTCCAGCCTGTGGTGGTTACTGGTTGTATGACCCTGAACAAGTCATTTACCTTTACTTACCCCAGACTAATAAACTTAGAAGTTTTAGGAGAATTTCTGATGTGTGTTAAGGAAGTTTCCTCATCAGAAGTTTCTTCATCAATAGTTCTCAAAATCATGAAGCTTGGGGGCAATGCCTCTGTGTGCCTCAGGTAGCTCTCAAAGAGAAAAAAAAAACAGAGCTCCTTTATTGTTTCTACTTCTTCCTCCTTCTTTCACTTACTTCTCCCTTCCTTCTTTCACTCATTTCTGTGCAATCTGGCTTCTAGTCTTATCACTCAACTGAAACTACCCTCTCCATAGTTACCAAAGATGTCTACATTGCCCCATCTCTCTCCAAGTTACCAATAATATCTTTTTTCATTGCCAAATCTTATATCATTCACTCCATCCTCATTCTTCTTGTAGCATTTGATA
Organism: Myrmecobius fasciatus; assembly: GCA_023553655.1. NCBI lineage: Eukaryota > Metazoa > Chordata > Mammalia > Dasyuromorphia > Myrmecobiidae > Myrmecobius > Myrmecobius fasciatus. Next base: position 67,724 of record JAJPUD010001226.1, read on the forward strand.
TTGACTCTCTCCTTTCATGGGATTTCAAGATCAAAGTACTTTTCATAATAAAAACTGATTCAATTTCTAATATGATAAATACTGATAGATATAGCCCATATAGATATATCCCTCAGTAATTTTTATGAATATAAAGAGATCCTGAGACCAAAAAGTTTGAAAACTACTGGATTACACCAATTAAATCATAAGTCCAGACCTGACCCAATCTTCCCCTCTCCCATTACTCATATTTTTCCTTGTAGTCCCTACAGGCTATTTGTATCCCCTCTTTCCAACTTGTTTCAAACCAAAGCCAGTGTTTATGGTAACATAAGAAAGCTCTTTTTCCTTTCTATCTAGCTCCAAGGATTTCTGAGCTGATATTAGAGATATCCTTTACCCATAGATTTCTCTTGCAAAATCAGTCATAGATTTTCAAAGTTGGAAGGAACCTTGGCAGCCATCCAGTTTAAGTGTACCTGAAAGGAATTTTGCCTTGCAGAACTCCAATCAATCTATCAAATAATCAACCAACAAGCATTTATTAAGTACCTATTATGCCCCAGTCACTGAGCTAAGCACCATAGGTAGAAGTACAAATAATTAACAGCACACCCATTTCATTTGTGAATAGTTCTTTGTTGTTGTTAGTTGTTTTTAATTGAACTTTACTGTTAGGTATGAATTATCTCCCTCCCATCTCTCCTTCTTCCCTTCTGCTTTGCCATACACATATCCCTAGTGAAAGGAAGAAAAAGAAAACTGCTTAAATCTGTATAATCAAGCAAAACAAATTCTCATGTTAGCCATAGCAGACAACTCTAATTGTTAAGAATTTTTACTGACCTTACACCTAAATCTTTCTTTCTTTCTAACACCCAGGGCACCTCATTCTGCCCTTTGTGGCCAAGCAAACCCAGTCTACTCCCTTATAGAGCCTGTAAATACTACTAAATTATGTTCTTACTGAACTCTGCAGTGGGACTACAGTAATTCTCCTTTAGGGACCATTTCAGAATAGAAAAAGCCAGGTTATCATAGAATTTATAGCTAGAGGAATGGGGGTGGTGAAAAGGGAATAAACATTTATATGGCACCTACTGTGTTAAGTGATTTTTCCCCCCTTGTTATTTTTAAATAACAGGTTTTTTTAACCTTCAAAATACATGTAAAGATAGTTTTCAACATTCACCCTTGCAAAACCTTGTGTTCCAAATTTTTCTCCTTCCCTTCCCCACATCCCCTTTCCCTAAACAACAAGTAATCCAATATATGTTAAACATGTGCAGTTCTTCCATACATATTTCCACATTTATCATGCTGCACAAAAAAAATAAGATCAAAAAGGAAAAAAAAATAAGAAAGAAAAAACCCAAGCAAACAACAACAAAATGGTGAAAATACTATGTTATGATCCACACTCAGTCCCCACAAACTCTCTCCATCACAAGTCTATTGGTACTAGCCTGAATCACCTCATGGTTGAAAAGAGCCATGTCCATCAGAATTGATCATCATACAGTCTTGTTGTTGCTGTGTATAATGATCTCCTGGTTTTGCTCATTTCACTCAGCATCAGTTCATATAAGTCTCTCCAGGCCTCTCTGAAATGTTCCTGCTGATTGTTTCTTATCCAACATATTCCATAACATTCATGTCTATAACATGCTTAGTGCTTTTTTTTTTAACAAATATCTCATTTAATCCTCACAACAATTCTGCTATTATCATCCCCATTTTATAACTGAAGGAACTTAGGCAGAAGAAGGTTATATAATTTTTCTAGAGTCACAGAGCCAAGGCCAAATGTAAACTCAGTGTCTTTCCGACTTCAGAAACGGTACTCTATTCACTGGGTCATCTAGCTGCCTTGAGGGAGACGAGTACATATATATTACACACATATACACACATACACATCATAAAGATAAAGCAAATAAATACAAACATAAGAAGTAATTAAAAACAAAGATTTTGATCTGGGGCTGATAGTGTAATGTCAGAGAAACTGAGGCAAGATAGAGATTGGTTTTTATTCTTTAATGTGGAGACTTTAGACTAGTTGATCAGATGGGATTCATGTCCAAATCATTCCAGCCCAAGGAACTGAGGCAGGGAACTTGTATAAGGTTTTAGCTACCTAGGGTTTGCAAACAATACATAACCCTAGTATACAATCTCATTGGGGAAACAAAGGCAGATAAGGGGGACACTGGGTGGGAGGACAAGCCATAATTCCAGAAAGGATCATAGCAATCCTGACAGGATACAGGTTAAGATAAGGAGGCCGAGTGCAGGAGACAGCCAGAGAGGGGCAATACTCAAATGGAAGGGGAATTTTCCAAGAAAATGCACCTGGAGTTTATGACACAATGGTATACAAAGGTGATCGGAGATCCAAGATTTTTCCTGTTTCAATTCTCCCAGTCCCAGTGGCACGGAAGGGGGTGTGTGGCCATAATAATTTTTTTTTATTCAGGGCATAACAATAGTAGAGATGAGTTAGTATAACATGGGCATTTTGCAAATGAGGAAACGAGTTTTAGGGAGGTTAAAGCTTGCCCAAGGTCACATAGGTAACATCAGAGCCAGGATTTGAAGCTAGTTCTACTACCAATGCCAATATTCTTTCTGTTACCTTTCATCTCTTTCCGAGTGGCTCTAGATGTATCCTGGGCTTTTCTAGTTGGGCATGTCCCAGCCTGTGCCCCCCTGGAACACAATGCACAATCACTCCAAGCATATTTTCCTTCTGTGGGCTGCTGGCTGGCTGACTCTGACAGTGAATAAACAAACCTGTCCCCAGGGACAACCTCCAGCTACTTGGTGTATTTGCCAAAGGAACAGTCAATACAACTCTTCTCCCCTCAAATTAAATAGAAATGGAGCTACTTAGCTGATGTCAGTTAAACGGTTACATGTCCCTTTGGGGAAGTACTTGCTCTTTTTTTATTGAAGCTGATGCTGATTGGATTATTTCTCATACTCTGATGCATCTCAAGTTTTGAAGGAGGTCCTTCCCCAAACCTAGCTTTGGAGGAAGGTCAGGGTCAGCAGTGGTGGGGGAAAAAGGAGGGAGAAGGGGAGGAGGAGGAGGAAAAGAAAGAGGATGAGGGATAGAGGGAAATGATGAGAAGGTGGAGAAAGATGAAGAGAAGGAAAAAGAAGAGGAAAAGGAAGTAGAGGAAGAGGATGATGATAAGGTGAAGGAAGATGAAAAAGAGGAAGAGGAAAAAGTCAGTTTCCTTAACTTCTTAAGGGTTTTTACAGTTTAAGGTACTTGAAGTGGGAAAGGGAGAGAATTCTAATCCCATTGTTTTTATTTTATTTTTATTTTATGGAATAAAACAAGTATTTCCATTACACAGTACAATTTAAAAGACAATTGTACATGAAACCACAAATCTCCTATGTACAACTTCCTATTCCTATTCCTTTATTGCTATTCATTTTTAAATGACTTTAAAGGTAACTAGCTATACAAAGTATGGCTAAAGAGGCAGCTGGGATAAAAGAGCTCTGTAAACCTTAAAGCCCTATAGAAATGTGAAAAGTTCTTATATTCTAATAGTTTATTCGATGGGGTTCAGATAGAAATAATAGAATGATATTCTTCTCTTATGTTTAATGTTTGGTGGAGAAAATGAAAGCTCTTTAAAACTGAATAAGTTGGAATAGTTCACCTTCTATACTCTAACTGAAGGTATCGTAGCAACAATTCTGGTAGCAAACAGAATGAATTGTAACTCATTCTTTTCCCACATTGATTTGATTTCTTTTGCTATACTTCTATATTTTGAAAGGTTTTCATTCCATATAGTTTGGTAGCTTGAACATTATTATTGTTATTAAAGAAGCTAGGTTCTTATATTTTGAGAGCTTTTTGTTTCATGTACTTTGTGTATCAAGCATAATCCCAGCTACTAAAATTGTTCTAAATTTTTAGGGATGAATGTTATTTCTGGGTGATGGTGGGCAACAGTTGTGTCTGTGATAATGGTCTTGTTTTGTTGAAGTTTGCTGAATTTTCAAGGATATTTTAAGTTTGGTATTTGTGTTACACAGATTTGTCAACTGCTAATTTATGATTTTCATTACCATAGAAAATTGTACTTCTCATCCTATTTGATGGAGTTGAGATAGAAGCAGTCACAGGATGTCAGTATCCTGCTCCCATTCTCTGTTTTATGGTCGGTTGCACAGAAGGATAAAATAATTGCTTTTGTAGTTGAATAAAAATATTAGGGCATAAGCTCATCTTCTTAGGTTCATTGAAAGAATCCTTTGTATACTCCTACAGCATTCAAGGTAATGGGGATGATTTAATGATGATCAAAGTAGGCACTTTATAAATAGTTAATTCCTAAATTTCCAAAGAAATGGTAAGGTCAAGAAAAATTGAGGAAGGAGGAACATTGTGGGTTGGAGAAGGTAGAATTTGAGTTAAGCTTTGAAGGATGAGTAATTTTTAGCAGAAAGAGATTAGGGGGAAGGGCATTGCAAGAGAATTACAATTTCATACAAATACAATGATTTTAATGTAATCATTGACCTATTTAGAATGATGCATTCTTCACAGAGAGTGGACATTGTTTGATGGAGTATTCAGGAAAGACTGAATTTTCAACGCAGAACTTAATATAATAGCACTGAATTATTAGGAAATTAATTTCCCAAGATATTTTGATAACTTCTCTTTCCATTACCCTCTCCTTTAAAACCCTTAATTAGAAATAAAATGGGGAGGGGGAAATCCAAGCAGCTAGAACACAGGAAGTTTATTAGAAAGCGCTACCAAAGGAGAGCCAATTGATGGATCTCTTCCACATATCTTTTGTTCCTTCACCTCTATTTCCTCATTTGTAAAATAGGGATAATACTTACCTAACTGATCTTCTAGGGCTAAATACTAAATAGGGCTAGATAAAAATAAAAATACAAAGTAGGCATTTAGTAAATGCTCATTGACTTGAACTATTAATGCAATACAAGGTTGCATTATACTCCTCTTGATTTACAGATGTGTAGCAACTGAGAGGGATAAGGGTGGAAGCTGGTTATTTCACTGGCATGGGAAGCTCTTTTTGCCAGTGTAGGTTGGCATCCCTTCCCCAATTTATGGTTTTAGATAGTTGTCTGAGTCACTAAAAGATTGTGTCACACAATCAAGATGTGTCAGGACAAGATTTGAATCTGAGGCTTTCTTGACTTTGATGACAGCACTCTTATCCATTAAACCAGAGGCATCAGCCTAGTGTTTGGCTTATTACACTCTCAAGTGCAGTTCGAACCAGATTAAAATGTGATTGTGAAATATTTAACAAAATAAATAAAAATACAATATCACATTTTAGAACTAAGTTAATTTGCTACTGTCAAGGATTAGTGGTCCTCATCTCTATTTGAGCTGGCCACCAGTGCATTAAACACCCCCTGTTTCTCTGGGGAAGCCTAAATCAAAAGAAATATAGAATGAAGGTAAAATTATCACCGAGTTAGGAGAGATCTGAACAATGCCAAAGTAATAATGGATGGCTGAAGATGGGGCTCATAGGATCATGAGGTTTAGAGCTGGAAAAGCCCATAGAGAGCATTGTGAGTAGTCTCTTCATTTTTACAAGGAGGGTCCAATGACCCAGAAGTGTTCAATGAATTAGGGCAGTGGAGGGTGCTGGACTTGGAATATGGAACTCACTTCATCTTCTACCTCTTAACATTTCTTAGCTATGAGGCCATAGGCCAATCATTTAATCCCTTTAAACCTTAGTTTATTTTTCTGTAAAACAGATAAAAGTGAGTATAATACTTAGCTCACAAGGCTGTGGGAAGGTTCAAGTGAGATAATAAATAGGGAGGTGAAATTGATCTCCTCAAATTTCTGCCTTTTGGTCCTCCTAGTTCTGTCCTTTAGAATCTTTCAAAGTAAAATCACTCTTCCTAGTGATAGCCTTTGGATATATCTGAAGGCAACAATCTTATCCATTTGTCTTCTTCTCCAACCCAAGTCTTGGCTCACTTTTGAGCTAATCTTAAATTACACCCTCTACCTCCCCCCCCCCACCCTGGTTTGTATAGAGTAATGGTGGAAACATGCCAATAGGAAGAAGGAAGTCTTCCAGATGAACTAGAAAAGGGAACTTAGACAAGAAAAAAAAATAGTTGACATCTCCATAGCAATTTACAAAGCACCTTATATCCATGATCTCATTTGATCCTTTCATCAACCCTGTGAAGTAGGCAGACAGCACAGCTATTATCCTCATTTTATAAGGAAATTGATTCTTGGTATCCAATCTCATAGGAAATATCAGGATTTGAACATAAGTCTTCTGATTCTAGAACAAAAGGACCTTTAGTCATTCCATATCATCAAATAAAATAAAGAGATGGAATCTTGGATTGAGTGAAGAAAATCAGTAGAACTGAGTTCTAGCAAGAGAGACAGACAAGACAGACAGTAAGACAGACACAGAGACAGAGAGAGACAGAGAGAGATAGAGAGAAACAGAGACAGAGAGACAGAGACAGAGAGAGAGACAGAGAGAGAGAGGGAGAGAGAGAGAGAGAGAGAGAGAGAGAGAGAGAGAGAGAGAGAGAGAGAGACATTGGTAGCAAGCTGAGTCATAGCCTGGGGACAAGAGAGCAGGGTGAAATTAAATCTGACATGACATGTGTAAGCAAATAGCACTGACAGCAAACACCTGCCTGATGGTTGGGACACTGAATTCCTGGGTTGCCTGTTAAAACAGTTTCTCAGTTGAGCTTTTTGTCTCCAGGAGACAGGTGATAGGGGAGATTTCAGTGAGGGGCATGCACCCGGCTGCTGTAGGGATCAACTGAGACATGGACTCCATGTCATGTTCCTGGTCTCTGACTTGGGAAAATTAAACACAGAATCCTATTGCAGAGCTGGAAGGAATGTCAATATTATCTGATTCAAACTCTGCGTAGTCTTTCAAAGCTAGTAAATATAATGTAGTTCATCTCCCTGTGTATCAGTTTCCTTGTCTATAAAATAGGGGTAAGAATACCAATATTACCTACTATTCATGAAGATCAAATGAGATAATGGATGTAAAATGTCTTGTAAATTACTACAGAAATGTCAACTATTGTTATTTCTTGTACAAGTTTTTTTTTCAAATCCAATCCCAAATCTTTTTTTTTCTCAATAACATCCTTGGCAAGTAATCTTCTGTCCTTCTTAGCTTACTTCAATGTAAAATTGATCTTTTTCTTCATCCCCCAATTATGAGTTCTCTTTCCCTCTTGAAATTACTTGTATTTCCTTATCTGTGTACATTCCATTTCCCCCAAGACAGGAACTATTATTGTTTTTTTTTCCCTTATGTGTACATTACCAACAATAATGCCTTGTACATAGTGTTTAATAAATAAATGGAATTGAACATGAATATCTCTTGAACTTAGAACCCCCAAATGCTCAAAGATAGCTATCATACTTTCTTCTTTTTTCAAGTCTGATATCTTTATTTTATAGATAAGAAAACTAAGGCACACAGAGATCAAAAGATTTGCCCACAAATTCATAGCTAATAAGGTAGGATGTTAATTGAGGCCTTCCTGACTCTAAATCCACTGTTTTATTTACTATAGCATGATGATTTAATTGACTTTTAACTCAAAATGATACAATCATGCTACAACAATGGGGTAAATTATACAACCTTAGGCTATATTAATAAAAATATAGTATTAAAAATAAGTGAATAGTACAATTGTATTCTGTCACATTTTGGCAAGAGCATCACATTTTCATCATTGTTTTATTTTTTCTGGTTATAAGTGTACATTCATTTTTTAAAAAAAAAACATTTCCTTATGAAATCATGTTGGGAGAGAAAAATCAGAACAAAAGTGAAAAACCACAAAAAGAAAAACAGAAGAAAAAGGGGAAAAAAGTAAGCATAAAATGTATTGATTTACTTTGTCTTTGTAGCTTTCTCTCTGGATGCAGATGGCGTTTTCCATCCAAAGTTTATTGGGATTGCATTGGATCCCTGAATCACTGAGAAGAGCCAAATCTTTCATAGTTGATCATCTCACAATCTTGCTGTTACTGTGTACAATGTATTCCTGGTTCTGCTTGTTTTGCTCAACACCAGTTCTGTAACTCTTTCCAGGCCTTTCTAAAATCAGCTTATTCATCATTTTTATATAACAATAATATTCCATTACTTCATATATCATAATTTATTTGGCCATTTCCCAATTGATGGGCATCTACTCATTTTCCAATTTTTTGCCATCACAAAAAGAGCTGCTACATTTTTGCACTTGTGGGTCCTTCTCCTTTTTTCTGATTTCCTTGGGATACAGATCCAGTAATGACACTGCTGGGTCAAAGGGATGCACAGTTTTATAGCCCTTTGGGCAAAGTTCCAAATTAGAGCATCACATTTTAAGAGGAATATTGACAAGAGTACATACAGGGTCTAGAAGTCATCAAAGATAAAATGTTTAGTTTAGAAGAGTGATTTGTAGAGTATAACATGAATGCTTGCTTAAAATATCACAAGGATATCAGAATATAAAAGAAGGGTTACACTTACCTGTATCACACTCTTTTTGAGACTTTTTTTCTCTTCTTGGGGCTAAATAGGCTCCATTTCTTGAAGCAATCCTCATTGTGGGGAGGAGTTTGAGTCTTCACTAGTCATCCTGGGTCCCCTTCTCTAGATTTGACTCAGTCTATCAGCTTTCCTCTTTAAATGCCATTGCACAATATGCCAGGTATAATATGATTGTGGTGGAATACAGTAGGAACATTAGATCCCTCACTCTAAATGTTTTTTATTTACTATGACTGCCCAAGATAGTGTCACATTATTTTGTGCTATCTCATTATGTGTTAGACCAACATTGAATTCAAAATCCACTCAGACCCCTGTAAAGTCCTTTATTAGATGGATTCCAAGTGAAACTTGCTGCCTTTATGTTAAATTCCCTTTGAAGCCAAAGTCATGTAGCTTTTTGATATGGACCAAAGCAGGCAGTGACCATCTTGGGATGGATGAGGATGCAGAACAAACAGGTGACACAGTACACATCTGTGAGTTTTGACTATGATTGCATCAGGCTGACAAGAAGAACCTCCTTTCATATGAATCAAGTTAAAGTTGGGACAGTCATGAACTCATACAAGAATAATTCATCATGTCATGCTAACAGTTGATACTTGACAGCTTCCTTTGAAAAGACACCAAGTTTGTCCAAATTTTATGTTGATGAAGTCTTTTCCTACTTACTCAAGTGATCTGTTAAGGAAGGGAGTGTTAGCAAAATTTCTGAAATCTTCTAAATCAAATTTTAAATTTTTATATGAGGATGAAAATTAAAGAAGTGATGTGGTGTGGTTGGAAGACCACTTGAATTTAGAGGCAAAGGATTTTTGTTATGGCTTTATCGTTTACTTGGTGTGACTTCTAAGCAAAGCACTTTTTCCTCTCTTACCCTCAGTGGCTTTCTCAAAATAATGTCTGAATTCCCTTCCAACTTTGACTTGGGTATTTTTGTGACTCAGTGATTTTGAAGAGTTCTTCTAGGTCAAATCTTCTTACACATCATTCCCCTACTACTCTTTGATCCAGAGACATTAGCCTCCTGGCTGGTACACAAACAAGACACTCTCTCTCTTGGCCCTGGGCATTTTCTCTAGGTATTCTCCATGCCTGGAACACATTCTCTCCTCTATTCCAATTACTGACCCTTACTGGCTTTATTTAAATCCCATTAAAATTGCATCTTTTACAAGAAGCCTTTCCAAACCTCTCTTAATCCCAGTTAATTATTTATGTAACCTGTATATAGCTTGTTTGTACATATTGGTTTCCATGTTGTCTCCTCCATTAGATTGTAAACTTCTTGAAGGCAGGGAATTTTTCTTGCCTCTTTTTGTATACCCAGTACTTGGCACATTATCTGGCATATAGTAGGTACTTAATAAATGTTCACTGATTGACTGAATATTATATAGAAAAAATGACATTGTTAAAGGAACACTGGATTTGGAGGGAGAAGACCAAGGTTTGAATCTTGGCTTTGTTACCTACCAACTAACTATGTGACTTTGAACAAACTACTTTACTCCATGAAACTCAGTATTCTTTTCTGTAAAAGGGACACTTTAGCTGACATTTTAAGATTCCCAATGTACTTAGCTCCCAACAATTATGTGATACCAGAAGCAAATTTTATCTCTATTTATGGAGAGGGTAATTAAAAGGACTGATAAGAATTTCAAAAATTAACTCAGGGTGGTTGGGACAATGAAATTCTAATGAATTTAAAGTACTTTGTAAATCTTAAAACATTAAAAGGATACTTGTTATGAAACAACCCCAATGATGAGAATTCTTTGATCCTATGATTTAGTCTGGGATAGTTAATCTTGATCTCTCCATCATCGAACTATTTTTCTATAATTGGAGCTACACCACTCAAAACTTCTAGTGATAGTAACTTCGATTAAAAAAAAAAACTAAGCTTTCTAGAATGCCTATTGATTTAATTTAGATAACCTTTAATGTCTGCCAAGTGTACACAGTCTAGCAGTAAAATATATCTGCTGAAGAAGAGACTGTCTGTAAGCTCTGAGGAAAAAACTATCAGAGCATGGCAGGACAGCTGTGAGTTGATTATTTTTCTTCTGCTCTCCAGTGATAATGACCAGACCCTAATAAATCCAGTCACTGACAGTGGAGCCATCTGAATGGAAGTAATGGAAACTATCCTTGTATCCTCAAGGGTGATTTTAGAGTATTCTCGGAAAGGTTGAGAGAAAGGGTCCAAGCAAGAAAAGGATTAGATGTGTCTGACCTTGCTCTTGGAGGACAGAACTAGGACCAGGAGGACAAATGGATAAGAGGAAATTTTTCTTAACCATTATTATAGGAGGTACCACAAAGTGAAATGAGCAGACTTGGGGTGGGGGTAGTAGTTACTTGTCACCAGTAATCTTCAAGCAGAGGTCAGATGATATTTGTGAAGATATTTTAAAAGGGGATTCTTGCTTCATGAGTGGGTCATCCTACCTGTTCTCTTTCAACTCCAAGAATCTATGATTCTGGGTCTGGGAAGAATCTCATCGTAGCTTTCAAAAATGATTAGAATTGGACGTGGGATAAATAGTTATCTAGTCTAACCTTCTCACTTTATATATGTGGGAAATCAGTCAGAGAAATGTGAAGTGACTTATTCAAGTTCACTTAGCTTATCCATGGCCCAGACAGAATTAAATCTCAAAATTCCTAGCACAGGACTCTTTCAGTCTTACTAGGGGAAATTATTGATAAATGGACTTGCATGAAAGAGGGGAGATGAGCAGTCAAAGGATCTTCTTTCCACCTTCCTCCTGTCACTCTTCCTTTCTTTCCACTCTCCCCATCTCCTGAATGCTTTGATTTTGGAATGTGTGTGTGCTCCAAGTAGATAGGAATGTCTGTTTCTTATGGATCTCCTCCCATAATCTCCCCCTTTCCCCTTTTCCTGGTCATTCCCACAGACTTGTAGCTGTACCAACTGATCTGGCAACCTCCAATTGCCTTTCTTTGTTTAGACTGCAGCTTTGCCCTTTATTTCCTTTTTCCCTAGGCAGGTGGTGTTTGCTCTATCTCTCAGCTGTTCTTCCTCCCAGAATGATAACAAAGCCTATGGTTGGGTTATTATTTATTTTTTCTACCTGAATCCATTTCATGAATGGAGACAAAGTTCAGGCATGACCCTATATCTAGCTAGCCCCTGTCATCTCCCATAATTGGTGCTTTGGGCAGCTAAGTTACCAAACTGGGTCCCAAAGTCAATTACCAATTCCAAGGATTTGACCAGAGCATTTAACTCTCTCTCTGTGTCTCTGTCTCTATCTGTCTCTGTCTGTCTGTCTGTCTCTCTATCTCTCTGTCTCTCTCTCTTTCTCCCTCCTCTCTATCTCTCTGTTCTCTCTCTGACTCTGTTTCTGTCTCTCTGTGTCTGTGTCTGTCTATCTCTGTCTCTTTCTCTCTCTCCCCCTCTCTATCTCTCTCTCTCTTTCTCTCCCCCACTCTCTCTGTCTCTCTCTCTGACTCTTTGTGTCTCTCTGTGTCTCTCTGTCTCTGTCTCTCCCCTCCCCCCTCTGTTTCTCTCTCTCTCTCTCTCTCTCTCTCTCTCTCTCTCTCTCCCCCTCTCTCTGTCTCTGTCTCTTTCTCTGTCTGTCTGTCTGTTTGTCTCTCCCCCTCTCTCTGTCTCTCTCTGATTCTGTTTGTCTCTCTATGTCTGTCTGTCTCTGTTTCTGTCTGTCTGTCTCTTTCTCTCTCTTCCCCTCTCTGTGTCTGTCTCTCTCTTGCCCCTCTCTCTCTGTCTCTGTTTCATTCTCTCTCTCCCTCTCTCTGTCTGTGTCTCTCTCTGTGTCTGTGTCTGTCTGTCTGTCTCTGCCTCTCTGTGTCTGTGTCTGTCTCTCTCCTCCCCCTAAGTCTTTGTCTCTCTCTGATTCTTTCTGTCTCTCTGTTTCTGTGTCTATCTGTCTCTCTCTCCCCAGTTTCTGTCTCTGTTACACTCTTTGTCTCTCTTTCCCCTCTCCCCTCCCTCATGCTGACCAACAAAAAGGGACTTGGCCCAGATTATGATGCCTCATTCTCTCCCTTTCTCAGACTGTTTTAAGTTGGGCATATGAAATCTCATTGAATATCCAACCTAGTAATACCCCTTCTTTCTCCTCCTCCTCTCCCCCAGTAAATATACCATCCTAGGGTTTGGTTGAGCAACATATAGGAAACTGTTACACTGGAACACTGAGTAGGAAATATGCCAGACTTACCCACCAGCTATCTCCACCCCCAAACTCCTCCTCTCCACCATCTGCAGCCCTTTGGCATCCGGTTGGGGACCTCATAGTGACATAGCATTTTCTGTGGAGTCATAGGTTTGAGAGAGATATTGGGAGGCTATCCCTCCTGCCCCCTTGAGGCAAAATGAGAACCATGGACTCCTAGATTATCAGAGCTGGAAGGAACATAAAGCAACAATTCATATCTCTATAGCATCAAATGCGTCCATAAAACAAACTTGTGCAGCAGAAGACAGATTGTCAGAACTAGAAGGGACTTTAGAACACTGTAGATTAGAGATAATAATAGCTAGCATTATGTACAGCATTTTTAAATTTGCAAAACACTTTTCACATGTTTCATTTGGTCCTAGTATTATCCCCATTTTACAGATAAGGTTAAGTGACTTATTTGGAGTCATCTGTATGAACCAAGATTTGGAGTCAGGTCTTCTTGACTTTATTGAACCTCTTAGCTGTCTCTGAAATGCCTGAGATGACAGGGGCTTTAGACACATAAGTTAAACACTAAGAGAGAGTCTAGAACAGTGAACATTAAAATTGGAAGAGACCCTAAATTATCTAGTCCATGAATGCTTAACTTTTTTTGTGATATGGACCTCTTTGGAAGTCTGAGAAATCTATGGATCCTTTCTCAGAATAATGTTTTTAAGTATTAGAAGAAATGCTAAATTTCTGCTTGAAGTTAGCGAAAAAGAATATGTACTTTTTTTTCTCATCCTCTGAAATCTAGGGACTCTAGGTCAAAAGCTTTTTCATTGTATAGGTGGAGAAACTGAGACCCAAAGGGAAAATTTGATTTATTCTTTAGAAAGAATGAGAATCGGTAACAATTAAACAATTTTGGATAAACCCATGGATAGCGAATCCATTTATTTACTATCCATTTGATAAGTGTCTACCTATTCTGTGTAGGTTTTATATTAAGGCTTTGTGGAGGAAATAAAAATTATAGAAAAATATCCCTGCCCTCAAGAAGCTGCCAGGCCATTTGGGAAACAAGATATATAACCTTGTAAAAATCCTGCATAAAGGAGTGCAGCTAGGTGACACAGTAGATAGAGCACCAGTCCTGAAGTCAGGAGAACCTGTGTTCAAAATCTAATCTCAAACACTTAAAACTTCTTAGTTGTGTGACCCTGAGCAAGTCACTTAACCCCAATTGCCTCAGCAAAAAAAAAAAAAAGAAAAAAGAAAAAAATCTTGCATATAACTTTATATCAGACACATCACAAGGATAATAAAAAATCTGAGGAAGGAGAAAACTCATTTGAATTTATGAAGAAACTTTATGAAGAGGTCTTGCAGAACAAAAAGAATTCAGATGTCAAGTAAAGGAGGAAGGGCATTTCAAACAGGGGAATGGTGTTGGCAAAGGCAGCAAATACCCAACCTAATTGCAGTCTTTCAGTTTTTCTGCTTCTTCCTCTCACTTCCAATTCCAAAGGAACCTTTTAATCCCTCATTTTGAGAGACTTGTGGCCAGGCATCTCTGCCAGGGCTCATAGCTGACATATAGCATGCCCTTCTGATGCAAGGCTCAATTTGGGCTCTGGGTGTAAATATTGCACAGGATATGTCAGAGGTCTCCACACCCCCTTGCACCCCCCTTGTAAAGACTCTGGTATGTCAAAATCTGTCAAACAATTTCTCCTGCCAGGTTTTTTACAAGAATCCTACTTGATGCCAATTGCCAAATACCCTCTTAAAACAATACTCGATGAGGTATTACATATACTCTGTGCTGGCAGTATTGTCTGCATACCATATATAGACAAAACCTTGGGAAATCCCAAGCCAGGCTCAGAATGAGGAGGATGCAGAATGCAATACTTGGGGCCCAGCACCAGAAAGCTCTGGGGATCTCTCTTCACAACATACCACAGTGGCTCTAAAATTGGCCTGTACCAAGAGAGGATTCAGCTAGGGAAAGGAGTGAATGGATTTGGGGTTTACTGGGAGCTGGGTGACCTCATTCCAGGACATTTCCAAAGGCACTAGAAAATGGTGAGCAACAACACAGCCCCCACAATAGCAGTGTCTGATCACAAACTAGGCTGAGGCAGGGGACTACCAAATAAGGGCCTTAGTGCTTTGCTGAATATAATCAAATAGTGGAGTAGGATTATGATATGCCCTTCTGGTCAGAATTTTTTTTCCCTGTGGAAATCTTTTAAAGCTGTTTTGGACAAGTTATTTAAATTCACACCGAAGTAGATCACTTGGTGATTCTCAAGAAAGGGGAGGGGACTATGGTCTGAGTTAATATCCTTGAACTTTATGTCCTAGAAGAAGTGTTCTGTACTTGGAATCAGAAGACCTGAGTTTGAGTACCAGCATTAATACTTATTAGCTGTGTTGTTCAATCATTTCAGTCACATCTGACTCTTCATGACCCCATCTGGGGTTTTCTTGGCAAAGAATGGTTTGCCATTTCCTTCTCCATTTTACAGATGAGAAAACCAAAGCAAACAGGATTAAGTGGCTTGCCCAGGATCATATAGCTGGTTAGTATCTGAGGTCAGATTTGAATTTAGATCTCTCTGCCTCCACTCCCAATACTCTATCCATTGCACCACCAATTTTGTGCAAATCATTAATCTCTCTGAGCCTTGGTTTCTTACTCTGTCAAAATTTGTACGACTTCCTGGACATCATGGGGCTATTGTGAAGAAAGAGTTTTCTCATCTTTAAAGTGTTTTAAAATGTGAGACTGTTCATGGAATATTCAGCTTGGAACTTTCAGAAATCAGTCTGGAGAAAAGCACTCAGAATTCTGAATGGGACCATGAAGACAAGATGAATCATTTTCGTCTGGAACAACCAGTCCATACTTAAAAAGTGAGATGAGAATATCTGTTCTTGCCAGACTTCCAGTACTTCCTGAGCACCTGTAGTCATCCTTCCCTCCCTCCCTATGTCTATGCTGCCAGCATCAAGGAGGTCCTTCCAGGTACCTCCCCAAGTGGCCTCAGACAGACCAGAGGCCAACATGTAATAGAATCAATAGTGAACAGGTGGAGTCTTTTCAGCTTCTAGAGGGAATATGATGGAGGGTTGGGTGATGAGTCAAAATACATGGCTTTGAATCCATTTTGCTACCTGTATGCTCTTGGACAAGTTTGTAGCCTCAGTCTCCCGATTTATGAAATGGACATGATAGTCCTTATACTATTCATGTGTTGGTGCAGCAGATAGCATGTCAGGCTTAGAGATGGAAAGATTACTCTTCCTGAATTCAAATCAGGACACTTACTGGTTATATATGATCTTGGGTAAATCACTTAATCGTATTTGCCTCAGTTTCCTCATCTGTAAAATGAGCTGGAGAAAGAAATGGCAAACCACTCCAGTATCTTTGCCAAGAAAACCCCAAATGTAGTCACAAGGAGTCAGACTCAACTGGAAAACAAGCTCAACTAAATTTATTTTATGGGATTGCTTCAAGGAAAATGTTATATAAATATGGGCTAGCCTTAGGATCATGACATTTAGCATAAAATGGGGCCTTTGAGTTCATATATAGTTCAACTCTCTCCAGCACCTCTTAATATTATTTATGTTTAAAAAGGAATTAAAGGGGTTATAATTTCTGATACTGGAAAGGTTTAAGATTTCACAAGGGAAATAAGGTAATATATGACACAAATTGGAGATGAGGGTTGAAAGTCATGGAACTAGTGAGTGTCAGGGATGGGATTAAAACTCAGGTCCTCCTGACTAGTCCAGTTTGCCTGATAGCCAAGGGCACAAAGTCATTAGCAGGGCTTAATCTTGCCCCAGGCCATTTGACTGGAATCAGTAATCTTTTCACTAAATCACTAAATCACAAGTTTGTCCTTCCTTCTCGAAGCCAACCTTGACATCAGGAAGGTGATACCATGACATGCAAGTGGATTGGATTTGAGGGAGGGAGGACTGTACAAGGTCACCTGCCTCAGTTTCTCCTCCCTAGCCATCTGGGTCCAAAGGCTAGATATAGATCCCGACAAGTGGAGATGGACCTGGATGAAATGGGAGACCTTGGCCTTTTTAACCTAAAGTCTTCAACAGGTCTCAGTTTGACTGAGGTTGCACATCCAGTGATTAAAGCTAGGTAGCAACTGAGGAAAAGAATCTCCTCTTTCACCTAGTCCAAAAAAATCTAAACAAATGAATGAATGAATCTGGGAGGTGAAGACTCTCAGGGTTTCTGGTTAAAGCAAAAATGGTAGCTATTTACCTTCAATCTGAGCCAATCAAGACCCAAACAGTGACCAAATGGGGCCTGACCTAGAATCTATTGAGAATCAAATTGGTTTTGGGTTAAGGCCTGATCCTTGAGAAAGAAATCTAGCCAGTAAATCCCAGGATATCACGGACTGAGGAATTAGGGTCCTTTGGACTCTAGTGTTTTAATGTGAATACTTTCAAAGTTTGTTGAAACATGACTACTATGAGAAGGAGATCCTATACTAGGTGTCTAGGGGAGATGCAAAGTTTAAGTAGGACACAACTCTTTCCTTGTGAAATTCCAGTTCAGTAGGGATATAAGACACAGAAAGCAGCAATACATCTGATTACTAGATGAGTAGAACAAGGAGTACTGTGTGAATTTAAAAGGAAGGCTATTAACAACTAGCAAAGGTATCAGTGGAAGCTTCCTGGAGGAGATGGTGTTTGAGTTGGCCCTTAAGAAACAGGTAGGAATTTCAAAGGTAAAGCGGGAGATCAGTCTGGCAAAATGACCCACCTGGGATATTTAAGAGGAAAACAGAACAGAGAGAAAGGAGCCCTATTTTGGGAGCTTCATCTTTCCAATAAAAGTGTTTTGACAAGCACTATATTTAAGCCACAGGGGGGAGATTTGTTTTCACAGATAAGAGATCAGAGAATCCATTAGACTCCTATTTTTAAACTGCTCTACCCTGTGGCATCCCTTCAGTGCCCAGCAAATTCAATTGAGGGGAGTGGGTGTTGAGGGTGACTTCCTAGGACATTTTGTGTGGAAGCTAAAATAGGCTTTTTCTAAGAGAATTGGGTGCCATTCCCCATCATGGGATAGTGAGTATAATCTTTGTGGAAAAAGGTAAGCTCTGACTTTTGTGGGCTCCTGCACTGCTGATAAGCCTATCATTTGGGAGAAAAGAGGAGGTTGTCCATCTGCCCTATCATTGTTTCAGAAGGTCCCCTTGGAATATGGCCCATACCCCAGCTACAACCTAGCTATTGGCTTGGTTTCTACACAGAGATATGCTTAATTCTATCATAGGAACTCACTGCCAGCTTTTATGAGGAATAGCTTCTGTAATCTCTCAGTCCTTAGGTTTGACCCCCATCTTTACTCCCACCCTCTATTCCCACTCTGCAGATATATGTTTTGTCCACACCAAGTTGCAGGAGGAGTCAAAGATTACTCCTGGCCTAGCTGCTTAGAAAGAGGGCTCTAGAAAGAGGGATCTCCACAGATCCATGTGAGCAGAGCAGGATACCCAGGAGAGCATGGTACACCATGGATAGAATATTGACCTTAGAGGCAGAAAAACCTGTGTTCAAATCCTCTCAGATTCTTTCTAGCTTTGGGTTCCTAGCTTTTGGGACATTTGAATTCTCTGTGTCTCTGTTTCTTCATCTATGAAAAATGAGCCTCTGAGATCCTTTTCAGAATTAGACCTAGGATCCTATCATTTATAGCATGGGAGAAAGTGGGTTATTCCCTTTTTTGGAAAACTAAAGCTTCTTATCTTAACAATAAGGTTTTCCTGCTTGCTAGCTTGATCTATCATTCCTTAGTCCTTTTTTTTTCACTTCCAAATTTCTCAGATTAGTTACAACACCCACTAGCCCTACTTTCTCATGGAAAAATTTTCTAACTCCCTTCCCCTGGTTTCCAGTCACAGAATCACTAAATGTCAGTTAGAAAGTGCCAAGGTTCAGTTCTAGACTTCTGAATGGACAGAACAGATGAGAACCATGTTCTCCCAAGTTCTTTCCTTTTAAGCCCTGAGATGGGCACATTGATTTCTATTTCTGCATCCTGCTTCTAGCTGAAACATTCTCTCCTAATGACAATTCACAATCTCTTTCATCCCTTTCATTTCACAGAAACTCTTGTGGAAAGAAAACCTCACTTCACTAACTATGGAGGAAACTAAATATAAAAATGCTTAAAGTTTTTGTTTTAGCATTTTCATAGAAGGAGTTATGATGAGGCTTAGAAGACTTTGATGATAAATATTTAACATGATATCTTGTCCCAAGAGATAAATGATCAAAAGATATAAAAAGGCAATTCTAAAAGGAAGATACATTTGGCTTTAAACGAGACCTCTCCTGCCACTTATACTTTTGACAATACAAGTAATCAAGAGGCATATTTTAAAAATTCTCCAAATCACAAATTAGAGAAATGCACATTAAAACAACTCTGAACTTTTACCTCACATTCATCATATTTGTGTAGATGACAAAAATGGAAAATGACAGTTGTTGGCGAGGTTGTGGGAAAACAGACACATAAGGCAGTCAGTGGATCTATGAATTGTTCCAGTTATTCTGGAAAGTAATTTGGAACCATGCCCAGAAAGTCACTAAACTGCATACTCTGATGAAACAAAACCACTATTAAACCTATACTTTAAAGAGATAAAAGAAAGAGTAAAAAGGCCTATGTGTACAAAAATGTCTTTAAAAGTTTTTTTGTTATCGAAAAGAACTGGAAATTAAGGGAAAACTCATCAACTGGGAATTAGCTGAATAAATTATGGTATTTAAATAAAATATTTTTATATTTTAAGAAGTGATAAAATGGGCAATTTCCAATGAACCTGGAAAGATTTATATGGAGTGTTGAAGAATGAAATGAGGACCCAAAGAACAATTTATGCAATAGTATTAAAAAAAACAACTTTGAAAGAATTAAGAACTCTGATTAACATGATAACCAAACATTATTTCAGGGGACAGATGATGAAGTATGATACCAATTTCTTAAGGGAGCTTATAGACTCAGATGAAGAACAAAATACACACTTTCAGACATAGTGTAGGAATTTGTTTTGCTCAATTTTTTAGATTGAGGGAGTTGGAAGACAAGACAATGTTGATGTTGGCCCCAATAATGAAATGAATAATAATAGCGAGCATTTATAAAGTGTTTTAAAATTTATGAAGAAACTTATATGTTATCTCACTTGATCATCACAACAACCCTGTGAAATAGATTCTATTACTATTCTCATTTTCCAGAAGAGGAAAATGAGACTGAGAAGAGGTTAAATGACTTGTTCAAGGTCATACTAGTGATTGTTTGAAAAAAAAAATACACAGAAAAGAACAGAAGGGGGACCAGGAGGAAATACAGAGAAACAATTCAGCAAGTTACATGTAAATTTTATTGTATAATTAAAAAAGAAAGCAAAGTGTACTTAGTAGACATTCATGTTTCATGTATAATCTTATTTTACAGTCCTACTTTTAACATAGAAATACTAATTTTATTTGGTGTTTGTTAAATTTAGAATAAAAATAAATTAAATTTTAGGGTAAGGAAATTAAGACCCCTTGGATAGCTGCCAATTGTGTGAGTTCAGTGGTGGTGGTGGGGATCCTTTGATGAAAATTTAGACTGTTTCTGGAGTGATGCCTAAATATTACAGGCATCTCAGGAGAATTTGAGCCCTTTTAAGAGCTCCTGATCCTCAAATCCTTTCAAAGGCAAAAATCAAGGGAAACCAAAAACTCTCGATTTTTCAATAGGAGAGATTAATAGTTTAAAGTTGTTTCTCAGGGTATGTTGAATAATAAAGCCTTACCACTGTATTGTACATAGTACAATAATACTATGTAAATAACTCTTTCTAATTTCTTTTAGCTGATAGTGTGGATTAGCAGAAAGACTTGTGTTTGAAATCTAGCTCTTGGTTTAACCAAAGATACAACTGTTGGTTTTTCATATGTCTGGTCTAGGCTTCAATATTCTGTTCTACAAAATAGGAGTAATGAACAAATGATACTTACCAGAGGTTCTAAGAAAAGCATTTTATAAACCTTATAACCTTATAGTGCAATTGCTTATTTACTGGATGAGTGGGTTATTTATTAAGTATCTACAGTGTACAGAACACTGCTAAATTCTGGAGAAGATATAAAGTTTAGATAAGATACAGCCTTTGCTCCAATGTAACTTATATAGGCCTATAGATTCACAAACATGGATAACTTTTTTAAAAAACAGAGATCAAGAAAGAATGGAGGAAAGTTGCAAAGAGGCATTTTTAGGTTTGATGTGAGGAAAAACTTCCTAATCAACAGAACCATCCCAAAGAATGGGATGTCATAGCAGGAATAATCAATGGATGGACATATTTACATCTGGAGGTTTAGAAATCTGGATTGCCTGACCTGGAATTTCCTTCTCTCTCAGACATTTTTATGATCTTTGTCAAGAACTATATATTTATTTTTATTTTATTTTCAATTCATACAATAAAAGAGGTATTTCCATAACAGTACAATAAAAAAGATGATTGCACTAAACAAAAAACTACCCTATACAATTTGCTATTCCCTTGAAATACACAACAAAGTTATCATGTAAATTTCTTTTTTTTCTACTACCCCCCGTGGCTACCATAATTTACAAATAGATGTGTGTATATATATAATAAATAGATATAAAAATATCTATCTATATAAAGATACATACACATGTGCATCATGCAAATATATGCATGTCTGTGTTTGCATATAAAATTATTCTTTACCTACATCTGTTTATCAATTCTTTCTCTAGATGCAGATAGTATCTTTCTTCATAGGTCATTTATTTTTAATTTGTTTATAATAATCAAAATAGCTGCTCAAAATTGTTCTTAAAACAATACTGCTGTTACTATATACAATGTTCTCTTGGTTCTACTCACTTCACTCTTCATCATTTTGTGCAAGTCTTTTCATGCCTTTTTCTTTTTTTCCCCTAAGGCAATTGGGGTTAAGTGACTTGCCCAGGTCACACAACTAGGACGGTTAAGTGTCTGAGGCCAGATTTGAACTCAGATCCTTCTGACTTCAGGGCTAGTGCTCTATCCACTGTACCACCTAGCTGCCCCTTCATATCTTTTTCTAAAATCATTGAGCTCATTTCTAATAGCACAGTAGTATTCCATCACAACCATACACCATAACTTGTTTATCCATTCCCCAGTTGAGGGGCATCCTTGCAATTTCCATTCTTTGCCACCACAAAGAGAGCTGCTATAAATGATCACCAATTCTCTATACCAATTCCTCCATTTCATTTCAGTTCTCTTCTGGTGGGGAACTCTGAGCCATCACCATTTTCCTCCCTAAAGATTCCCTGAATCCAAGAATTAACCCCTCAGAGGTCTCAAAATCGGCAGCTATTTATAAAATGCACTCAAGGAGATCTTCAGTGTAATTGATACAGTTTGTTGGCAGGAAATTGTTTTCAATGTAATCTTATAACATGATGGTATTGGAAGAGAGGAAAGACAGACCAGGCTGGGGCTTTTCCTTTGGTTTGAGAACTTTGTTCTGGTGAACTAGTCACTTTCCTAAATGGCCAAGATTGCTCCTCATTACAAGTGATCTAGCATCAAACCACCTGAATGAAAAGCCTTCATCTTTTAATTTGAGGGAGGTAAAGGAGAAGATTTGTTTTGTTTTCTTGCCTAGTGAATCACTTGTATTATCCCCTCATCCCCATAGCATGTACATATGTAAGTATATGTGTAAGCACACAGCTGTGTATATGTATGTTTCAGGGCATGTATATATGTGTGTGTATGTGTATCTATTTGTACATAACACATATGCATAATTTGTAACAAAGAAGCCTTGATTTGACACATATACATACATATCAAGCTCTCTTTGCTACAAGTTAGCCACAGGGAGCAGGGGAGGGTGGGTGAGGCACAGAGAGTGTGGGCAACTTTTTTGCCGTCACACAGCTAACAGCTGAGCTGATCTGAGAGCTCCTAACATTCCATCTCTCTCACCAGGCTTTGCTGGGGGAATTAAGCTGACTCATGTGAGACTGGCTTTTAGTTTCTGCCATGACCTCTTAAATATACCCATGGCTCTCATGTCCACTCAGGCTTACACTCCCAGCCTGGGTCTTTGGTTGCTCCTGCCTGGAAGAGCTATCACTGAGACCCAACTAAGCAGCTCAAGTTGGTGGGAGGAAGGCGCCAAATGATACCATGTTTTGCTTCTCATTTCTCTTTAGCACTCTCCCTATCCCACATCCATCCTACCTTTAGAGTTAAAAGAAACTGAGTAGCAGCTACATCATCAGACCACTGACCTGGGGGAGTCAGACTTCTTTGGGAATACTGCTTCTCCTACTTATTGACTGTGGGGTTTGAGCCAATCACTTCAACTTTCAGAGCCTCAGTTTCCTTATTTTCAAAATGGGAACAGCACTAACTACCTCACAGGCGTGCTGTGAGGAAGGCATTTTGTTCATCTTAAGGTACTATAGGAATTTCCATCCAATTCTCAAAAAAGTTCTTTTTTTCTCTTGATGGAGTTGAAAAGTGCTTTAAGATCATCTAGTCACAGATCCTTCTGTTTATCAAGGATGGCTGGACTCCTAGAGACAGTAAAAAAGGGAAGTGGATTTCTGAGGATCACTAGACCAGAGAAGTAGCAGCTTTGAGTCTAAACCCAGATCTCCTAATGCCAAGGCTCCTAATGCCCCTTGTTAACTGAGGAACTCTCATTCAGCAAAGATGAAGACAAACTTTTACTTACTACTACAAGGCCAGGAAAGTTGCCCTGATGAAAACTGATCAGTCTTTGTGACCCAAGGAAACCAATAACAGTAACAATTTACATTTTTATTGGTGCTCTATGGTTTACAGATTATTTCCCTTCCATAAAAGCCCAATAATGTATAAAGTACATTGGTATGTTGTACCCATTCTATTGAAGTGGAAACTGAAGCTCTATTAAGTGGTGGAACTCCAGACTCAAATAGTCTTGTAACTCTAAATCCGGGGGTTCTTTCCATGCCCATGGAGTTTACCCAGTAATGATCATAGGATTATGTATCACATATATAAAGCTGGAAGAGACCATTTCTAGTCTAATTAATTAAAGCCTAAGAAAAGTGGTTTACAATTCTAGTGATCTTGTGATGAAGAGAGCTATCTACATTTAGAGAGAGGACTGTGGTAAGTGAGTGTGGTTCACAACATAGCATTTTCACTCTTTTTGTTGTTGTTTGCTTGCATTTTATTTTCTTTCTCATTTTTTCCGGTTTGATTTGATTTTTCCTGTGCAACAAGATAATTGTATAAATATTTATACATATATTGGATTTAACATACATTTCTACCATGTTTAACATATATTGGACTACTTGCCATCTAGGGGAGGAGGTGAAGGAAGGTGGGAGATATTGGAACACAAGGTTTTCCAAGGGTTAATTTTGAAGAATTATCCATGCATATCTTTTGTAAAATAAAATCTTTAATAATAAAAAAGAAAAGTGGTCTACTTTTTAAATGAATTATTTTATTTTTCTGGTTATATGTATATATTAACTTTTTGAATTAATTTATTTATTAATTTCTCATGAAATTTCTCTATGAATCATGTTGAGAGAGAAAAATCAAAATAAAAGGGAAAAACCATGAGAGAGAAAAAAAAACAGAAAAAGGTTAGCACAGCATATGTTGATTTACATTCAATCTCCATAGTTATTTTTATAGATGCAGTTGGCATTTTCTATCCTTATTGGGACTGCCTTGGATCACTGAACCTCTGAGAAGAACCAAGTTTTTCATAGTTGATCATTGCACAATATTTTCATTTATTTATTTTTATTAAACTTTTTTATTTACAAAACATATGCATGGGTAATTTTTCAACACTGATCCTTGCAAAACCTTCTGTTCCAAATTTTCCCTTCTTCCCCCATCCCCTCCCCTAAATGGCAGGTAGTCCAATACATGTTAAATATGTTAAATTATGTGTTAAATCCAATATATATACACATTTATACAGTTATTTTGCTGCACGAGAAAAATTGGATCAAGAAGGAAAAAAAAACCTGAGAAAGAAAACAAAATGCAAGGAAACAACAGCAGAAAGAGTAAAAATGTTATGTTGTGGTCCACACTCAGTTCCCATAGTCTTTTCATCTGGTGTAGATGGTGTTCTTTATCACTGAACAATTGAAACTGGTTTGAATCATCTCATTGTTGAAGAGAGCCATGTCCATCACAATTGATCATGGCATGGTCTTGCTGTTGCCATATATAATGATCTCCTGGTTCTGCTTGTTTTGCTCAATATCAGTTCATGTAGGTCTCTCCAGATCTCTCTGAAATCATCCTATTGGTCGTTTCTTACAGAACAATAATATTCCATGACATTCATATACCATAATTTATTCAACCATTCTCCAGTTGATGGGCATCCATCCAGTTTCCAGTTTCTTGCCACTACAAAAAGGGCTGCCACAAATATTCTTGCACATGTGGGGCCCTTTCCCTCCTTTAAGATCTCTTTGGGATATAAGCCCAGTAGAAACACTGCTGGGTCAAAAGGTATGCACAGTTTGATAACTTTTTGAGCATAGTTCCAAATTGCTCTCCAGAATGGTTGGATCCATTCACAGTTCCACCAACAATGTATCAGTGTCCCAGTTTTCCCACATCCCCTCCAACATTCGTCATTATCTTTTCCAGTCATCTTAGCCAATCTGAGAGCTGTGTAGTGATATCTCAGAGTTGTCTTAAACTCTGATCAATAGTGATTTAAAGCAGCATGGATAAGTTTTCAACACTGACCCTTGCAAAACCTTGTGTTCCAATTCTTTCCCCCTTCCTCCCACCCCCTCCCCAGATGGCAAGTAATCCAAATATGTTAAACATGGTAAAAATATAGATCATTGTAGAATCTTGCTGTTACTGTGTACAATGTGTTCTTGGTTCAGCTTGT
Organism: Myrmecobius fasciatus; assembly: GCA_023553655.1. Lineage (NCBI taxonomy): Eukaryota > Metazoa > Chordata > Mammalia > Dasyuromorphia > Myrmecobiidae > Myrmecobius > Myrmecobius fasciatus. The sequence goes on from JAJPUD010001226.1 coordinate 93,501, forward strand.
TTCATGTAAATCTTTCCAGCTAAAATCAGCTTGTTCATAATTTTTATAGAATAATAATATTCCATTACTTTCATATACCATAACTTATTTAGCCATTCTCCAATTGATGGACATTTACTCATTTTCCAATTCTTTGCCATCACAACAAGAGCTGCTACAAATATTTTGCACATGTGGGTCCTTTTCCCTCCTTTATGATTTCCTTGTGATACAGACTCAGTAGTGGCACTGCTGGATCAAAGGGTATGCACAGTTTTATAGCCCTTTGGGCATAGTTCCAAATTGTTTTCCAGAATTGTTGGATCATTTCACAACTCACCAACAATGTATTAGTGTCCTAGTTTTCCCACATTCCCTCCAACATTTATCACTATCTTTTCCTGTCATCTTAACCAATCTGAGATGTGCAAAATGATACCTCAGAGTTGTTTTAATTTGCATTTCTCTAATCAATAGTGATTTAGAGCATTTTATATGACTATAGATAGCATTAAAAAAGGAAGGAAATAAACCCCCAAGGCAATTGGGGTTAAATGACTTGCCCAGAGTCACACAGCTGAATTTTATCTCAGGTGCTCCTGACTTCTGGATCAGTGTTTCATCTACTGTGCCATCTAGCTACCCTGAAGTGATCTACTGTTGCTCTAATAGGCTTTTCTCTATCCTAATTCTGGCTTCAGAGCCTGGGCTCTATCTATCCTTGTTGATAAGCCTTTATCAACAAGGCCTTTATCAGGCCTTGTTTTTAATGGTCCTGCTGGGCACAGCCTAAATTAGTATTAACAAACATTTGGCCATTACTTAGGAAATACTCTACTCTTGTCACTCAGCTACCAGTGGAGGGGGAAGATAATGTTGTATAGGGTGATGGATTTGTCTCCAGAGTGACACTAGACAGGAGACTAGGGAACCCTAAGGAGGAAAAATGGAAATTTTTCTTTGGAAATTCATGACAGTCCTTAGATTAGATTGGCCTGGCCAAGGTGGATTGAATAATACAAGTTTTATGTGGAACAGCCCATTTAATCCTACAGTTGTTTGGAATTTTTTTTGCTCAGGATGCCCTTGAACTCAGACAGAGGCTTGAGCTGATCATGGTGTTTTCTGGGAAAACTGATGAAATGTAGTGACTGCAGAGAAGGGACACTCATATAAAAAGGGCTTGAGCAATGCTGACCCATCTGGGGCAATGAAGCAGTTGAACAATATCATCTACTTGTCAGATAGTTCCTCTACTTGGTGTAATTTCTGACCCAATATGAAGGAGGAAGCAAGATGAAAAATGGAGGATAATGCTAATGACTTAAATTTCTCAAGCCCTTTAAGTGTTACAATGCATTTTCCCTTATAAGTTAGATTATGCTGTCATTATTGTGCCCATTTTACAGATGAGAAAATTGAGACCCAGAGAAGGGAAGAGGCCATTGTTACCCATTGTTCTAGCACCATAAAATAACTTTATTGCTTCCACATCTAGAGTCTAATCTGATCTGTGTTATCATACCCTCTGAGTTGGTATGACCTAACTCAGTAGGAAGGACAATAAGGCAGTGATGAATGTCGGGGCTCTGAGCTGAAAACTCAGTCAGTAGCAGTCCTGTGACACCCCATCTAAGGGCCATCTAGGAAGGACATTTGTAAGCAGGGCAGCATCCAGAGGACAATGACCAGGCTGGTGAGGAAGACTTAAAGTAATCTATATAAGGACCACTGAGAGAATTAGGGATGGTTAGCTTGGGTTTCAAGATTTAAAGAGGAAGACATGTTTGCTGCCTTTAGGTGTTTGAAGGACTCTTATGTGGAAAGGAGATTTAACCATAGAAGGCAGACCTAGGAGCACTGGCCAGAAAATGCAGAGAAACAGATTTCAAGTAGGCAGGTATTAAGAAAAGCTTTGTCACAATTAAAACTGGCCAAAGCAAAGTGGGCTTCCTTGGGAACTGTTGAGTTCTCATCTTTGTTAAATGGAGGCAACTAAGTGCCATAGTAACCTTGAATCAAGAAGACCTGAGTTCAAATTCACTTCAGACACTAATTGTCTGATGTTGAGTAGTCACTTCTCTGTCTTCTTCTCTGTCTGACTCAGTTTCCTCAACTGTAACAGAAGGAAAGAAAGGAAGAAAAAAGAAAGGAAAAAATAAAAAGGAAGAAAGGAAGAAAAGAAAGAAAGAAAGAAAAGTGGAAATGTTATGCTTTGGTCTGTATTCAGACTCCATCAATTCTTTGTCTAAAGACTGATAGCATTTTTCATCATGAGTCCTTCAGGATTGTCTTATATCACTGTTTTGCAAATAATAGCTAAGTCATTCATAATTGGTCATTGTACAATATTTCTGTTACTGTGTACATAATTTTCCTGGTTCTGTTCACTTTACTTTGCATCAGTTTATGTCTTTCCATATTTTTTTGAAATCATCCTGCCTGCATTTCTTACAGCACAATAATATTCCATTACAATCATATACCACAACTTGTTCAATCATTCCATAATTGAAGACGTCTCCTCAATTCTTAGCCACCACAAAAAGTGCTAGGGCTTACATTCTAATGGATGCAGATAATGCATAAAAGAAAGATAAGAAGCTGGAAGTTTGGGGGGTAGAATGGGATTAGGGATGGGGAGTGGGGATGCAGATGGGGGAAGTACTTGTCTTGAGCAGAAGGAGAAAGAAGTCCAGAGAATTAGGTACAGAGATTATCAGATACAATCATTCTGAAACTGCAGAAGTGAAATAGGTTGCCTGGGTAGGCATCGGATTCCCAATTTCCCTTTTTCTTGAAGTGGCTTGATGAGAACTTGGTAAGGATTTAGGAATGCAGATTTTTGTTCAGGACAAGTTGAACTAGATGAAGATTCCTTCCATTTCAGAGAGTCTGATCACTAAAATGTTTTCAACAGATTTATTCAACACACCTTTTTTTTTTTTCACTTAATATATTTATAACATGCTTACCAGGTACAGAGTGCTCAATGTTTGGCATTGGGAGCAAGATGCAAAGTTCAACTAAATTCTAGCCCCTGACTTCATAAAGCTCATAGTCAAGGTAGGGGATAAGACACAAATTCTGTTTTACACTTGAAATCTACTATAAAAATGCAAAACAAAGTTTCCATACTTCTGAGACCAGTCCTTGAGATTCAGAGACTCAGGAGAGTTTCTTTCCCAGTCAGGTGCCCTGGCTACATAGTTAAGGTCAAGAACAAATGGGTAGAGAATGACTCAGCTTAGTTTCATGCAGTAAGGCTCCCTTTAAGCATGAAATTGCTAGAATTTGTTCAGAAAATGGCCAAACCACCCAGGAGTTCATGCAAATGGAGATTTGCCAAGTGCAGCATGTCTAAGAACTATTAGACTCTTATTGGCCAGTTTGGAGTCATTCCTTCAGTTTTGGGGCAATATTGGCCCTGTGCAAAGCTTTAGCCCAGACCTTATGGTAGAAGTCAAATGTAATATTGGAGGGAAAATGCAAGGGAAAACTTAAAGGACAGACAGGTTGAATGATATGCTACAAGCCTCTTTTGGAAATCTTTCCCACCCCCAGTTACATGAAAGTTCCAAAACTTGACTTCTAAAAAAGACAATTTAATTAAATTTATTCAGCCCAGAAAATAGGAATAATCAGTTATGATCTGAAGAGCAGCTGAAAGGATATCAGGAATACAATTTAAGTTACCAGTAGGAAATGAGGTAGTGAGAAGTACCGCTGTTATACAATTGGGTCTGGGGGATTTTAATTCAGCAATCTGGTCCCAGACCAACTACAGAAGAGAAAGATGAGGAATGTTCCTAGGGGCTCATATGATTGACAGAAGATAAGTTGTTTGGGCCAAGTGAAAAGAGAGTAGTTTATCTGACCCTAATAGGAACTTAAGAGTCTGAAAGGCTTTTTAGAGGAAAATGGTGGCAAGTATCAAGGCAAAATGACAACCTGCATCAAGGTCCAGGACAAATTGAGAATGAAAATTGGATACCAGAGACATCAGTAGTAGCATCACACAAACATAAAATTGCAAATGATGGAATGGGAAGTCATTTGGATTCCATGTGGCACAAAAGAAAGATCTGGAGTAGAGGATCTCAGATTTAGAGCTAGCTGAAAGGTTCCTGAGAGCATCAAATCCAACTCTGTCATTGTATAGATAAGGATGTCCACAAAGATTTCTTGACTTCATCCAAGGTCACATTGGAAGTAAATATTGTCGGAGCCAAATTTGAATCCATGTCTCGCAACTCCAAATAACCCCTTCTAATAGATGTATTACAAATTCCTGTGAAAGTTTGTATCTAAGTTACTTTCCCTCTTGAAACTTCAGTATAAAATATTTTAAAATTAAACTATTATATTTTATTATTATTTCAAAGTTCAATAGAGTTTAAAATGTCCTTAATCCTTCTTCACAGGATTGTTGGAAAGGTCAAATGAGATTATGTATATAAGATGTTTTGTAAGCTTTAAAGGGCTAGATAACTCTCTGTTTTTATTAGTTGGAAGTTCAAAATTAATCCCTAACGTTTATATAGCACTTACTATGTGCCAGATACTGTGCTAAATACTTTACGATTATTTTCTCATTTGATCCTCATAACAACCCTGTGAGAAAATTATTATTCCTATTTTACAGATGAGGAAACTGAGGCAAACAGCGTTAAGTGACTTGCTCAGTGTCACACTGCTAGTAAGCTTCCGAAGCTGATTTTAACTCAGGACTTCCTGACTCCAGTCTCAGTGTACTACCTCACTTCCATACATACTCACCCACACCACACCCATGCCCCCCACCCCACTGCCACATCTGTATATGTATATACATATAGTATATGTGTGCATTTTTCATAAGGAAAAATTAATTTGGAGCCTGCTAAAATGGGTGTAGGGTCTAGCTAGGGGTTTCAAGGTCAGAACTAATTTTTCTGGAGGAGAGGGTAAAAAAGAAAGAATCTTGGTTGTTTTTTGTGTTTGTTTTTGGTGAGGCAATTGAGGTTAAGTGACTTGCCTAAGGTCACGCAGCTAGTAAATGTTAAGTGACTGAGGTCAAATTTGAACTCAAATCTTCCTGACTTCAGAGTGGGTATTCTATACGCTGTGCCATCTGGCTTCTCCCAAAAAGGAAGGTTCTTTAAAGAAAAAAGTCATTTCCACAGAATGTAAATTCATTTTATTCTGAAAAAAGCTTTTAAAATTTTATCTTCCAATTGTCAAATCTTTGATTCTTACTGAGATTTTGTGTAGAATATATATATATATAATATTGTATATATATAATATATTATATATAGAACCCAGATATAGTTCTTACCAAACAGTAGCAGAATATTTCTTTAGAGGAAACCAGAATTTAAGCCTAGATTAACTATTAGAACTGGCCCAGCCTCCTGCCAGCCCCCACAATCTTTCTTTAATAAGTAATAGATCATTGTTCAATATCATCAAGTGATTCATCTTTATTTGACAGCCTGTCAGTAACAGAACTCTCCTAAACCTTTGATAGAGTTAATTCTGTTGTTTCTTAATAGTCTGTTTTTTGGGGGGGGAGAGGGAGAAAGGAGAGAGGAATGAGTGGGGAGGAATGTTGGGATAAACCTATTTTTATTCCTGGACACAAAACTGAAAGTATTTTCTGATGGAATCTCATGAGAAAGACACAGAAGGATTTTCCAAAGCCTAGTACTCCACTCTGGAAGCTACACCCTATTTTATGGATATTTCTTCTCTTAAAGGAGAATGTTTTTGTCCCCATCACTCCTCCTTACCTGTGTTGTGGACTCTAAATGGGAAGGCTAAGTAGCTAGGAACCCAGTCAGATCACATGTAGAGTCTCAGTTCAGGGCACCTTAAAGTACCTTAGTACTTTAGCTTGCTGTAAAGGTCATAGAATTAGTGAATTGCAAAGGAACTCAGAGATCACCTATTCTAATTCATACCTGAAGCAAGAAGGCCCTTTACATTGGGGAGACAAGATGACACAATAAATAGTTCATTGGGCTTGGGATCAGAATAGACCAAAGTTTAAATCCAGCCTCAGACACTTCCTAAGTTATATGACCACAGGAGAGTCACTTACTCTCTGTCTGCCAGAATTTTTTCATTTATAAATTGGATACAATTAAAAATTGTTGTTCAGGCATGTCTTATTCTTTGTGACACCATTTGTTTGTTTTTTTTTTAGCAAAGGTACTAGAGTAGTTTGCCATTTCCGTCTCCAGCTCATTTTACAGATGAAGAAACTGAGGCAAGCAGGGTCAAGTGACTTGGCAAGGGTCAAACAGCTAGTAAGTCTCTGAGGCCAGATTTGAATTCAGAAAAATGAGTCTTCCTACTCTGGGTCTGGCACTCTATCTACTCTGTTACCTAGCTGTCCTATAACAAAAGGATCTACCTCCCAAAGCTGTTGTCAGGATAAAATGAGATAAAATTTGTACACTTAACAAGTAATTTTTCCTTCTTAATAAGTACTCCTTTCCTTGCACTGACTGGAGTTCCCTCTTGAAGACTTCCAGAGATGAGGAGCTCACTCCCTTTGGAAATAGACTGATACAAAGCTCTAATTATTAAGAATCTTCTCTTTAAATCAAGCCTGAGTCTGTATCTCTATAATCTCCACCCACTGCTCATAATTCTGCCTTCTTGAGTAAGCAAAACAAGTTTAATCTCTCTTCTTCATGACTGCTTTTCTGATATTTTGAAGACAGAGAAAATAGGCCACTTCCAAATCTTCTTCAGGCTAAACATCCTCATTTACTCAGCTAATCCTTCCAATTGCTGTGTCTCCCCGTTCCCAAATTACTTAATATTTACTTTGTATATATTTTACATAATTCTCTCATATATCCTTGTCATTTTTTCCATGTAGAATGTAATCTCCTTGAGGACAGGAACTATTTCATTTTTGCCCCTTTTGACCCCAGTGCATAGAACATAGAAAGTACTTAATAAATGCTTATTGTCTGATTGATTATGACATGAGTTCTACATTTCTCTCCATCCTAGTTCCCTAGCCTGCATTGTGTGTAAGTCAATGGGAAGAGAAATTAGGCAGAAATGATTGGTTTATTATGAGAAGAGATGGGGACTCTGGTCAGATTACATCTAGAGTCTTGTGTTAAATTCAGGATACCTCATTTTAGGGAGGACATTATAAGCTTGTTAGTGGTGTCCATAAAATGTGGTTCTCTCTCTCTCTCTCTCCCTCTCTCTCCTTTCCTTCCTCTTTCCCTCTCTCTTCCTCTCTCTGTCTCTCTGTCTCTGTCTCTCTTTCTCCTCTCTCCCTTTCTATTCCTCTCTCTTCCTTTCTCTCCCTCTCCCTCTCTCTGTCTCTGTCTCTCTCTCTTTCTCTCTCTCCCTCTTTCTGTCTCTCTGTCTCTGTCTCTGTCTCTCTCACTCACTCTCACTCTGTCTCTGTCTCCCTTCCTCCTTCTTTCCCTTTCTTCTTCCTTTCTCTCTCTTTCCCTACTTGCCTATCTATCTGTCTGCCTCTTTGTGTCTCTATCTGGTACTTACAGCTGCATCTTTCTTTCTCAGATTGCCTTAAACTATATGCTGTATGTGTTTTATGTATAGTGAAGTTGTTTATGATTGCTGCCCCTGTTTGAATGTATGATTTTCGAGGGCAGAGATTGTCTCTGTCTGTCTGTGTCTGTATCTCTGTTTCTGTCTCTATCTTTCTCTGTCTCTCTCTCTGTCTCTATCTCTCCCTGTCACTCTCTCTCTCTGTCTGTCTCTTTCCCTGTTGCTTTCTGTCTCTGGTGTCTCCTCAGCACTTAGCAAAGTGCCTGGAACATAGTAAGTACTTAATAAATGCTTCTTAACTTGACTTGGTCTGACCAAAGCAAAATCAGTGGAAATGATCACTTTCATTGATCTGGATGTGATGCTTCTATTATTCTAGCCTAAAATGAATTTGCCAAGGCACATGACTGATTCACAGAGCTTGCAGTCAAGCCAGCCAGAAACACCTACTATGTGCCAAACTGTGCTAAACACTGAGAACACAAAGGAAGACAAAAAATCATTACTCCCCCTCAAGGTGTTTATTGTCTTTAATGGGGGAGACAACTATGAACAAGTAACTTACATGCAAGATAAATTGGAGAAAATCTCAAAGGAAAGATATTAAGGTTAAGAAGGACAGGAAAAAAACTTACAGAGGGTGTGACTTTAGCTGAGACTTGAAGGAATCCAGGAGGCAGGAGAGAGGTCCAGGCATGGGGGACAGCCAGTAAAAACCCTTAGAGGTAGGACATGGAGTATCTTGTGGAGGAGCTAGGGAGAGGAAGTAGAGGACAGCATCCCTGGATCTTTGAGTGCCCAACGAGAGTGAGGTCAAAGATCAGCTTGACAGTAGAGGGGGAGAGGGGGAGAGGGGCTCCCCAGACTCCTGAGTCCCTATCCTCTTGGGGCCTCTGCTCCACAGATGTATCTGTGACTGTATACAGAATATTCTTGCTGGCCTGCCTTCTGCAACAGGCTGAGGGAAACCTCTTCTCTGACCTGAAAGTCATTATTTGTAATAAGAATCTCAGTTTTATAAGCCTTGCAAGCTGGAAAATTTATATCTCAGAGGTAATGCCCTCTACAATTTCTCCAATGTCCTAAACACTCCAAACAGAGCCTCAGTAGTTTTGTTGAGGCCACCTGGTTGGAGCTGCCTTCAGAGTGTGAATTGAAGCGTTAATCCCCTGGGTCCTGTACTATCCCTGGCAAAGGGAACCCAACTGTTTCGTTTACAGACAAGTCTGAGTCACTCAATCCATTCCTAGCCCTGGCAGTAATTAGCCTGTTATTGAAAGGAGGTTCCCTTCCCCCTTCCCACTGCTTGCTAGGGGTGCTAATGGCAGGTCAAGGTGAATAATAGATCTATCAATAAGTATTTATGAGGCACCTATAAATATGAGGAAGCAAAAGGTGCCAGGAATTGCTTCCCAAATCCTAATCCCCCACAGAAACTTAATCTTCTGCAGGCCACAGGGCTGACCTCTTCCTTGGTCTGGCTTAGCCATCTCATTTATAAATTTCTAAGCCCTCTTTGCAGATTGCTACAACCTCAGGGAGGTTCAGGAACATTTTCCTTTTAGTAACATTGCCACAGAGCAGATTGGCCTTCTTGTACCAAGATGCCCCCGGCAGACCACTGCTGCTGTATGAGTACCTCACCTCCTTTTACCTTCATGGTTTTTGCTAACACTTCTGCATATCCCTGTGCCTCTTGGCTGCTAACCTGGGTCAGGTGCTTTCTGTTTCTTCCTCTCTAGCCTTGACTTGCTTAATCTCTTCTGAGATGGGCCTCACATACTGTCCACTGGAGCAACCATTCTTGGTTTAATTTGCCATTTATTCTTCCCTTCAGTTCTTTCTTTTCTATTTCCCTTTCCCTGAGAGCTTCTCCTTCTTAGTCTTCATCATCTATCACTTCCTCTCCTGACTCATTTCTTTCTGGTCTCAAAAAAGTCCACAGCCCCATGATATAAGATCACAGATTTAGAGCTAAAGAGACTTATAGGCATTGTCAGATCCAACTTAGTCATTTATTTTATTTTGCCTTTTTATTTTAAAGATTAGGTCTCCCTATCTTGCCAAGGAAGTACAGGGGATACTCATTCTTTCATCTCCTTTACTGATTAGAATGGAGCTCTCTTCCCCTCCCTTAGGTAACATGGTATACCTTTCCTCCCCCTATTTCTTATCCAATTTTGATGATCATTTTAATATTTAACTTAATGTAGACACTCAATCAGCATGGCCTACTGCAGCTTAAAACTCCTAAATTCAAGAGAACTCCCAAGCTCAGCTTCAGCCTCCTCCTAGCTATGATTATAATTATATATCACCTTAGGAGCAAAGCAGAATTGAATTAGTTTAGAAGAAATGTGAGATGTAGAAAGTTTGAGAAGCCTCCCAAATGTTCATAGGGATTATTTGTGTCTGACCCATAGCAGAGCATTCCTCTATCAGTCCAATCAGCCACAATCAAACACACTATAATTTGATTCTAACAAAATTATCTCATTTTGGTTCTCTTCAAGAATAAAGAAGAACCACCAGCCAGCCAGCCAGCCAACCAACCAACCAACCATGCTTCAGTCCCTATACTCTGCTGCCTTCCATCTAGTTTCTATCAATTTTTGGTCCAGTGTCAAATTAGTACCCAGAAAATTCATACTTCTATCACCAGGCATGAGGCTACATTTAGTCTACAATACCTAGAAGTTCTTGCTTTACTCAGCAGAAAAAAAAAGGGAAGGGAAAGGAAGAGAGGAGTAAGAGAAAGGAAAGAGTGGAGGCAATAGAGATGAGTTACTGTGCAGATCACTCAAATACTAGAATTTGGACCTTGTTTTTTTTTCTTTGAATAGTGTGCAGCTCTTTTAAATGTGTGCATACTGTTTGTCCATCTACTTTATTTTTTTATTTTTTTATTTTTTTTGCTTTTTTATTTTTTATTTTTTATTTTTTTTTTTGCTGAGGTAATTGGGGTTAAGTGACTTGCCCAGGGTCACACAGCTAGGAAGTGTCTGAGACCAGATTTGAACTCAGGTCCTCCTGACTTCAGGGCTGGTGCTCTAACCACTGCGCCACCTAGCTGCCCCTTGTCCATCTACTTTAGAAGATCTTTGAAAGCAGGGACCGTGTTTCTTATTTTTTCCTCATAATTCCTACATAGAACCAAAATCAATGTGCATAAAAATTTTGCTTCAACAAATTCACATTCCACAAATTTGTGTGCATGCATGTATGGGTGTGGGTTTTTGAGGGGCAGGAATGAATATTTATTATTGAGATATATTTTCCACCCTCATAAGTTTTTCATTCAATATGAAGATACTGAAGTTAGGTAGGGCAATGGATTGAGTGCTGGGCTGGGAATCAGTAAGATTCATCTTACTGAGTTCAAATCTGACCTCAGATATTTACTAGTAGTGTGGTCCTGAGCAAGTCCCTTTACCCTGTTTGCCTCAGTTTTCTCATCTGTAAAATGACCTGGAGAAGGAAATGGCAAACTACTCCAATATCTTTCCCAAGAAAGCCCCAAATTGGGTCTCTGAAAACCAGACACAACTGAAAAACAGTTGAATAACATGAGAATATTACACATACAGGGGACTTTGATACATGAATAGAATATTAGGAAGGTTCAAAGTGTTATGAGAGATTGAGAATAGTGGGAGAAAGATCATTACTTACTAGGCAAATCAGGGAAGAATTTTTGGAAGAGGTTAGTATTTGAAATTGTTTTTTTATTTAGTAATACTTTTTATTTGCAAAACATATGTATGGGTAATTCCTAAACATTAACCCTTACAAAGCTTTCTGTTACAAATTTTCTCCCCCTACTCCCCACCCCTCCCCTAGATGGCAGGATATCCACTACATGATAATTATGTTAGAATACTTAAGAAATCAAATATATGTATAGTTATTGCATCATTTTTTGTGCAGGAGAAATAGTATCTACAAGAAAGAATAATCCCATAAAGGAAATACAATGCAGGCAAACCTCAATAGAGAACATGAAAATGTTATGTTGTGGTCCACATTTCACATCCCTCTCTCTAGGTGTATATGGCTCTCTTCACCGAACAATTGGAACTGGTTTGAAGCATTTCATTGTTGAAGAGAGTCATGTTTGACATTGGTTTTAAAGAATAAGTTGGACTATGATAGATTTAGCTCTTCTCAGCAATGTGACAATCCAGGATATTTCAATGTACCTAGGGTGAAAAATGCTATATGCATCCACAGAGAGAACTATGAAGACTAAATGCTGATCAAAGCAGAGTATTTTCACCTTTCTTGTTTATTTGCTTGTTTGCTTTTACTTTCTTGTAATTTTTTTCACTTTTGGTTTGATTTTTCTTGTATAACATGAAAAATATGGAAATATGTTTTAAATGATTATACATGTATAAACTATGTCAGATTACTTGCTGTCTTGGAGCGGGGAGCTTATAAGGAAAAGGAGAAAACATTTGGAATGCAAAAATCTTACAAAAATGAATGTTGAAAACTACATGTGTTTTTGGATAAATAAAATGCTATTGAAAATAAAAGATGGAATTGAGAAGGATGAAGGGAAAAGAATAGACATAGACATAGGAAGCCATGGAAGCAAAAACATGGGGATGCTGAAATCTAAGCCTAAATTGGGAATGACAAATAATCTAGTTTGGCTGGAATATAGATAGAGTGCATGGCCAGGGAAGTATTAGATAAAGCCCCTTGAATTCTTTTTTTTTTTTTTTTTTTTTTTTTT
>JAJPUD010001226.1:105850-117710 GCA_023553655.1 Myrmecobius fasciatus
GCAACTAGGGAATGTTAAGAGTCTGAGATCAGATTTGAACTCAGGTCCTCCTGACTTCAGGGCTGGTGCTCTATCTTCCCTATTCTTTAAATCCCATGTCACAGTATTGCAGAATCTGGTAGTTTGAAGAGGAAATGCAAGCCATCTATTCCAACAGTTGCTGGACATCTATATCTACAGAGATGCCTCTGCAATGTACTTATAAATGCCTGTCCATCATTTGCTTCATGACCTTCAGTAAAGGGAAATATCATGATTCCTTAAGATAGAGCATTTCACTTTTGAACAGCTCTTCTTATCAGGAACTTTTTATTTGCATCAAACTTAAATCTGTCTCTATTCATATACCGCACAAACTCCTACTTCTATTGGAGGCTCAGAAGACCAATTATAAACCCTATTATTTACAGATCTTCAGATATCTGAAATTAATGATCATAATCCCTAAATTTTCTCTTCTCCAGGCTAATTCCCAGGTGGGTTTTTTTGGTTAATTCTCAAAGCATTTTACAATCCTAGTTTCAATTTTCTGAATGTTTAAAAGTCATCAATTCAAATGCCATCTCCTTTGTGAAGCTGTTCTCAATCTTACCCCTTGGTTCAGTTCCCCACTTGAACTTCACATAATACTTAGATGTCCTTCTAGTGAAATCACCAAATAATGGTGTGTGTGTGTGTGTGTGTGTGTGTGTGTGTGTGTGTGTGTGTGTTGGGGTCTTATCTCTCTCTTTACCATTAGACTGTAGGTTGTATGCAGAAAAGGGTTCTTTAAAATTGTCATTTTCCCCAGTCACTAACACAGTTCTCTATATACTGTAAATGCTTAATATATATTTGAAGAAAGAATGAATGAATGAGATTGATTTTTTTTCACTAGATTATTTGATGCCTTAACAGCTATAGCTTTACTGTGTGGAAGGTGATCATAATACTCTTTAGGTAGATATGTTGGACTTAAGTTAGCAGAAAACAAATTGGCCTATTGTAGGGAAAATCCCCTTCATTCTGAAGTCTCCTCTTTGCCCCCATGATCTATCCCAAGTTTGCCCATTTAACTCCCTCCCTGCAGCTGTATCTGTAGAATTTCCATTGCCCATCATGAGCTTCACCAGTTGCCTTTCCTTTGAGTTTATCACTTATGCTGCTGACAGAGGCCCCTCAACAATCCTGACCTCCAAACCAATTTGAACTTTGAACATGAAGCCAGAGGCAGAAGCGAAGCAGCCTTGAGTCTGCTTTTTGTAAGTTTTTTGCTGCTTTTCCAAGACTGGAAAATCCAAGATAAAGGAAAGTATCCTAGAAGTTGAGCTTCAGTGGGACCCCAGCCAGCAGGGGCTACACTATGTGTGGTTATAATTATCAGTTAATGAGCTGGACTGTTGACTCACAGACCAAAATTTTGCTTGGCAAAAGAATTTCAATTTAGTTCCATTGTTGGGAGAAGAGTATAAGTCCTTGTTCCAAGGAGTCCATTTGTGGACTCCTTGTTTGGAAGAATAGTTCACATTTGAAGTTTTATAAAGCACTTCCCAGCAATAATTCAAAATTGTAATCATTATCCCTAGGCAACTAGGTGGTACAATGGATAGAGTGCCAGACCTGTAGTCAGGAAGACTCATCTTTCTAAATTCAACTCTGGCATCAGACACGTAACTAGCTGTGTGACCTTGGTCAAGTCACTTAATCCTATTTACCTCAGTTTCCCTATTTGTAAAATGAGCTAGAGAAGGAAATGGCAAACCACTCTAGTATCTTTGACAAGAAAATCCCAAGTGGGGTTATGAGAGTTGTACATGACTGAACTGAATAAACAAGAATCATTATCCCTACTTTGCAGGCATAATACCTCTTCTGGGCTACCCCTCCTTTCTTGCACTTGTATTTGGGGTGCCTAGAAGGGTAATTACTATGTTACCTAGGAATGACTCTGGGAATCTGTACCTCTAATAGGGTTGCTCAAGAGCCCCACCAGTATGGTCCCCATTAACAACCATCCAATTAGAAAATTAAGTAGATGGCCATCATTGGGAAATGACTAAATAAATTATGGTATATGAATGTAATGGAATATTATTGTTCTAATGTTGAACAGGCTGATTTCAGAAAATCCTGGAAAGACTTACATGAACTGATGCTGACTGAAGTGAGCAGAACCAGAACACTGTACACAGTAACAGCAAGATTACATAATGATCAACTATGATAGACTTAGCCCTTCTCAGCAATGCAGTGGTTGAAGACAATTCCAATAGACTTGGGTTGGAAAATGTCATCTACATCCAGAGAGAGAAATATGGAGAATAAATGAAGCATACTATTTTTATCTTTTTTTTGTTTTGCTTTTTCTTTCTCATGGGTTTCCTCTTTTGTTCTGTTTTTTTTTCTTTTACAGTATGACTAATTTGGAAATATGTTTTAAATGATTGTACATCTATAACCTATATCAGGTTGCTTCCTGTTTGGGGTATTATGGAGCTAAGGGGAGAGGGGGAAACATTTAAACCTCAAAAATTTTACAAAAATAAATGTTGAAAACTATAGATGTAATTGGAAAAATAAAATACAATTCAGGAAAAAAAATCATCCAATTAGATTTATTTAGTTTTTTGAAAAGATATTTACTAAGAAGATATAAGAACGGTAGACATAAAATTCCCCCCAAAATTTAGGACACATTTTCCCACAAATACACACATTATTCATGGGGAGAGTGGGCACAAACTTTAAGTATAATTACAATGAGGTTTATGTAGAGATAGCACATGTGGCAAAAGCACATGTAGCTTACAACTTCTACACTAAAAGTCCTTCATTAATTCTCTTATGCATTCTCTGCAGGAGAGATTCATTCAAGCTCCAGAAACTCCAAGCTTCTTCCTGAAGTCTGCAATTGTCATTCTTCCCTCAACCATGAAGGGTCATATTCCCTGAAATTTACTCTAACTTCCAGTATTATCTTTCTACCTCCTCGGCAGGTGCTGCTACTATTGCTATTGAGTTCCATCACCAACAAATTTTCTAATGGTCAAATCCAATGGCCTTTTCTCAATCTTAATCTTGCTTGATCTCTGCAATCTTTGACACTTTTTAATACTTTCCTTTTCTGGATCTTCTCATAATACTGAATCTTTTCATAGTATTGCTCACTCTTAGTTCTCTTCTTACCTATCTGACTGTCCCTTCTTAGTCTATTTTGTTGGATCTTTATCCATTTCATGCCCATTAAAAATGAGTGTCCACCAAGACTCTGTTCTGGGTCCTTTTCTCTTCTGCCCAATAAGTGATCTTATCAGCTTCCATGGATTTAATATAGATAATTAATTCTCAGATCTTCTTATCCCCAACCTCTCTGCTGAGCACTAGTATCATGTCTATAATTGTGTTTTGAACTAAATCTTCCAAATGTCTTCCAAAGACATCTCAAGCTTAAAATGTCCAAAACTGAAATAATTATCTTTTCCCTCAAATCCTCCCCCATTTCCTTTCCTGTTACCACTGAGAACTTCACCATCCTCCCAGTCATCAGGTTTCCCAACCTAGATGTCATCCTTGACTGCTCTCTTGTACTCACTTCACTTATCCATCTGTTGTGAAATCTTAACTTCAAAGCATCTCTTGTATGCACCCTTTTACCCACACCCACACAACTGGCCCTCTAGTACAGACCCTCATCTTCTCAGGAATGAACTCTTGCAATAGTCTTCTGCTTGGTATCCTGGCTCAAGCCTCTGCCCACTCCAATCCTTTCTCTATTTAGGTGCCAAAGTAATTATTCTTAAAGGACAGGTCAATATGACCTGGCCCTATGGTACTATTAGAGGTGGTTCTGCAAATAGATGGGAATGGAGGGTACTGTTTTTTTTTATAGATAAACAAGTAATGTAATGGAAAGATCACTGAACCTGACCTGACTTTAGAATTTACAGTGTGACACTGGAAGGAAGGATGGGTACAAGCCTTTATTAAGCACCTGCTATGTACCATGTTTTGAATGCCAAGGGCTTTACAAATATTATCTCATTGGATCCTTAAAACAACCTTGGCTGATGAGTACTATTCTGACCCCTATTTTACAGTTGAATAAATTGAGGCAGACCAAGATTAAGTGACTTGCTTGGGGTCAATAATTTAATGAGAATCTGAGAATGGAGATCTGAAAGGGATAATGAAGGGACATTAGAGATTGTCTGAAACAACTTCCAAATTTTATAGATTAGGAAACTGAGGTCCACAGAATCGACATGGTTTATCCAGTGTCATACAGATAGCAAATAGCAGAGCTGGGATTTAGTCAGTCAGTCAATAAACATTTATTAAGCACCTACTATGTGCTAGGCATTGGTCTAAGTGTTCATTTAAACTTAGAGAGGCAGATTGGTACCATGCAAAGAAGGATATATT
This sequence comes from Myrmecobius fasciatus, assembly GCA_023553655.1. Taxonomy (NCBI): domain Eukaryota; kingdom Metazoa; phylum Chordata; class Mammalia; order Dasyuromorphia; family Myrmecobiidae; genus Myrmecobius; species Myrmecobius fasciatus. The sequence continues at coordinate 110,252 of JAJPUD010001226.1, forward strand.
TGGATTTACTAAACCAGATCTATTACCTCCTACCCATGTGACCTCAGATACATCATTTAAACTCCCTGGTTTCCACTTTCTTCACTCTAAAATTAAGGAGTTTATAAGGTCCCTACTGACTCTCAATCTATCTTGTCATGATCTTGAATCCTATGATGATTCTGATACTGATTTCAAAGTCAGTACTCTGCCTAGTTCCTTCTAACCCTTATATCCTCTGGTTGTGCTGTACATGTAATTCATCCTTCCCAAATGGAAAGAGGTGGGCAGAGAGATGTGGCCTGTGTTTACTTTGCACCATATGTGTTGGAGGCTTCCCAGTGATAGTTCTGTAACTGTCAGATTATAAGGAAATATTCCATAAATCTACGCATGGTTCTTTGGCTCAGAAAGTACTTTTATGTACTCTTGTGATGTGGCCTCTGGTACTTTTATATGGGAGAATAGATTTATATTAAAAGATCCAAATTTCATCCCTAAAAGCGGGGCAACTGGCCTGGTGGTAGATTCCTCAGAGTTTGTGTCCTTCCTTTTCTTCCTGGACTGTTTAGATATTTTGACCACTCAGCTGCCTCAACCAATTCTATTTTTAAAGTGATATCTTTGTTTTATTTTAAATACTTTTTCTGCAAGAGTTGTTCCATATGCTGACTCTTCTTGATCCTCTTTGTGGTTTTCTTGGCAAAGACATTGGAGTGCTTTGCCTTTTCCTTCTCCAGCTCATTTTACAGGTGAAAAAATTGTGGTCAAGTGACTTGCCTAGTGTCACATAGGTAGTAAGTGTTTGAGTCCAGATTTGAACTTGGGAAGATGAGTTTTCCTGACTCCAGGCCCAGACTCTATTCACTGTACCACCTACCTGTCCTTTTTCAACAGATACTTTCTTTTTTTTACATAATAATAGCTTTTTATTTTTCAAAGTACATACAAAGATAGTTTTCAACATTCACCCTTGGAAAGTCTTGTGCTCCAAAATTTCCTCTCTCCCTTCCCTTCACTCCCTTCTTTAGATAGCAAGTAATCCAATATAGATTAATGTGCATTTCCTCTAAACATATTTCCATATTTTAACAGATATTTTCTTAAATTAACCCTTTGAAAGGGAACTTACCACCTGATAAAACAGCCATTTCTTAGCAAAATAGGAAATACCTCTTGAAATTGAGAAGAAATATTCCTCTCCTCACTCTGGGAACATTTATCTCTCTAAGCATTATGCTACTCTTGTGGTCTATCACAATTCTCTAGGATCTTTAGCTTATAATAGCACCATGGAGAGAAGGTGTTATCATCAGCAGGGGGTTAGTCTATGTGGATCTAGGTGCACTACCTCCAAAACCCCATTCCACCCCTTCCCCAAACATATTCCTCAGTGGCTTCTTGTTGGTTCCTGAAATTCTATTACATAAAGAATTCTTTGTGTTAAGCATTGCCCAAGCCCAGGCTCCTCCTTTTTAAAAAAACCAAATGACTCTAGAAGAACAGACTATGGAGGAGACACACTATATACTTTATACTAGGAACTCATATTATCATAATGTGCAGTTATCTCTGGCTCTTCATGACCCTATTTAGAGTTTCCTTGGTTTAGATAATGGAGTTTTTTTTTTATTAAAGCTTTTTATTTGCAAAACATATGTATGGGTAATTCTTCAATATTGACCCTTACAAAGCTTTTTGTTACAAATTTTCCCCCCTACTCCCCACCCCTCCCCTAGATGGCAGGATATCCACCACATGTTAATGATGTTAAAATACTTGACAAATCGAATATGTGTATACATATTTCCACACTTATTGTTGTGCAAGAAAAATCATATCTAGAAGAAAAAAAATCAGAGAAAGGAAACACAATGTAAGCAAACATCAATAGAGAGCATGAAAATGTTATGTTGTGGTCCACATTTCACATCCCTCTCTCTGGGTGAGAGAGGCTTTCTTTACTGAACAATTAGAATTTAGAATAAAGTTTTTTTCTTCAAAGTTTTCTTTTGTACTCTGCTGTTCATTTTTTTAAAATTTTCTTTCTCCTTCCCTCCTCACTATCTTTTTAAAAGGAAGTTGGAAGTTGTTTTTAGAGGCGTAAGTTCTTAGTTCCCTTATTATCTATGGCATTTCACACCATGGTATAGATAAATAGAAATAAATAAGAGAGAGAAGACACTAGAATTATGTGGGATTAGGAAAAGCCTCCTGTACCAGTGAAATTTTAGTTGGTCCTGGAAGAAAACCAAGGAAACTGGGAGGTGGAAATGATCAGGGAAAGCATTCCAGGTATGGGGGATAGCTGATGAAAATGCCTGTCAGTGTCAGAGATATCATAGAGATAAATTAATAGGTCTTGGCAACAGACTGGACATGGACAGTGAGAGATAGTGAGGAGGCAAGGAAAACACCTAGGTTTGTGAAATCTGAAGACCTGGGAGAATGCAGAAACTGAAGTCAAAGTCACAATCATAGAATCTCAGAATTGCTCAGACCCTCAGAGAGCATCTCTTCTAATCCTTACCTGACCAAGGATCCTCAACATCATCTCTGACAGGTGTCCATCCAGTCTTTGCTTGACAACCTAGAGTGAGGGTCCATTGTCCTTTTGGATTTGAGCCCAAGTAGTATTATAACTCCAAACCTAGTATTCTACCTATAGCATGATACTATAAGGTAAGCCCAGGTGATGTGTTCAGGGTAGCAATTCCTAGTTCCAAATAATGTGCTTGAGGTTTAGCATCAAATGTTGAGATTGATGTCGGCACCAAATATTGGGGTTTGGTCATATAAAGAATTCACAATGGCATTGAAACACAAGGTTTTGCAAGGGTTAATGTTGAAAATTATTCATACATATGTTTTGAAAATAAAAAGCTTTAATTAAAAAAAGAATTCACAATGACCATTCTCTTTGGCAAAAAGGTAAGTTTATTTAGGAAAAGAAATTACAGACAAAATGAAGAGATTCAATAGACACTGGGAATAGTAAATATGAAACAAAGTTGGGAAAGCATATAGTTAACAAGGAAAGGTGTTTTTAACAATTAATAAAGGAAAGCACAAGTTCCCTAGTGGAAATTACAATTAACTAGGAAAAAAGGAATACTCCATTAGGTGGGATGATGCCTTAACTGGCAGGCTAAATCCTGAAAGAGTTAGTTAGTTATGAGGAGATACTACAAGACATGGTGAGGAGAAAAGAGCAAAGACACTACGAGGCAGAATACGTGGCAGCTTAACCCAAAGCGGTTCAGCAAAGATGGCATGGGCTATGGACAGATTTATAGGAGAAATTTAACCAAAGTGTTTGACACAACTTGGATTTCTGGCTGGACACAGCAAAGTGGGACTATTCATGACCTCCACAGAGGGTGGGACTTTAAGACTGAACTGTTCCCCACCAATGCCCTTTGATGCTTGCCCCAGGGAATAATTGTATCAGTATTTCAAGCTCTCTCTGCCAGCCCCACCTACTAATCCAGGACTTCATTACGGGTAAATATGAATCTCTTTTTCTTCCTTGTATAATACCCATAAAGATGTGGGGCAGTAGAGGGAATTGAAGAGGGTTTCAATTTCCTCTAAGGGATATTTGCATCTGAAAAACATAGTCTCTCTGCCTCAAAGCCCAGAGGTTCTCCCCATGCTTGAGTTCCATGAAGTTTGGTAGGGGAAGTCAAATCCTTGGAGAGAATAAGAAAGTAGGGTAGAGAGAAGGGAGGAATTGTACATACCCTCTTCTAAATGGTCAGTTGAAGCCTACTTTCTGGAATTACTGAGGGACTAAGTACATTGTCTTTTCCAGCAATTATTCTGCTTGAAAGAAGCAGATATGCTTCCATGGAGCAATCTGGGCCTGTCTCTAGAATTCTCGGGGCTCATTAGGACCTTCTGTGTCAAACAAGAATAAGATCCCCAGAAAAACACCTCCTACCCAAAGTCGTCTTCCCTTTGTCACTGCAGGATCCTGACTGAAATTCTCTGTTTCTGTAGGATCTCCTGATTCATGAAAGCACTTTCATTTCCCTGGGGGAGCCTGGGGACTTTGCAATGGACCTTAGCCTTTGAATTAAATTGCACTCTTGTCCTTTGCTGCCACTATTCTCTGGCAGGAGAAGATGATGTGGGAGTTCTCCCTAAACTAATTTTTTCCAAAAAGAAAAAAAATTTCTTGTTACATGTCTACAATTGTTTCATGATATGACTTCATGTCATGAAACAAATAACCTAATGGCCTGAATGATCAGGGAGAATAAAGGAAGAATTGTGGATGGTTCTGCCATCTAGAAACTGATGGAACTTTGTAGAGCTGATTGCCTGGTTTGGAAATGAAAATGTCCTTGGGGAAAGTAAGGAACCCAGAAGTCCTTGAACCCAAAGAAATAAGTTTCCTAAATAGAGAGCTTTTATTTCCCAGCTATTTAATCAATGTGTCTAACCCAAGTATTTTTAGAAAGTCAAAGTTCAATGAATATCTCTTAAGACATTCTTTTCAGCTAGCATTATTCCAAGGCTCCATGGATCATTTCCCATGTAGCATCCGTGGCTATTAACTGCTGTCACCATGGTGAGGACTTGCTTTCTGGGTTACTTCAGTCCCTGAGTTTGAGACTAAAGGATATAATACTGCTGCTATGACTCTTGCCAAGCCTTATAAATATATTATGAAATATAAGAAGAGAATGCATTCTCCTAGTGCTGCACAGATATTTGACAGGACATGGCAGCCACAAGAGTTAACATGTGCCCTGTTTGGGCATGTAGAATTATCATCTGGAAGGGGCACAGAGGAGTGGGGAGCTGGGGTATTGTTTCTCATGAACTAAATATAGTGTTAGGTGGTGAGATCTTAATTATGATATCAGAAAGAAGAGAAAATATTTTGAATCCTAAATACCTTTTGAACTTTCTAAAGTCCACTGTTTCAAAAGCCTTTCTAACAGGAGATAATGGAGAAAAGGTGTAGTTTCTTAGATTTCTCTCCTTTTCTTCCTTCCCCCCTCCCTCTTCTTCCTTCCCTCTCTCTGTCTTTCTCTCTGTCTGTCTCTCTGTCTCTCTGGCCTCTTTTAATTAAAAAAATAAAAGTTCAATGGTTTAACTGGATATAGGCAATTTAACTTAAAACTACATGAATTAAATTTTAAAAGACAAATTGGCTCTTCAGTATGCTTCCATATAAATGATTTAAATAAGCAAGATATAAATTCACAGTCAGAGCACCAGAACTGAAAGAAACCTTAGAGTTTATCTAATTCAGATTAACTTCCATCCAAAACAGGAATTGCCACAACATCCCTAACACAGTCATCCTGCCTCCACTAGCTGACCTTCAGATATGGGGAACTCACTGCCTCTTGAGGCAACCCACAAATCTAATGTTTAGAAGACACTTCTTTATATTAAGCCCAAACTGACCGTTCCATTACTTCTTCCCCATGGACTCTCCAAGGATCAAGCAGTCAGTTATCACTCTTGTACATGACAGCTTTCAGAGGCTTTCCATTTATTTGTGCTTCCAGGTTAAAGGTACTCTGTTCCTTTACTTGATCCTATAGGTCAAGGTCTTGAGTATGCTCATCATTCCAATCATCTTCATCTGTAGTCAGCTTCTAAAATGTCATCTGGGATGGATGGAACACAATACTCTCTGATGTATTGTGGATGGATGACAGCAAGTCTATTAATATCCTAAACCTTCCAACTATCCTCCTATTGACAAATCTAACAGCTTTTTTTGGCTGCCATATCCCACTGCTGACTCCTATTGAGTCTAAAGCTTGCTACCCAATCTAACAATCTTAGACTCAGGAGGAAGGATTTTCCAGGCCAGTCTTTAATCAATTCTGAGTCCCTCCTATAGCATCCTAAACAGAATGTCATCATCCATTGACTGTAGTGACAAGAAAACTGCTACATAAGGAGGTGGCCTATTTAATTGAAGGAAATAAATAAGGAAAAGAATAATTACCCCCTCACCATATATACACCCCAAAAAATCAGGGAGCAGAAATAATTGTGATTGAATTGATGGGTTTCCCAGCACACTTGGGACACTACAGTGGGATGTAGAAAAGTCAGCACTTTTCAGGGAGAATCTAGTGAAATACTCTGATTGACTCCTGGTGATTTGAGGTATTTCTGGATTATTGTTTGACTGAGATACAGGAAAAAAAGATTCTTGTTAGAAACACCTCCTCCTTGGTAATCTATAAGAAATCTGTAATCTTATCAAGTGGACTGGACCACAGTAATCAGGAGTTTCCATAAGCCCCCCACCACAATAGGATAAGTTCTTTTATTTATTTAAAGTTTATTTTTAAAAAGTTTTCCTTTTTTATAAAGACTTACAAGTCTTAAATAAGGCAAGACTTTTAAGGACTTAACATCTAAAGCCCTCCACCTTTTCTGTAATCTACCTTTTCAATCTTATTCAAGTCTGAAATCCTCCAAGCAGTCTTCATTCTAGGCTAATTGTACCACTGACTGTTCTCTGAACCTACCATTCTCTTTCCTGTCTCCATGTATTTGTATATGCCTGGGTAGAGAATGTGTCTGTTGAAGGTGTATTATTTCCATGGGGACTGCCTAGCATTAGGCCATTTTCCAGCTGGCTTCAGTTCTAGTGTGGCTTGGACTGGACTCAATTGTGGATTTGAGGAGATGCTGAAGCAGTGCCGGGTTCAAGGAAGAAAGGGAGGAAGAAGCAATGGTTGCTGATGTGGCATAGATGTGGCAGGACTTGTGACAGTCAGAAGGAATCCCTTGGACTTGGAGCATTTGAGTGGTGTCTCTTTCCAGTGCTGGACTTTTCAGGAGTTAAGAGGTACACAAATTAGATTTGTGGAAGGATTCCCAAATTTGAAAGAACACTTGCTCAAAAACCAAATCTCATCTTTGGGTCTTGCTACTTGAGTGATCTTTGTTTAGTTATTTTATTTTCCTTTCTCTGAGTTTCCTTATCTGTAAAAAAATTATATGGCTCTGGGGCTCTTTGAGGCTATGGTCCTCTGGATTCAGGAGTTTTGGGACAGTAGAGGCAGAGATCTTATTGTCAGCTTTGCCTGTGTAGCTGGGACCAAGAAAATAACTCCATGATTCTGTAGGGCTCCTTCATCCCAATGCTACCTGTATTCTACTCTTGCTACACTAGAATTTGAAAGGTTACGTAGAATCATAGTGCTGAATCTGGAATGGATCTGAAAGACATATAACCCTCTTTCTCCTCTTCTTTCTTCCTTTCTCTCTCTCTCTCTCTCTTTCTCTCTCTCTCTCTCTCTCTCTCTCTCTCTCTCTCTCTTTCCTTCCTTCCTTTCCTTCCTTTCCTTCCTTCCTTTCCTTCTTTCTTCCTTCCTTCTTTTCCTTCCTTCCTTTCCTTCCTTCCTTTCCTTCTTTCCTTCTTTCTTTCTTTCTTTCTTTCTTTCTTTCTTTCTTTCTTTCTTTCTTTCTTTCTTTCTTTCTTTCTTTCTTTCTT
>JAJPUD010001226.1:117720-268367 GCA_023553655.1 Myrmecobius fasciatus
CTTCCTTCCTTCCTTCCTTCCTTCCTTCCTTCCTTCCTTCCTTCCTTCCTTCCTTCCTTCCTTCTTTCCTTCCTTCCTTCCTTCCTTCCTTCCTTTCTTTCTTTCTTCCTTTCTTTCTTTCTTTCTTCTCCTCTTTTCCTCCTCCCCTTCTCTTCCCCCTCTTCTTCCCCATCTTCCTCCCTTTTCATCCTCTTCCTTTCCCTCCTATCCTTTCTCCTCCTCTCCCCCCTCCTCTCCCTCCTTCCCCTCTCCTTCCCCCTTCTCCTCCTCCTCCTCCTCCTTCTTCCTTCTTCCTTCTTTCTTCTTTTCCCTCATTTCTTCTTGTTGAAATCTTTGTTTTCTCCCAAGGTGCAGCTCATTCATATATTACCTCCTCCGTGGAGCTTTTCTCCATCCCTCCGCTGAAAGGGTTCTTTCCCTCTTCAGATTTTCCTAGAGCATTTTGTCTGGATCTCTCCTTTGTCCTCATCTCATTCTATAGTATCCTTTTCTGCAGGTGTATCCTTTCCCTACTTTCCCCTCTTCCTCAAAGGCAAGGACTGTGTCATTTTAATATTTGTATCCCCAAAGCCTTGTACAGTGCCCATAGTAGGTCTTCAGTAAACTTTTTTGAGTTAAACCCTCATAAAGTATTGTCCATGAACATTTCTAATTATATTCCTTAGATTCTTTCAGGTCATCAGTGTTTTGTATGGTTGAAAGAACAGGATTATCTTCTTCTGAGGCTGGTTAAGGCAAAGTTGTTGCCAATCCCATTTATCTCCCTAAAAACCAGTGAGTGTGTTTTCCAACAGAGATTAGCTTTTGCTGCTCATTCAGCCTGAAAACAGTAGTGGACAGAGGTTAAATCCCAACAAAGGGAATATCAAAGTATGTACAGGAATAAAAGAGGTCTTCTTCTTGGTCATCACCTTAGTAACATTTTTTATTTTTAAAATGAAAATATTTTTTGTTTTTAATAAAATAAAATGACTGTGTCAAAGCAGCCACCAAACCTTGCCAATTATATTCTCTCCCTTCCAGGTTTGTTGCAAGGAAAGTACTTTGTAAATCATAAGGTGCTAAAGAAAGATATCTCTTACATCTGTCTTCTTTTTTTCATTCCCATTGCTTTCACATCCTAGTTCAAGGACCCCATTTCTAAACTATTACAATAGTCTTCTAACTCTTCTTGCCTTAATTTCCCTCACTCTCTAATCTATTCTTAACACAAATACTAAAGTTATCATACTAATGTGAAGGTCATTTTCCTGCTCAAAAACTGTCAATGGCTCCCTATTACTTATGAAATAAAATGAAAACATTTTGATCTGGCATTTAAGGCCCTGTACCATTTGGATGCAACTTAACTTTCCAGTCTTCAAATAGTAACACTAGCTCCCATTTATGTAACATTTAGTTTAGTTTTTTTTTTTTTTAATGACAGTGCTTTGCCCCTTCTTTAAATCATACATGACAATAAACACAGCATTTTTAGTTTTGGAGGACTTAGGTTTGAACCCCAGCTTTCTCACTTGTGAGACTATGGGCAAATAACTTCCTGTCAGTGGGCCTCAGTTTCCTCATTTATGAAATTAGAAAATTAGAGATGATTCTCTGACATTTTTTCCAACTTTCGCTCTGTGACATCATGATTTTTGGACAAGTCATGTCCCCTTGTAATTCTCCTAATTCCCTAAATCTCCTAATCATACTCCTAATTCAATATCCTAAAGTGAGGGGTAGGACTAGTTAAAGTGTAAGGCTCATTCTAGTCCTGAAATTCCTAATTGTGAACTCTGTAAAGGCAGAGATAACAATCATTTTTCATCTTTGCTCATCTAACACCTAGCACAGTAGCACATAACGCCATAAATTTAGAACTGGGAGTGACCTTGAAATTCATTTACCCCAGCTCCCTCATTTTAAAGATAAAGATCATAAAAGTTGAATACTTGACCAAAGGCAGAGCTGGGATTTGAATAGCTTTTGGGTCCACTAATCTTTTTATCCCACCATGTTGGCTCTTCACAAATTACTTTTCTCTCAACAACTCTTTGATGTAGGCGGTGTGCATGTAATAATTCCCTTTTTATGTGTGAAGAAACCGAAGTTTCAGAGATGAAAGTGATTTAAGCTTGGTCACATTAAACTGTAAGCTCCTTGAAGGCAAGAACTGTCTTTTGTCTGTTTTTAAGTCACCAGCACTTAGCACAGTTCCTGACATATAGTATTGATTGATTAGGTGACACAAATGGAATTTGAACTCAGACCTTCAAGTTCAGTGCTTTATAATGCTTCCAGATGTTGATTTGAATTAATTTACTTTGACTTCCAGATGTGTTTGGAAGGTCGGTGGAAAACTGAGATATTTCTTATTGAACTTTGATTGCTTATTGAACATGCTTTTAATCACTGGAAGATAAGTTTATTAAAGGATAGAGCCAATGAAGCATTTTTTTTCAAAGTTCTATCCTGCTCTGTGTCCTGAGAATATGGTTTTTTTTTGTCTGTTTGAATTCCTTTTAGAATAGCTTCTTCCCTTCCTCACCCTCCTTTTTAACATTGTTCTGCATATATTAGATGTTCCTTATTTATATCTTTGATGTGGTCATTCAATTGTGTTGGACTCCTCATGTCCTCATGGATCATATTGTCCATGCTGGCTTTCTTGGCAAAGATATTGGAGTGGTTTGCCATTCCCTTTTCTAGTTAGTCTTCTCTAAGTAACCTCATATCAAAACTTTTTTATCACAACTTTTTAATAAGGTTTTTGAGGCTCTGAAAAAGATATGTTTAAACTTATTTATGTGTCATCTCCCCCAAGAGAAAAAGAGCTACTTTGGGGCAGGGACTATTTCATATTGTGTCTAGTATACAGTAATTGCTTAATAAAAATTTTATTTACTTGGATTATTCATATTATTTTGAGATGTAGTGGAAAGATTTGGATTTTAATAACTGCTCTGTCACAAATTAGGCACTAAATCCCCTCCTTTATAAAATGAGGAGTATGGATTAGATCACTTTCTTAAAAAGTTTATTATGTATGCAACAAATATAAAAACTGTATATTTCCATACATATAATAGAAAAAGAAAATTTTTATGTGAAATCATGAATCTCTGTTTTGAATTCAATTACTTTTCAGTCTGATCTGACTCTTTGTGAGCCCTTTGGAGATTTTCTTGGCAAAGATCATGTCATTTCCTTCTCCAGATCATTTTACAGATGAGGAAACTGAGGCAAACAAGTTAAAGTGACTTGCTCAGGATCATACCGCTAATATGTCTCTGAGTCTGAATTTGAACTCAGGAAGATGAGTCTCATAATCTGTCCATTGTGCCACTATGTTATAAGCAGCTCATTAAAAAAAAGTATATAATAATTTCAATACGTTACTTTCAAAGCTGTTCAACTTGCTTGTTTCCCTCTGAAGTTCCTTCTGTTCTCTTAAATGAGGCTTTGGTGATCCTCTTTCTTTTCTTCCTCTTTTCTCTCTCTTTTTTATAGCACTATCACTAGCTATCTCCTCCCTTCCCCTCATCCCAAACTGCTCTATGCCTCCAAATAGGGAAAGACATAATCCTTATAACAAATAAGTATAGTCAAACTAACAAATTCACACATTTGTCATGGGACTAGATTATCTGTAGTGTCTTTGCCAGCTCTGATAGTCTGTGATTTTCCTATTCTTAGACTGTTTTGCTTAGAAAGAAAAGTCCAGTATTTTCATCTGATTCACCCTCTTGTTAGTTGTATCAAATTTCTTAAGAGTGATTGGATGTCTATTCTGCCCTTCGAGCATCCCAAATAGATCTTTCATAGCTATTTCCCTGTCTGAATGGAGAGGCTACATTTCACTACAGAAAATAGAACTGAGTTTTCAAAACTGACTTTAGAGAACAGAACTCATCTAGCTTCAAAGGAGGGTTTTGGACTGGGAAGCAGGAATCCTGGATTTTAGCTTTAACTCAGGTATAATTAGTTTGTGACCTTAGGCGAACTGTCTTCCCCTCAGTTTCCTCTTCCATAAAATAAGGAAGTTAGACAAGATGACCTCTAAGATCCCTTACTGTTTTAACTTTCCATATTCTATGGTTTCTTCCATTTCTTTCTATGTTCTAAGAGTCCTTCCAGTTCTAACATTCTAGATTATCAGTATTTGACCCGTTTCCCTTATCTCAATAAACTACAAACAAGACCTGCTTAACAATATTTTTTACATAAGTATTTTAGGAAACATGGAAAATATGAACTGTCCACAGAATTAGACCCTCTTAAAACTTAGATTTTACATACACATAAACATACAATTTGATATGTCTAATGTCAGGCAAACTTTGCTACTGAAAGTATCTTCTGAGAAAGGTGGCCATCCTAGAAGAGAGAGAGTCAGAAACCAGAAGACTTTATTTCAATCTTCTCTAACAGTTATTGGCTGTGTTATCCTGGGCAAAATGTTTACTCTTTCATGTCCCATCTCAACTTTCCAGGACTAAGGAACAGCTGATCTGTCTGGATTTCCTCACTGAGAGCTCCCATAGCATATAAAGATATAAATCTAATAAAACCTATGAGCAATAGAATTTCCAAGAAAATAATATTTATCATGTATAATAATGCTTATACAACATTTAAATATAGATTATCCCATTTGGGACTCACAGGTAGGTGGCTCAATAAGAGCATTGGGCTCTAGTATCAAGAAGACTTGAAATCAAATCCAACTCACAGACTTACAGGTTGTGAGTCCTTGGATAATAGCACCTGTCTCCCAAGGTTATTTGTGAGGATCAAAATGAGATAATATTTGTGAGGTTTTTTTGGTTTTTTTAATATTGATGCAAAAATTTTATTTTTAATAATAGCTTTTAGTTTTTAAAATACATGCAAAGATAGTTTTCAACATTCACCCTTGCAAAACCTTGTGTTCCAAGTTTTTCTCCCTCCCTTCCCCCTCCTTCCTTAGATAGCAATGTGCAATTCTTCTTTACATATTTCCACATTTAATGAGATAATATCTGTAAGGCATCTAACATGGTATCTGGCACATGATAGATGTTTAATAAATGTTTCCTGCCTTCTTCCTTCCTGTGCGGCAAGCACGTTGTACCTATTTTACTTCTTGTTGTTAGTTCTTTGTTCTTTATTCTTGAAGAGATCCAATGACATCGGGAGGTGATGTCTTGACTTGTAAGTGAATTGGATTCAAGTGAGGTAGAATGGTAGGTTAAGTGATGTGAGAGGTTGAGTGACTTACTAGGAAGTGTCAGAGGAGTAAAACTCAGGTGTTCCCGTACTAGAGTCAATACCCCATGTTTCATCTCAAAGAAAATCTTTTCAGTAACATGGTTTACTTGATAGTTGGTATCTGAAATTGCAGTTAGATGGGACAGTGGATACAGTATGAACTCAGAGACAGGGAGACCCAGGAACAAATTCTGCCTCAGTCACTTACTAGATGCATGATTGTGGACAAGTCCCTCTTGCCCAAACTCAGGCTCAGTTTCTTCAGTTGTTAAAAAGGGGATAATATGGTATATGAATGTTATGGAATATTATTGTTCTGTGAGAAACGACCAGCAGGATGATTTCAGAGAGGCCTGGAGAGACTTGCATGAGCTGATGCTGAGTGAAACGAGCAGAACCAGGAGATCATTATACACAGCAACAAGAACACTGTATGATGATCAATTCTGATGGGCATGGTTCTTTTCAACAATGAAATGTTTCAAACCAATTCCAGTTGTTCAGTGATGAAGAGAGCTGTCTGCACCCAGAATCAGTACTGTGGGAACTGAGTGTGGTTCACAACATAGTATTTTTACCCTTTTTTGTTGTTGTTTGCTTGCATTTTGTTTTCTTTCTCATTTTTTCCCTTTTCGATCAGATTTTTTTTGTGCAGTAAAATAATTATGTAAATACGTATACATATATTGTATTTAACATATTTTTTAAAACATGTTTAACATATTACTTGCCATCTAGGGAAGGGGATGGGAGGAAGGGGAGAAATTTGGAACACAAAATTTTGCAAGGGATAATGTTGAAAAATTATCCCTGTATATGTTTTGAAAATAAAAAGTTTTAATTAAAAAAAAGAAATACAGAGATTAAAAGGGGGGATGGAGGATAATAAGAGCAACTACCTCAGGACAGTTGCTGTGGTGAAGATCAAATGAGATAATATATATATAAAGTGATGATGACAAACCTTAAAGTGATATGTAAATGTTAGCTATTATTATACCTAATTAAAAAGGCTTTGCTTTGGTGAACAGACAATTCATCTTTCCCATTGTTTCTGGCAGCTAACTAAAGTCCCAGTTTAAGCCGGTGCCTCATGAGCGTCATGGCTGCTGACTCAGAGAGAACCAAAATTTACTGCTTAGTTTGTAATTCACTAAGGAGAAACTGGTAGCAGCTGGCTAACTCTTGATGAGAGGTATTGCAGAAGAAATTTTTGCTCAGTTATGATTTGAACTGACCATTTTGTTTATGTCTATTTGCAAGTTGCCTCCCTTCCCCATTAGACTGAAAGTTCCTTGAGGTCAAGGATTGCCTTTTGCCTTTTTTTGTATCCCCAGCATTTAGCATGGTCCCCAGTGCACAGTAGGTATTTAAAAAATGCTTATTGAATATTTTTAGTTGAATTGACCTCCGAGGTTTTTTCCTCTATGTTGCAAACATAGCTTCTCTGGGCTGGCAAAGACCTTAGAGGTCATCCCATACAACCTCCTACCCAGTAAATTTGGCAAGGGGGTCAGGAAAACATGTTACCGCACCTCAAAAATAGAAATGTTTGCCCAGCGGGTCTTAGAGGCTCATTTCCCAGTGGAAATGTGAGTAGTTGCTCAGGCTCTGCCCTGGGTTTGGCCTCTGACATACTTCTTCGTTTCATGGTCCTTGCCTAAGACTTCAGATGAATTTCAGCCCTGCTCCTTCACTCTTCCAAGAATATCAGTGCCACTTCTGCTCTTGCCCAAGAGGAAGTGGCTACCTTCTTCTGGGGCTATTTAGTCACTTGGCTGTGGGCAGATGACCTAAGAGGGATTGTCAGGTCTGGGCTGTTACAACCTGTAGGAAGGAAGGAACCCCACCTGACCCCACAGGAGGCAGAGGGATGGGAAAATCTATCCAGATGAGCAGGGGCTGCTCTTGCTGAAAGAAATAGCAGAACAGGTCAAGGCCAACCAGGGTATTAAGTTATAGAAATTCACAAGTTGGCACTTAAAATGCCCGGGGAGCTTTTTTTTGACACCCCATAAGTTTAACTTTAGCAATTTCCTTGTTGAAATCAGACCCTACTACAAAACATCAGATGGGTAATGGCCTTGCTTCCTGAAAACACTGAACACATTTTGTTTAGAGGGACAAAAGCCACAGGATAGGCTGGCTGATGCAATGCTCCAAACTCTTGGTGTCTACCTTCCAAGTCAGCCCAGTGGGTTCTAGCCTCAGCTTGGCAACAGGGGGAAGCCAAGTAAATGTCTTCTATTCTTTTTTTTTTTTTTTGCTTTTTGCTGAGGCAATTGGGGTTAAGTGACTTGCCCAGGGTCACACAGCTAGGGAATGTTAAGTGTCTGAGACCAGATTTGAACTCAGGTCCTCCTGATCTCAGGGCTGGTACTCTAACCACTGTGCAACCTAGCTACCCCTGAATGTCTTCTATTCTTTAGATCTCTTTTTCTTCATCCTAGTTGTAACAGTCACCCATAGTTATCTCAAACTTATATGAGCTCACAATCTCTTGTTCATGAGGTAACATTATCCACTGACTCTCCCAAAGGAACTGTCAGAATGAAAATGGATGATGTTATAATCATACAAAATGACATTTACTCAAAATAGAAATAGCAAAATTAATAATAAAATTATAATAAACAGACATGTTGACCACTTAATTTCATATCCCCTCAGGAAAAAAAGAAGCAATTGTCCTCCTAATTTCCTGGGTTGAAAGTTATAAATCTAGTCCATCTCTGCCCAGTGCTGCCAAATCTTCATGGCACAATCTAAGGAGCAAAAAAAGTGTGTTAGGGTTTTTTATCCACTTGCTGAAAAAGCTCTATCTTGTCACCTTGGGCTCTACTATCTCTCTCTCTCTTTCCCGCTGCAACATTAAGACCTCAAAATTCTGCAGTCATCCCTTCCATCAGGAAAGAGAGGAAGCCTCAAAGGGCAGTCTTGAACATATATCATGGCACAAGCAGGGGCTCATCAGGGACTCTCCAGCTCCAGCTCACAGGAAACAAGACAGATAAGAGACAGTCCAGTTCTCCACTGTTTTTCCCTTCTCTCTTTTTTTTTTCCTGGAATGTGCCAATTTAGCTCTGGCCAAATCCCAGCCTTAAGTTTTGAACCTTCCTTTTGTTTTTGTCTCTTAAGAGACCTGCTTGTCCTTTCACTGGTCACATTGTGAATATCCCACAACTCTTTGCCTTGAGCCTGGGATAACGGCGTCAGCTGCTATACTCTGCAAAGGTATATGGAGAATAAAGTCCCTTTGCTTTCATGCAAAATGAAGGAGTTGAATCACATGATATCAAAGATCAAGGGTTTTTGCTCATCTCTCATCTGCAATGCTTCCCTTCTATCATCAACCCATATATCTCACTTTCTTCAAGATTCAGTTCAAGTGGTCTTCCCTGACTAGCCTTAGTTTAATTAAATAACCAGTTATCAAGCACCTATTACACTTTGTTACACACTGTGTCAGGAATTAAAGAATATACACAACTTGGATTAGAAATATCTCTTCTTATGGAGCTTGTGAGGGATATAAAACAAGTCAAGTCAACAAACATTTATTAAACTTTAAATAAGATATATACAATATAAACAATATATATACATATGTATATGATAAATAGGAAAATTATGCATATGTACATTTACACACACATGTACATATATACACATATCAGAGATACAAGATATTTACAGGACAAATAAAAAAGATTTTTATATGTATACATATATACACATACACAAATATATACATATACATAGAATACACAAGATACATACAGAATAAATTTCAGAGGAAAGACACTAACTTCAAGGGGGATTGGAAAAATCTTATAAAAGGCAGGATTTTAGTTGAGACTTGAAGGATTACTGGGAATCCAGGAAGCAGAAAAGAGAAGAGAGAGAGTTCCCAACATGGGGGGACAAAATTCATTGAGTAGAGAAATTGAATATCCTTTTAAAGGAAAAGCAAGGAGGCCTGTGTCTACTGGATCATAGAGTATATGAAGGGAAGTTAAGTATAAGAATACTGAAATGGTAGGAAGGATGTAGGTTATAAAGGGCTTCAAAAGCCCTTTGTATATTTCATTCTAGAGGTATTGATAGTGAGCTAAAAGCATTAAGGTGGTACAATGGATAGAGTGCTGGATTTAGGATAAGAAAGATTTGAGTTCAAATTAGGCTTCAGATGATCATTGGTTACATGATCTGGGGCAAGTCACTAAATCTCTTTCAGCCTCAGTTTCCTCTTCTGTAAAATGATAAGAATAATAATAGCACCTGCTTATAAGGTTATTGTTAAGGACTGAGATAACATATATAAAGTACTTTAACGTTTCCAAACTTTAAAATATTGGATATTACTATTATTATTTATTAGTGGGTGGGCACATGAAAAAAGCTACCTGTTAACTCTGCTATTAACAAAAAAATCCCTTAACTTCTCAAGACCTCTGTAAAAGAAAAAACTTCCCTGACTATCTTTAAATAAAGGTGTTGGACTAGGTGGTCCTTTACAGTGTCTTTCAACTCTAAATATATTATTCCAGGGAAAGAAAAAGTGCTGTGTACAAAATTCAAAGGGAAAATTGTTACCCAGTGGAAAGATCTAGGAAGGCTTCCTGGAGGATTTGAGCTTCAAAGGTAGAGCACAAACTTAGTAGTGAGTTATAAGGGAGATGATATTCCTGGCATAGAGATGATAAGTCAAAGCACAGAAGTGGGGAATTTTGGGGGCTGCAGTAGTCTCAGATTCATTGGATCATAGATTTTTAGTTTAAAAGGACCTTAGAGGTAACCAGATAACTCAGGTGATAGAGTGCTGGGCTGGGAGACAGGAAGATCTGAGTTCAATGTGGCCTCAAATACTTACTAGTGTGGGAACTTGGACAAGTCACTTAGCCCTATTTGCCACAGTTTCTTCATTTATAAAAATGAGCTGGAGAAGGAAATGGCAAACTACTCCAACATCTTGGTCAAGAAAACCCCCAAAAGGGTTACAAAAGGTAGGGTGCAATTGAAAATAACTGAACAACAATCACCTAGTTTTATAAATGAAAATCTTTAAGTCTAGAGATGATTGATCATAGATTTAGAATTGGAAAGGACCAGATATATTATCTAGTACAAATCCCTTATTTTATAGACAGGAACCCAACTTGCCCCAGCTCACACAGTCATTCATTGAGTGTCTAAGAGGGATTTAAACCCAGATGGTATGATTTCTAAAGTAGTGATTTCCAGTTTACCCAACCAGTAAGTGGGAAAACTGGGATTTGTACTGAGCTGCTTCCCATGCCACAAATCTATTGTTCCTGTCATACTCCATCAGAGGATGATGATAGTCTGGGTTCCTGCCAGAGAATCGGCTTCTCTCCTATTCATCTATAATACAAGCTCAGGTGGCTGTAACCTAAGATCCAACAGGCTTCCCAGAGGATGACCCTATAGACACAACCCTGAACAAGATGCTTGAAATCCTAGTCTTTACCTCTCCCTTTTTTGTCCCTGAATAAGTAAATCCCTCCAAACTACATTTGGGCAATGGCAGCTTTCTAGTCAGATACCTAGCCTATCTTCAGTCTCCCTGCTGACTTGCTGGGCATAGATATGTGCTGGACTGTGCCTTTTACCCCAGTGAGACAGACCTTTCCTGCTGATTTTCTAAGTTGTCTTGGGCTGGAATACTGTTTCACTTAGTCCTTTTACTGATTTTGCTGCACCAGAATTTGTGTTGAGGTGTTATTTTAAAGTTGTTTAGAGAGGAATTTGGAGAGGTTGGGTGAATCCCTGCCTTTAACCTGCATCTTGGCTCTAAGCACTTTGCAAGATTTCTCCAGGGAAATGAGCCTACTCCTTGTGGGTAGTTTCTCTTCTTTCAGTTCTGGTTCTTTCCACATCTCTCCATCTATGAGATCCTTTTTAAAAGCCAAATGAATCAATCAGTTAACAAGCATTTACTGAGAAATAACTGTTGTTCTGGGCACTGTATAAAGTTTGGGAATAGAAAAATACCCAAATGAAACAGTGACCATTCTTGAAGACCAGACTGAAATTCAGGTGTGAAGCTCAGGCATAAAGGACTAGTTATAATTTAATCAGACCTTCTGAAATGTGGTGTCAGCTAAGCATGGGCAGCAAGGTGGTGCAGAGGATATAATAGTAGGTCTGGAGTTAGGAAGAACTGAGTTCAAATCAGCCTCAAACACTTACTAGCTGGGCAGTCACTTAACCCTGTTTGCCTCAGTTTCCTTATCTATAAAATGAACTGGAGAAGGAAATGGAAAACTACCATAGCATTTTTGCCAAGAAAACCCCAAATAGGGTCATGAAGGCTCAGAGGTGACTAAAACAAGTGAACATGTTATATGGAGGGACATTTTCAATGCCAGAAGACAGACTTCATTCTTTAACCTTGTTAACAAGGAGTTAATTTTGGCCAGCCTCCTCCTGAGCACATCTTCTAAAACACCATCCATTTATCATCTCCTTTGATATTTATAATCATGTACTTTTTTCCTCGGACCTCACATATCACTTTGTCTTAAATCTTACTAATATACTTACTATGCAAATATTGTTTATGGGGGCTCTCTGTGTTTGTACCTCCAGAGTCCTGTTCTCATGCCTCATGGAGGGGGCACCTAGTTCTCCAAAGCTATGGCAATATGGCAATGTCTGTCAAGTTCTTCCTGATTGTAAAGGGTATAAGAATGGATCCAGTGATGGACTATATGTTTAGTATCTCAGTTTTAGTTTAGCTGAATTTTGAGATGTCTGTCACTAGGTTAGCTGTGAGGTAATGGATTTTTGGCTAACATAATGCTTAAAGACCATCTTCTAAGCTGTAGAGGGACTATTATATAGATTGGTGGAGGAAACAACCACATTAATGAAATCACAGATCCTTCAGGGATGGAGGAATCCTTGTGAGACTCCAAGATACTTAGTGAATGGTTTAGTTTTGCTATTTCGAAACAATACTCCAACATCCCAGTGGATGAATCCAAGATCTCATCAATGTCAGTATTCCCTTCAATGATGTAACCCATGTCAAATCAACTTGCATTTAATTAAACAAGCATTTATTAGGTGTCTTCTATTTGTCAGTCACAGTGGTAGGCATTAGGAATACAAAAACACAAATAATACAAACATACACACACACTCAAAGAGCATATGTTCTACGGTGGATATATTATATGAAGAATCATTGAGATGGAGTTAGAAGGGAGCTTAGAATCTACTTTGCTCATCTGACTGAATAGGAGACTGGGGCACAGGGAATTAAGTCACTAGTCCAGGGCAAGTCAAGTGGATAAGTGCAAAATATATCCAAAGTGATTTTGTGGCAGACAGAGCTCTAACAACCTAGAGGTTAATGAAAATTCTTGTGTAGGAAATGGTACCTGAATGTTTTTACATTATTTCATATTTCACATTTATGGTAAAGCTTTGAGAAATCTTAGAAGGTTTTCTTTTAACATTAAATTTGAAGTTATTTTCAAGCAGATAAAAATTATCCCTGAAAGCGTTTCAGGGGTTAAACTCCTAGAAGAAAGCTGATTTGCATTCATTTCACTGATTATAGTAGTTTCACATTTTAGTTTTAACATTAATGGGCTGCAACCGCCATTCAAATGATATGGAAATTACTACCTTAGGCTGAACATTTTCCTGAAGCATCCAAAGAGGAAAGGATCACCAAATGGTTGAGCTTAGAGAAAAAGTACAATCTAACAACACCTGCTAGGTTTATTGTTTTATACAACTTGAAAAAAGACTGTGGACTTCCTGTCCACAGTTTCTAGTTGAAGCATTCCCTACTGATCTCTAACATACAAATTGTTCAGTGGAATAACCAGATTTTTCACTTGGTTTCTTTCTATTGTCTTTTCTCCAAAAATGTCTTTGATGCTTCTAATTTCAGTAGCATAGGAGGGCTATACTTGGAATTATTAAGTCCAAAGATGGAAATAAACTTTGAGGCCATCTGATCTGTTGGTCTCAAAGAGGATCAGATTCATAGAGTTATAGGATGTCAGAGATGGAAGGACCTGGGATCCATGAATTTGGTTTAAATTTTTTTGGATTTCCTTTGTAATCCTATTTATTTCATTTTATGCATTAAAAAAACCTTAATCTGAGAAGTTGTCCAGATGCTTCACTAGATCTCTCCTTGTCTGACTGATTCTCTGCTGCCCTGTACTCAAAAAAAAAAAAAACCCAACAACAACTAAAAAAGCCCCTTATTTGATTTTTCCATCCCAATCAGCTTTTATGTTATTTGTATCTCTTCCTTTTATTATGGCTATATTCCTTTTTTTTTTTTTTTTACTTTTTACTGAGGCAATTGGGGCTAAGTGACTTGCCCAGGATCACACAGCTAGGAAGTATTAAGTGTCTGAGATCAGATTTGAACTCAGATCCTTCTGACTTAAGGGCTGGTGTTGTATCTACCTCGACACTTAGTTGCCCCTATGGCTATATTCCTTAAGAAAGAAAGCTACCTAAATTGCTTTCTTCACTTCCTTTTCTCTCACTCTCTTTTAAAGTCTCTCCTATCTGGCTTTTGACCTCATCTTTTAACTGAAATTGCTGTCTCCAAAGTTACCAATAACCTCTTAATTGCCATATTTAATAGCATATTCTTAATTTTCATCCTTCTTGACCTTTCTTAGAGCCTTTGACACTCAAGCACCTTCTTTTTGATTCTCTCTTCTTTCTAGATTTTTGTGACATTGCCTTTCTTTGTCCTCTTCCTACCTTCTTGATCATTTCTCAGAATCCTTTGCTGAAGTTTCATTCAGGTCATGTCCACAACCAGCAATATTCCCCAAGGCTCTGGGTAATTTTTTGTTTTTTATTTGAAGATCTCATTAGCATCCAGAAATTTATTTATCATCTCTATGTAGACGATCCTCGGATCTATTGATCCAGCCTTATCTCTCTCCTAACCTCCAGTTTCAAATCTCTATTTGATGATTAGACATCTTGAACTGGATGTCCCATAGATGTTTTAATTTAGCATGTTAAAAAACTGAACTTACTATCTTTCCCCCCCCCCCCCCCACATTCTCTCCTCCTCTTAATATCCTTATTACTGTTGAGGACACCCTAATCTTCTCAGTCACCCACATGCCAAACCCAGATGTCATCCTTGCCTCCTCACTGTTTGTGACATCCCCCCCCAACATTTCCCCCATACAATTTATTAAATTCTTCAATTTTACCTTTGCAACATCTCTCAAGTGTGCTCCCTGCAATTCTCTAACACTGCCATTACCCTGGTGCCAGACTTCATCCACACTAAAATGATTGCAATAGCAATCTGTCAGCTGGCTGATTAGTCTCCCTGCCCCAAGTCTCTCCCCTTTTCCAATACATTCTCATTTTATTGGTCAAAGTGATCTTCCTAAAGGGCAGGTCTGACCATGGCACCTGACTATAGTGGCTCTCTGAAGGGATGAAAGAAATACTTCAAGATTGAATATAAAATCCTTCTTTTGGATTTTAAAGGTCTTAATAACCTGACCGCCTCCTACCTTTCCAATCTTCTTAAACTTAATTTCTTTCATATACTTTATGGTCCAGTGACTGGACTCTTTGTTGTTCCTTGAACCAAACATTCTATCTGCCGACTCTATATTTACCCTGGTTGTTCTTCATGCCTGAAAATTTCTCCCTTTTCATGTCTATCACTTGTCTTCTTAAAAAAATCTACTTTCTACCAGAAGCTGTTTCTGATCCTCCTTAGTCTTAGTACCTTCCCTCTGAGATCATCTCCAATTTAATCTTTATATGTATGTATTTAGATAGATATAGGTATGTGTGTATATGCATTTATATGTATAAACTATACATATAGAAGAATACATATATATATACAAGTATATACAAATAACTATATACAAAATATAGATAAATAAATATACATATGTCTATATATGTATGTACTTAACTATCTTCCCTCTGAGATTATCACCTATTTATATATGTAGATAGATTTATGTATGTGTCCATATACACATATATGTATAAACTACACATATAGAAATGAATATACAAATAACTGTGTACAAACTACAGATAGATATGTTTATATCTATGTATGTATACCTAACCACCCTCTCTCTGAGATCATCTCCAATTTATTCTATGTATACATAAAGATAGATACATGTATGTGTGCATATACATATATGTATGTATAAATTTCACATATAGAAATTTACAGATTGTGTGTATACATACACACAAATAACTATGTACAAACTATAAATAGATATGTACATATGTGTGCACTTTACTATCTTCCCTCTATTCCAAGGTCCCACTCAACTTGAATATTTGCCAGTTCTTTTTCTTCATTTCAAAATGGAAGGGAATGAGAAATTCTGTCATAGTGAATAAAGTACTGGACTTGAAAATAAAATCAGGCTAGCTTTTAAAAATTAATTTATCAGTTTTTAAAATGTGGAGTTAAATATTTCTATAACAGCATAATAAAAAAGATGATTCCACATGGAACTGCAAATCTATTATATACAACTTGCTATTCCTTTAAAATATATAATAATAAAAATTATCATGTAAATTTTTTTCTTTTTTTCTCTTTCTTTCCCCCATTCTAGAAATGGCTACCATTAGACACAAATATGTGTGTGCATATGTGCGTGTGCAAAGTCATTCTAAAAATGGTTTGATTTACCAGTTCTTTCTCTAGATTCAGGTAGCATCATCCTTCATAGATCCTTTGTAGCTAATTTGGGTATTTATAATAGTCTGAATGATTTATTAGCTCAAAGTTGTTGTTAAAACAAAATTAAGATTACTGTATACAAACAACCTTTTATTAATTCTGCTCATTTTTCTTTTTGTTATTTTGTGGAAGTTTATCCATGTTTTTCTGAGATCATTGAACTCATTTCTTATAGCACAGTTATATTCTATATTGCATGATCATAATATATTGCAATTCATTCAGCTATTCTCCAATTGATGTTTTTATATAAATAAAATGTAGTTAAGATCAGCCTAGCTTTATTAAGAACAGACCATGTCAGACCAAACTTATATCCTTGTCTTAGAAGATTACCTAGTGGCAGATGAAAGGAAAGCCATAAATATATAGTCTGTCTCAATTTTAGTAAAGCATTTACTAAACTTCTTCTTGCCACTCTTAAGGAAAATATGGGTAGATATAGAGTAGGTGATAGCACTATTAGATGGATTCAGATTTGTGTGTGTGTGTGTGTGTGTGTGAATTGTAAAATTAAACGATAGTCAATCATATCAATAGTTCTGTCAATTCACAGGGAAGTCTCTAGTGGAGTGTCCCTGGGATGCTATTTAACATTTTTATCAGTGACTTGGGTAAATGCATGGACAGTATGCTTATCAAATTTGGAGATAATTCAGAATAGCTAATATACTAGATGACAGAGTTGGGATCCAAAAAGACGCTGAGAGGTTGGAGCATTAGGCTGAATCAGAGAATATGATATTGAATAGGAATAAATGTAAAATATTATACATGGATTCAAGAAATCAACTTTGCAAATACAAGATGGGGGAAGCATGGTTAGAGAGTCATTGGACCTAAAAAGATTGTAAAGATTTCAGTGACTTGTAAGCTCAAAATTAATCAACATACCATAAACCTAATGTGACTTTGGACTATGTTAATAGAGAAATAAATAAAGATAAGAGGATGCTAGCGCCATTTTACTCTGCCCTGGTCAGATGACATATGGGATATTTTTTCCTGTTCAGGTCTGGTCAACCTATTTTAGCAGGAGATTGATAAACTTGTGAGCCCCTAAAGGAGGGGAACCAGAGTGGTGATGGACCTTGAGTTCTTGCCATATGAGAGTCAGCTGAAGAAGCTAGAATTGTTCAGCTTCAAAAAGGGAAGGCTCAGGGGGAACTTATTAGCTGTTTTTGAGTAGTTGAATGGCTTCCAAGTGGAAAGATTAGATTTATTCTGTAAGGCCCTGGAGGGCAGAACTGGGCAAAATGGATGGAATTTGCCAAAAGGCAAATTTAGACTTGATATTCAGGAAAAACTTTCTAACAATTGCAATTATCCAAAGCAAAACCAATTTTTACTGTGTTGCCCTGGGTGACATTCTGTTCCTCTTTACTGACGATCTTCAAGCAAATGCTCGATAAATCTAAGTCAGGCTTGTTATAATGAGGAGGCTTTTTCAGATAGGAGATGAATGAGATGACCATGATGGCCCCTGTGGTCCCTTCCAACTCAAAAATTCTGTGATTTTTTTGAAGACTCAGCTTCACATTCAGCCTTAGACTCATATTAGGTGTTTGATCCTGGTCAAGGCACTGAAGTTTCTGAATCCTCAACTTTCCTATCTGTCAAATGAGGGTACTAAGAGCAAGGGGTTTGGTGCAAACTTTTATGAAATGCCTATTGTATGCTGACATACGATGCTGGGGATTTGTTGTTTTTCAGCTGATTCAGTGATATCAGATTCTCTGTCACCCCATTTGTGACCCCAATTGGGAAATGAGTTGCAATATATTATGATCATAATAGAATACTACTGTGCTTTAAGAAAGAATGAGTTCAATGATGTTATAAAAACATGGATTAACTTCCACAAAATAACAGAGAAAAATGATCAGAACTAAGAGAAGGTTGTATATAGTAATTGCAATTTTGTTTTAACAACAACTTTGAGCTAATAAGTCATTTGGATTATGTGATAATAGAGTGGGTTGCTGTTTCTCCAGCTCATTTTACAGAGGAGGAACTGAGGCAAACAGGGTTAAGTGACTTGCCCACCGTGATGGAGCTAGTAAGAGTCTGAATTCAAATTTGAACTCAAGAAGATGACTTCAGACCCAGCATTCTGTGCAGAGTCAAAATCCAAAACAATTCCTGGCCTCAGGAGCTTACATTCCACTTGGACCTAAGTCATAATTAGTAAAAAAAAAAAAAAAACACAAAATAAAACTATATTAATTAATTCCTTCTCTGAGCTTCTCTAAATAAGTTGCTCAGTGTTCCTTAATTGTCACACTCAGTTTTATGGTCTTTCTCAGTGCCTGCTGGCACCCATTCTGGGCCCCTTCCTACTCTCCATCCCCTATATCCAGAGAGGGCACTGCGCAGGCCCCAAATCCTGCCTAGGCCCAGACCCTGCCCTTTACATCCTGCCTCCCTCGATGTCCTAGGCATTGCCTCAGGCAGAGCTTCAGGCACTTGTTGGCCAGGCCCTAGAAAGCTAATCTAGAAACCAGTGGTTGGAGCTAGGAGCTGATTTGGGTTTAACATAAGAGTCCCATCATTTGGAAGGGCTTTCCCAAAGAGCAATGTGGTCAAGAGTTGCCTTTAGCCAAAGACCCCTTTTGAGTCTGTTGTAGAATACATGCTTATGAGGATAAGGAGTAGAGACTTAATGGTCCCAGAAGTTGGTTCTGGGAGGACCCTCCTGCTACTCAGGAACTATCTGCCTTTGAAACAAGTCTGGATCTATAAAGTGGAGCAGGAGCACAGGAGTCCCCAAAGGTGGAAGTCTGATGTCTGATGAGGAAAGACAACCCCTAAAAGGGAGTTGGAAAGTGGGAATGAGGAAGAGAGAGAGAGGAAGGGATTAGAGCCTGGAGAGAAGTAATCGTGGATGTCCATTCTCAAATTGTGGTATCAGGAAGAAACTCACCAAAGAGAGAAGGGGTCTTCAGGGGTGGAGTCTCTACAGGGGTGAGAAGGTTTCTGGTATGAAGATGGAAAAGTCTGGGGAGTCAGGAGTTGCCTCGTTTATAAAATGAGGGTATTGACTTATTGGCTTTGTGAAATTACTTACAACATTAATTTTTTAATTCTAAGAGCCCATGATTTCATTCAACAACGAAAGCAAACTTTTTTTAAATCAGAGCTCAAATAGCCTTCCTATCTTGGAAAGATGTTTGCATTTCCCTCACCCTCAAAAACCATATAACAGGTTCCTTTTTTTTTTGTTTTTTTAATAAAATCTGTGCAGAAAATTTGACCCTTATGATGCACAAACACACCTGCCCCTTCCCAGCAGATCTGGTTTTGTCCGAGTTCCTGGGAAAGTCACTTATTTTGCATATGAAAAGCATTTGAACATCTAATTCATGGCTTTTGGGGCATGAATGGGGAACATGAGGCAAGGAAGCGTGGCCATCTGCCTCCAGGCTTGTGTATCTGATTTTTATTTTCTTTCCTAGAAGAGGCAGCAGAAGGTTGTTTTTTATGATGTATACCAATGAAAGAGATAAAACTGTGCTGCCCCTTTTAGTCCAGGAGAAGCCAGGTGGTGCAATGGATAGAGCCTTGGGCTGGGGTCAGGAAGACCCAAGTACAGATTCCACCTCAGTCACTTACCAGCTTTGTGACCCTGGACATGTCACTTCATTTGTTAGTTTCAGTTTCCTCATCTGTAAAATGGGGATAATAATAGAACCTATCTCCCAGAGTTATTGTGAAGATCAAATGAGAAAACAGCTGTAAAGCACTTAGCACAGTGCCTGGAACATAGTAAGAGCTTTATAAATATTAGCTTTTATTAAATGCACTCAGACTGCTGCCCTCTCTCAGTTCCTGTTGCTAGCTGAAGAACTCTCATTGTGACCAAGGCTTTCAGGGGGAAAAAGAATCTTAATGTGAAGAAACAGAGGTCCAATGACTCTTCTGGCTTCTAGCTTCAGCTTTGAGAGGCTTTTTCAAAGGTCATCTGTACCAGCAGTGTTAAAATCAAATTAGAAATGGGAACTACTAATCCATACATAAGGATCCCTACTGGGGGAGGCAGCATGTTGATTTAGTTTTAAAATGTGAAATCATCTGTGTTTTATTGCATTTTTATTTTATTTTTGTTAAATATTTCCATTGCATTTTAATCTGGTTCTTTCCACTGAAACACCTTGGCTGTGTGTTTGATACCCCTGATTGAGTTTCTTCCCATCCAATTACCCTATTTCATAAATGAGGAAACTGAGTCCTATTTGATTGAGCCAAGGTTATTAAGAAGACAGCATAAATTGTGATTATTTAAGGGGTAGACATTCTAGTGGGTCTGATTGGAGAGTCATGGTGTAAAATGAGAAATGCATGGAATTGGTGCATGTGGATTTGTGGTTCTAGCATTGCCATTCCTCAAAGGCAACTAGGTAAATCATGTTTTTTATTTGAAAACCAGTTTCCTCCTTTGTAAAAGGCAAGCACTGGATTAAATTGCTTCTAAGGTACCTTCATCAGATGTGGAGGTGGTAAAGATCATTTGCTAAAAGTATCTTATATGACAGATGAAGAAAATAAGCTTGGGAAAATTAAAGGGAAACTTTCTAAGGTCACACAAATAATAAGTAATAGAGCTTTGGTTCACATTTACACCTCTGAATTTAAACCATGCACTATAGCATGCTGTCAGCTTTAGTCTATTGCTGTAAATCTATCTTGGATTGTTTGGGGGCAGAAAATATGGTAGAGCAGGATTGATATAATAAAGTCAGCTCTAACAGGTTTGGGAGAGCCGATTGTTAAATTTTCAGTTTGAATATGTACACCCCCAAATCAGCAAGCTACAAATTAGAGTTTTGATTGTAAGAAAGCAATGGAGAAAATGTTAGTAGTGTATATTATACTTAAAAGAGTGCCTTGTTTATTTGTAACTATGTCCAAAGGGCTATAAAACTATGCATATCCTTTGATTCAGCAATGTCTCTATGCATCCCAAAGAGATTATAAAAGAGGGAAAAGGACTCACATGTGCAAAAATGCTTGTAGCAGCTCTTTTTTGTAGTGACAAGAAACTGGAAATTGAGGGGAAGCCCATAATTTGGGGTAATGCTGAATAAATTATGGTATATATGAATGTAATAGAATATTTTTATTCTATAAGAAATGATTTCAGAAAAGTCTGGAAAGACATGCTAAGTGAAGTAAATAGAACTAGGAGAACATTGTACACAGCAACAAAAAGATTATGCTATGATCAATGGTGATAGACTTGATTCTTTTCGACAATGAGGTGATTCAAAGCAATTCCAATAGACTTGTGATGGAAAGAGTCATCCACATCCAGAGAGAGTGAATGTGGATAAAAGCACAGTATTTTCACCATGTTGTTGTTGTTGTTGTTTGTTATCTTGTTTTTCCCCCTTTCTTGTGTTTTTCCCCTGTTTATCTGGTTTTTTTTTTGGCATGGAATGATGAATATGAAAATATGTTTAGAAGAATTGTACATGTTTAACCTGTATTAGATTACTTGCTGTTCTGGGGAAAGGGAAGGAGAGAGAGAGGGAGAAAAATTTGGAACATAAAATTTTGCAAAGATGAATATTGAAAACTATCTTTGCATGTATTTAGAAAAAAAGATATTATTTAAAAAATACTTTGCTTTTGGAGAATTGATTGTTAAACCTTTGCCAGCTTATCCCTGTGAAGAGCATTGGATTTGGAGGAAAAAAATAAACAAGCCCCAAACTTGTTTTTTGATTCTAGCCTAACTTTTACTTGAATGACCTGGATTTCACTTTCCTTTTCTGAATCTCAGTTTCTCCATCTGTAAAATGAGGATTGTCACCCATATGACCACTAAGATCACTTCTAGCTCTGAATCCTGTCTCTGTCTCTCTCCCTCTTTCTGTCTCTGTCTCTCTCTTTCTCTGTCTCTGTCTCTCTCCCTCTTTCTGTCTCTGTCTCTCTGTCTCTGTCTCTCTCTCATACACACACACACACACACACACACACACACACACACACACTCTATGGCACGACACAGGCACAATAATTTCTACATCACCTTTCTTTGTAGCTACAACCTGAAAACTTGCCCTGGAAATCCTGATCAGAAGTATTTCAGTCATGTTGGGAAGATAGAAGGAATAGCCCTAACGGAGGGATTCCATATTTTTATTCTTTTAGTTTGAATAAAGAGCTGCGTTTGTCAAGACTTGTAGGACATTTTCCTTGATTTCAGAGTCTAAACTGTGTTGACTGTGAGTCCTGTAAGAGGGATTTATCCTGGACTGGAGACAACAGCACCATCCATTCCCTTTCTAGTATGTCACAGCATAATAGGAGTTTCAAAAGATTATTTTTATCCTTGCTCATGGGGAGGGGGGATCTGGCATTCAAGGCCTTTCCTGACACTACCCTGACCTTTCCAGTCCTTATCACATATTCCTCCCCTTGAAATATTCTGTGCTCCAGCCAAATCGGGCTACTTGCCATCTCTGGTGTGCAGACAAGCTTCTCCACCACCGCTGTGACTTGGCTCTCCCTCCTGATGTCTGCAATAAGCTTCTCTGCTTTTACCTGTTGACTTCTTGCCCTTCCTCTGAGTCTACGTCAAAGACCCCCCAGAAAGGCTTCCTCGACTCCCCCAGCTGGGCCAGACCTTCCCTCTGGGAACACTGCTGCCCTCGATTTTGTACCTTCCTGATGTATGACTTGTGTTAGATTTCTTATTACAGTGCTCTGGACTTCTGTCTTACCCTCCCTGACAGTGTGTGCAAGCTCTTTCAGGGACTCACCGACACCTCTAAAAAGGAGATCTCCAATGTCCCTCCCACTTCCAATCTCCTCTGTGATCCTGCGATGGGAGGACCACACATTACCAAAGGGCAGCCTCCTCCCCACCCTCGTGCCCAGAACAGTTAATAACTATCATTGCCATTGTCAGGGATTTTTAGTCTGTGGATGCTCTGAGAGCTCAGGAGAGGGTCTGCTCATTTCTGAATCAGAGAAGAATAACTAAGTGATATGTTGGGAAAGTCCCTGGTCTGTCTAGAGAAAGGAAACAGCCCAGCTCAGGAGGTCAGGGCCAGATTCTAATCTAAGATAAACACAAGGCATTGTTGTTAGTTGTGGTTCTCTCTCCCACAGAGCGCAGGCTGGGGTGGCATCGGGCCCAGGAGAGAAGCCTTGCAAATATGTTCTCTCTCTTCCCCCTCCCTCTTTCTCTCTTTCTGTTTCCCCCCACCACTCTCTCTCCCCCTCCTTCCCTACCTCTCCCTCCCACCTTTCCTCTCTCCCTCCTTCTCTTCTTCCCTCCCTCTCCTTCTTCCTCCCTCCCTCTCCCTCTCTCTCCTTCTCTCTCTGTCTCTGTCTCTCTCTGTCTCTGTCTCTGTCCCTCTCTCTCTCTCTCTCTCTCTCTCTCTCTCTCTCTCTCTCTCTCTCTCTCCATTTCTGCCTGTTTCTGTCTCTCTGTCTGTCTCTATCTTTTTCCCCTTCCATCTTTCTTTCTCTGTCTCTCTCTGTCTCTGTCTCTCTCTGTCTCTGTCTCTGCATCTCTGCCTCTCTTTCTGTCTCTCTGTCTCTGTCTCTGTCTGTCTCTATCTTTTTCCCCTTCCATCTTTCTTTCTCTCTCTCTCTGTCTCTGTCTCTCTCTGTCTCTATCTCTCCATCTCTGCCTCTCTTTCTGTCTCTCTGTCTCTGTCTCTGTCTGTCTCTCTGTCTGTCTGTCTCTATCTTTTTTCCCTTCCATTTTTCTTTCTCTCCCTGTCTCTGTCTCTGTTTCTCTCTGTCTCTGTCTCTCTTTCTCTCTCTCCTTTCTCTCTTTCTCCCTCCCTCTCTGTCTCTGTCTCTGTCTCTGTTTTTCTCTCATACATAGGCACAGACACAGACACAGACACAGACACAGACACAGACACACACACAGACACAGACACACACACACACACACAACACACACACACTCACAGAACCACTAGGGCTGGGAGCTTTCAGCCCCTTCCTTGACAGAGAACCTAATGTTTTTTCCTGACTCTATGTAACCATGAACAACACAGAATATGCCTGTGAATTGCCTGAGCCGGGTCTGTGTGGAACTGGGAAAGAAGAGACAAGTTGATGATTATCATTGCCCCAAAGTTATAGTGGACCTAAGCCTAAAATGAACAGCCTTCAAAAACACATAGTTGAGGGCCTTGGAAAACTTCTGCATAAGCAATTAAAATCTAATAGGCTATGTATGGTGGGTTAGAAAATAGCCCTTTACTTTTTTTTTTTTTTACAGGTGAGGAAACTGAGATTCAAAGAGGGAAAGAGCCTTACCCAAAGCATGAGAATACAGAAAGTTCTGTAGTCATAGGGTGATAAACTTTTAAAACTGGACAAACCTCACTTTCCTTATCTGTAAAATGGGGATTACGGCACCTTGAAGAACTGTTGTGAGCAGAGCATTCTGTGAACTTTGAGGTGCCACATAATTTGAGTTGCTATTATTTATTATAATTCTTGCCTCTGACAATAACTAGCAAGTCCTTTCCTTTCTCTGGGTCTCAGCTTCCCTCTCAATAAAATAAGTGCATCAGACTACACATGACCAAGGTCACGTACACTTCTAAGTGGTAATTCCTTAGATTTATGGTGTTACAGTAAAAGAGATATCTTTAACCTCCACTGTGTATTTTTATAAGGCTTCTCAAAACCCTTTCACCCATGCTATCTTGTGTTGTAAGAAAATCAGGGCAGGTATCATTACCCACATGATGAGGTAACTGTGATTCAGGTAATAGCAATGATACTAGTTGACATTTATAATGCACTTTACAAAGCTTTGCAAAATACTTTACAGACATTATTAGATCCTTACTGGAGTCCTTCGAAGTAGGTACAGCCTATTTATTATCCCCATTGCATAAATAAAGAAACCGGATACTTACTAGCTGTGTGACTCTAGGCAAGTCATTCAACCTCCAAAAAAATAAAATAAAATATGGGGCCCAACTGCTGATTATTATCCCAATTGCATATCTATTTATTGATTGTCAGTGAGATATAGTAAAAAGAGCACTTGATTTTATAATTAGGGGACTGGATTCAAATTCTGATTCTGTAACTTACTATTGGCAAGATTTTGAGCACGTCCCATCATTTTTCTAGTCTTCAGTTTTTTTATTTGTAAAATGGGAATGGGAAATGATCATAGAATAATAGATCTAGAGCTGCAAGGGGCCCCAGATATATTCCACTTTATAGATGAGGAAACTGAGGCCCAAGGAAGTTGAATGATCTACTCAGTGTCACGCAGGCAGTAAGCATTGAAGTGGGATCTGAACCCAGCTTCAGCTTTCAGTTCTGTGACCTCAGTTTATGTATTCTAATCCTATATTTTTACTGATGAAGAAACAAGTTTGAAGCAGTTAATTTATTTACCTTAAAGTCACACAGTTAGGAAGTGTGATAGCCAAGACTCAAAAGGAAATTTTCTAAATCTAAATCCAGTGTGCTTTCAAATAAGCTAAAGTGCATGCTATCGGGGCAGCTAGGTGGCGCAGTGGATAGAGCACCAGCCCTGAAGTCAGGAGGACCTGAGTTCAAATCTTATCTCAGACACTTAACATTCCCTAGCTGTGTGACCCTGGGCAAGTCACTTAACCCCAATTGCCTCGGCCAAAAAAAAAAAAAGAGAGAGGGATAATGATGACTTGTACTTCCTGCCTCTAGGTTTGTTATTGAGAATAATCTATAAATAAGTCACTTCAACAAGCGTCAGCTAGGTGGCGCCATGATGCATAGAATGGGGGCCTGGAGTCAGAAATCCAAATTATTCTATTGGAATATTAATCATATTCTATCAGAGAATAATTTGTAAATGGGTCAATTCAACAAGCGGCAGCTAGGTGGCGCCATGGTGCATAGCATGGGGGCCTGGAGTCAGGACACTTTCTAGCTGTGTGACCCTGGGCAAGTCACTTAACCCCGATTGCCTCAGTTTCCTCAACTGTTAAATGAGCCCGAGAGAAATGACCAACCACTTCAGCATCTTTGCCAAGAAGACACTACCTGGGACCATGGAGAGTTGGACAGGACTAAACAATGACTTTTATCAGCCCCTACTATGTACGAGATACTGGGCTGGGATTTCAAGATAAAAAATGAGACACTGCCCCTGAGGAGCTTATCAATTTTAATGACGTCTCTGTGTGTGTGTGTGTGTGTGTGTGTGTGTGTGTGTGTGTGTGTAGAGAAATACAATATGTACTTTGTACACAAAAAGCAAAGCACGATGGGAAAATTTTTTGAAAGTGCTTTGGAAATGTCATTTAACCCTTCTGGGCTTTATATTTTTCTTTTGTCTGTAAATTGAGGGACTTTGCCTGCTAAGCTCCTGAGGTCCCGTCTAGCTCTAAGTCTCTGAGCCCCTGATCTTTTTGATGGGGAGGAAGGGAAGTCTCAATAGAGGAAGCAGCATCTGATCTGGGTCCCGAAGGAAAGAAGGGACTTTGGGAGAAGAGTTCTATGTAAATGGAAGTCATCCTAGAGCATACACTCTATTGAATGAAATTTTTTTAAAAGGGACCCCTTCTTTTAATTGGAGCGGGAGATGGTCATTCCAATCACCTCTCCTTCGGCTCTTTCGCACGGCCAGTTTTCTCTGCACCAAGATGTAACCGGCCAGCGGAGGACACAAGAGGACACAAATCAATGCATTTCCAGACTTCCCAGCGGGGGCCTTATCTACCATGGAATGCTGAGGGATGCCCGCTCAGTGCCATGGTTCCTGAAAGTCTAAAGTCAGGCCCTTGATGCCAGCCTATGGCCAAGAAGAAGCTTCCAACCGCCAAGAAAAGAACAGAAAACTCTGGAAAGATAGCGCATCCATCAATGGTAAATCATAACATTAGTAGGCAGAGCCTTCCTTCTAAGAGACTAATATTTAGATTGTAGGACAATGCAGAAGAATGCTTTTATTTATACAGCTGCCTAGGTTCATTATTCACAGTTTCTGTAAAAATGAAAGCACGTATAGCAAAGTGTTTTGAAAAGCATAAAGTGTTAAATAAATGTAAGGTTTTTATTATAATTGTTGCTCGTCACAATAATGGACACATAAAATGTTTTCCAGTTACAAAGTACCATTCAGAAGTGACCTGCAGGCAAACTGGAGAAGCAGAGAGTGCACTGGATAGGAACCTTGTGTTCAAATCTCACCTCAGATGTTTACTAGCTGTGTGACTGGAAAAATCACTGAACTTTGCCTCAGTTTCCTCATCTATGAAATGGGAATAATAGCAGCTAACACCAAGGTTGTTATGATGATAAAATTGTGAAGTGCTTTGCAAACCCCAAGGAACAATATAAATGATGGCTTTTCTATTATTAGCTCATTTGAAATGATAACTATTATCATTATTATGGGATTATATTCTTGTAGGCAGTGACCTAGCCTTCTTTATCTTTCTGTTTCCTCACTGACTAGTTTAGGATATTGCACGCATCATTTTCCTACTCTGTTAGTCTTTGCTATTTGTTCCATGTCCTTGAATTCTGTGTGCTCACTGATGACATCTCTATTTCTTAAATGAAAACATTCATATTATAAAAACCTACTAACACAGTAAGGTCAGGTGAAAACTGGATGCTGGACACTCAATGTTGATAGATTCTTGGTGAGTTAAAAACAAATTATTCCCCTTCCCCCTTCTGCCAAGTCAGGGGCAGCCTGTTACGTGTCTATGTGTGTATCCAGGTATGTGTGTGTGTGGGGAGGCAGATTGCACTGGATCAGGAACCAGGAGAATTTGGTTCTTTCCAGTTCTTGGTTCTGCTGCAAATTAATTAGAACACCAACAAGGATGCTAGTGGAAAGATTGCTGGTTCTGGATTCTCTTTGGAGTACTGGCCCTGAAACTTATTCAATCATAGAATCATAGCCCCTGGATTTGGAAAGGCTTTAAAACACTACTTACTAACTGTGACCCTAGCAAGTAGTTTAACTCTCTGAATCTCGTTTCCCTTGTCTATAAAATGAGGGGAATCATACCTGTCTTGTAGGGTTGCTTTACCAAATGAGTGCTCATACTGGTATTTGTCTTTATCCATATCTATATGTATATCTTTATCTTTAGGATAGTTAGGTGGTACAGTGGCTAGAGAGCTGGGCCTGAAGTTAGGAAGACCCATCTTTCTGAGTTCAAATGTAGAGTAGATAATTAGTTGCATGGCCCTGGGCAAATCACTGAAGCCTCCTTGCTTCACTTCTCATCTTGTAAGATGAGCTAGAGAAGGAAATGGCAAATTATCTCAGTATCTTTGCAAAGAAAATCCCAAAATAGGGTCACAAAGAGTTGGACGTGACTGAAATGACTGAGCAACAACATACTGTGCCTATCTACACACACATGTATCTTTACAAATGCTGAAAATATTTTGCAAATCATTGCTCTCATAGGACTGTATGAGGATCAAATGAAAAAATGGCTATAAAGCTATTTGTAATAGGTATTGATGTAATGGGTATATATACATGTATATAGATATATATAATCTGTGTGTGTATATATGTATATATATATAATATATATGTGCTTTAAAATGATGTTTTAATGAAAAATCACAATCTTTTTCTAAATAACCAATACCATTTAAAGAAAAAAATGTATTTTAAGGTGATAATGAAAAATGGAAGATTGGCCAATGCCTTTCCTGCTGAAATAATGATTGACATGGGCATAATTCTTTGTGGCTAATTTCCAAAGAAGGTCTTTGGAGTATTAAAATCTTTTGTCCTAGAGGAAGGATAATTAGATTTTTAACTTGTTCATTATTCCTTTAAATCAATCAATCAATCAAAGGGGGATGATGGTGTCGCTCTAGTCTCTTTTCTTTTTTAATGTCTATTATATCCATTCACAGTGCTGGTTAAACCAAGGGACTCAATATAGAACTGGGTAAAAATCCTACTTCAGAGATTTAAGTCACACTGGGACAAGTTTACTTTGCTTCTCTGAATGTCAGTTTCTTCTCCTGTAAAATAAATTTACCCACAAAGGTAGATTTATTTAAATTTACCCATAATCTACCCCATCTATCCATAAGGTTATTTGTGAGATGTAAATGAAATAATTTATATAAAGTGCTTTACAAATTTCAAATCACTGTATCAATATCATTATTTTTTATTATTGCCAATCCAACAACCAGCCATCCAGTCAACTGGACAATAAACATTCTTCATCCACTTGTCTTTTTCCTGTGTGGGTAATTAAACTAAACTCTCTCCAGTGATTATAGAGTTCATGTAAGAGGTTTTGCAATGTTCTAGAACTTGATATAAGTAGTTCAATATCATCATCAGAGGAGATTCTGCTCTGTCTGTGTGTCTGTGTGTGTGTGTGTATGTGTGTGTGTGTGTGTGTTATTTATATAGTCCTGAGTTTTCTCAGGGGTCTCTACCTCTGTAACATGTGAAAAAGAAATAGTGATGGCAAAATATCCAAAGAACAGAACCTGAATACACAAAGAAAACATAATTACAGTAAACAAGAGAACAACCAGGAAGCTTATTAATTGAGTGCTCTCAGCCCCAAATCTCTGAGAAGATGAAAGGGGCATTTAGAATTAAGTTTTTAAGCTTATCCCTGTAAAATTTGCAAAATAAAAAAAAAACAGCAGAAACAAACAAAAATTTTATTAAGGAAGATCCTGCTATTAAATAGCCTAATAAGCCTAATCGAATTTCAGGGTAAGTGCGTGCTTCCTTTGGGGCTAGGCTTCAAGAAGAGCAGCAAGCTGTATTGTCCTGTATGTGCAAAGGCAACTGGATATCTTGGGGTAACAAGATAGTGCTTTCTGGTTACACCAACAATGTGGTTTATTCTCAGTTTCACAATAATTCAGTTCTCTTTATCTCTCTATCTCTATGTCTTTATTTCTCTCTGCCTCCTTTGGTGTCTTTCTGTCTCCATCTCTGCATTGGAACTATGTTACATCCTTAAGATTTTTAAAGAATCTTGAAGAACAAATTCTAGTGAGATGAAATCTATTACATGTAAAGCACTGTAATTGATTACTCCTCCTATACCTTTCTCAGGGTACCTAGAGAGATCTAAAGTACAGTCAGTCCCAAGGAGCGTCTAATTTAAAAGGGCTGAGATGGCAGATACACAAATAAATGTGATATGAAGTAGAATATAGCCACAAAGAAAAGGCATGGAAAAAGTGTCCTGGGAAAATTTGATGAGTGGTAGAAAAGACATTGAATTGTAAATTGACCACTGTCATATCTTTGGGTAAATTACTTCTTGCCCTTTAGTCCTCATTTTTCTTCTCTGTAAAATGCAGTAGCTGGACTAGATAGTTTCTTTAAGATCTTTTCCAGGTCTAAAATCCATTGGTTTCACTAAATGTTTGGTTTTTTAGTTCAATTGCAGTGCAATGTAAACCCCAAATGGGATCAAAAAGAGTCAGACATAACTAAAATGAGTGATTATTGCCAAATTCTAAATGCAATGTATTAGAGTTAAGACCCTTTCTGTTGAAGATTATCACTCTAAAACTAAGAAAGTCTCTGGGTCTCAGTTTCCACAGCTATAAAATGAGATGATCAGACTCAGATGGACTTCTCCAGCCCTCTAAGATTCTAATTTATGACAATCTAAATTAAAATGTTTTCCCACTTGCTGAGATGTGGACACTCCTTTCTGCCATATCCATTTGGCTACAGAATTCCTTGTTCTTGGATGTTTAAGAAACTCTAGGTCTTGGAAGAAAGTCACATAGCCCTTCTTGAGGTTGTCCATTAGCATTCAGATCAACAATGTTGCAAATGGGCAATGCTGGCCCCAGCTTCCCTTCCTGGGCAGTATCTCTCTCACAGAAGCTCCCCCTGCTTTCTCCTAAATGGAGGGCCACAAAATTAAAAACATCCACTAGAGGGCACATATGTTTTGATCCTCCCCAGACCTGTAAGAAAACAAAGTGAATTTATTTGCCTTTCTCTACTGCATTAATGATGTAACATTGCATATCTCAGCCATGTGCTTCTTAAACTTCTTAAATTTCTTCTTAAACTACAGGGCAAGGCCCTTGTCCTAAATAAACTTTGCTACTCTGGAACACCTAGCAGAGTGTTCCCTCTGTAATACCAGAGGAGTTAGTGTTTATGTAGTGAGTTTGTAATATTCCTTACATCTATACTATTTCAGCTGAAAACAATCTGTATACAATACATGTTGGAATGAAGGAATAAATTCTAGTATTTTAAAAAAACAGAGGAGAAAAATGAGGCTTGGAAAAATGAAGTGATCCTTCGGAGATCATGCAGCTGTTAAAGGCAATGAGAGCCAGGGGTCCTAATTTCCAGTTCTTTCTAGGGAAATTCATATGGCATATAGGTAGATGAAAGCACAGTGTAGTGATTGAAGGCAAACCTCTTTCTAGCCAAAGAACTATTTAATGTTTCTCAATCCTTCCCAGTCTTCCCAGAGCAGGTTCATAAGGAACAATTAGGACAAATCTATGACCGTGGATCACAAATGGTCTTCAGGGGCTCAAAAAGAACATATACCCAATTGGCTCTGAGGAAGCATTTAACCCTAAACATAATTCAAGATAGATCA
The DNA here is from genome assembly GCA_023553655.1 of Myrmecobius fasciatus. NCBI lineage: Eukaryota > Metazoa > Chordata > Mammalia > Dasyuromorphia > Myrmecobiidae > Myrmecobius > Myrmecobius fasciatus. The sequence goes on from JAJPUD010001226.1 coordinate 149,293, forward strand.
GGAATTTCAACATAGAAAAATGGAAATTGAGAACTGGAATGAGAAGATTACAGTAGAGGAACCAGTTTGGGAAGTATGAAGCCTTCTCCAAAAGCTGTATTTTCATTTCTTTGGAGGGATGGTATGGTAAGATGTGAATAGCACTGAACTGGAAAGCAGAAGACCTGGTCTGAGATCCAGGTCTACCACATATTAGTTGATCTTTGGACAAGTCACTTTCTGTCAGAGAAAAAAAGTCACTTTCCTCATTTATAGAATGGAACTAATAATCCCTGCCCTTCCTTCATTATAGTGTTTAGGAGGATCAAATGAAAGAATTAATAATCTTGTAACTATGACATCATTGAAATATTAGTCATTGTGTTTATTATTTAGAAGGATCATCTGAGACTTCTACTGGCAATAGCCACGAGAATGAGGTAAGATTTCACCCTAGAAACAGATAAACCAATGACTCCAAATTTCATTTGCCTTTATCTGCAATATTGTATCATCAAGCACACCTTTAGTAAGTCTTACTAAACCATTCCTAAACAATAGCTCTAGTTCCTTAAGATTGTTTCTCATTTTAACGTGGAAATGTTTGATGTGATTGCATAGCTATAACCTATATCAAATTGCTTGTTCTTTTGGGGAGGGGGAGGACAAGAAGGGATGGAGAAAAATCTGGAACTCAAAATCTTGTAAAAAAATGAATGTTGAAAATTGTCTTTACATGTAATTAGAAAAAATACTATTTACATTTAAAAAGACCATTTTTCATTCATTCATCCTATAATGTTTATTCATAAAGACCTTTACCAAGGAATGGGGGCTTCAGTGTAAGTACTTACATTTTGGAGGAATGACATGTAATAAATTACATTTATAGAAGGGACTGTATGGATTTACAAAACTTAGGCCCGTAGACTTGATGAATTTGGAGCCAAGAAGCTCTACATTCAAAATCTGCCCCTGATTTAATAGCTGTTGATCATGGGCAAATCATTTAAACTCTTTGAGGTTTGTTTGTTAAAGGGAAAGGTTAGTATCTGCAGCATTATTTCAAATGAGAGAATATATGCACTGCAAATTTTAGAGTTCTATATCTCTGCCAGCTGGCAGGAGGGAGAGACCCCTCTCCTGTTCCAGCCTTCAGGTGGTCTGTTCCAAACAGACCAGCTTAGTAGTTCAACAAAAGGGCCAGCAACATCTATCGGCCATCTTTTCCATCACAGAATACCAACATTGGGTGTGGGGATAAGGGAAGATAATAGAACTACAAAATCCTGCTTGCTATAATTCTTCTAAGAATACTTAGATTTTAACATCACTTCTGTCATCTGCCCTGGGAAATTTTTGCAGGCTTGCTTCATTTTCCTATCAAAACATAGTAATTTATTAGAGCTCAGATCCAGCCAACCGGTTATTTGAACATCATGGGTGTTTTAATGCGAATCAGTCTCTTCAATCTGCACTGCATCCTAAGGGTTCTCTATAATTAGGGCATTTCAAGGCAGCATATTGTGACATTGTTTGTGCAGCCCTTTTTTTTTTAACCCTTTGCTATTCTTGTGCCACACGCCACCTAAAGGAGAATAGGCCATTGCAGACAATTGCATAACTCTAATTTGGGGATCCCAAGCACAGACTTCAGAAAAAAATTATCTCCATTTCCAAATTCATAAGCCCTCTAGGTAGAAGAGGGCTTAACCTTGTTTATACTTTTCCTCTTCTTCTTCTTCTTCTTCTTCCTCTTCTTCTTCTTCTTCTTCTTCTTCTTCTTCTTCTTCTTCTTCTTTTTCTCTCTCTCCCCCTTCTGTCCATCTCTGTCTCTCTCCCTCTGTCTCTGTCTCTGTCTCCCTTCTTCCCTCCCTCCCTCCCCCCCTCTCTCCTCTCACTCTGTCATTTTACTTGAGGAATGAGTGTGATTCTGTGATTCTGTGGAACATTAGGGTTAGAATGTGGATTTGAACACTGGTTCTTGACCCTTGCTGTCTGATCTAGAATGGAATCACAGAATTTGAGAATTGGAAGGGATTTACTGGCCATACAGTACAACCTAACATGAAAAGAATTTTCATGATAACATGTCTGATAAGCAGGTCTACAGTCTCTACTTAGGGAGGGAACTCAGGACAGCACCTTCCATTTTAGACAGCTCTCCTCATCAGATTCTTTCCTAACACTGAGCTTAAATTGGCTTCTTTGCAATTTTGACTAATAACTCCTGGTTCTGCCCATCATTATCCTGGCTGCCTTCCTCTGGATATTGTTCAGTTTATCAGTACCTTAAAACAGTGGTGCCCAGAACTGAACACAATACTCCAAATGAATTCTGATGAGGTAATGAACAGTGAGACTTTCACCACCCTATTCATGGAAGTGACACATAGTGAACTTTTAGTCCACTAAAATCACTAGATCATTTCTCAGAACAGCAGCTATCTAACCATGTAACCCCAATGTGTATTGGAAAAGTTGGTTTTTGTACCCAATTGTAAATCTTTGCATTTATTTTTACTGAACTTTATGTGCCCAATGCTTTAACCTCTCAAGATCTCTTAGGATGCTGTTTTTATCATCCATTATATTAGCTACCTCTTATAGTGCTATACCATCTACAAATCTGTGCCTTTATTCAATTCAATGATAAAAATGTTAAAGAGCCTTGGTTTCCTCATTTGTAAAATGGAGATAAGTGTACCTACCTCATTACCTCCCAGAATTTTTAGTAAGAATCAAATGGAATACCACAAATTATTATTGAAGTAGATACTCCTTAACTGGGAATGGCTAAATAAGTTATAAAACATGCATGGAATGAAATAAAATACTGTTGTAAGAAATTACAAATACGAAGAATTCAGAGAATCATGGGAGGGCTTATATAAACTAAAGCAAAGTGATGTGAGCAGAACCAGGAAAGCAATGCACACAATGATCACAATAAATATCAAAAGCAGAACTCATTTCTTTCCCCTTTCAGAACTTTCCTATTACTATAAAGGACACCAACCTCCTCTCAGTTCCTCAGGCTCACAACCTCAGCATCATCCTCTCATTCACCAAATAGGGTCATTCTTTTGTCATCTTGTCATTTTTGCCTTCATCATACTGCTCATATATGCGTCCTCCCTTCTTTCTGCTCATGCAGCCTCTTATCCTAGTATAGGCTCTCATTGCTTCTCCTCTGGACTATGGCAATGGCCTTCTAATTGGTTCCTTTGCCTCATCTTTCCTGACTGCAATTTATTCTCCATTGCCTGCCGAAGTGAGTTTCCTAAGGTGAAGTCTGACCATATCATTAGCCTGCCTAACAAACTGGCAGCAATGAGGTCAGTTGGCATTTTCATTCTTTCACAACCTGGCCCCTTCTACCTCTCCAGTTTTCTCCCAATTTTCTCCACTCCACGCACTCAGTGACCCAACCATAGTGGTTCACTTTCTGTCCATCACCCATGATACTCCATCTCCCAGGTGCATGTCTTTGCTTGGTTGCTCTTCCTCCTCATCTTTGCCTCTTAGCTCTCCTGACTTCCTTCAAGCCTCAGCTCAAGTTTTACCTTTTTTTTCCTCTACCTGCCCCATTCCATTGGTGCTTCTCTGGGATTACCTTCTGTCTGCTCTATAGATATCTTGTGTGTATGTTGTTATTACATGTCTCTTCCTTTAGAACGTAAGTTTCTTGAAGTCAGGGACAGCGTAATTGTCCTTCTTTTAGTTCCAGTACTCAGTACAGTGCTTGGTGCATAATAAATAGTTCATATATGCTCATTTGACTGGAAGAATAAAACTAAAGATTGCACAATTATAATGATCAAACTTGGCCCCAGAGGAAAGATAAAGAAACACAACTTCTTTCCATTTTTAAAGAGGAGGGGGACTACTGATGTGAGATGATGTGTTATCATTTCTTTGCAAATGACTCCTATATCTATATATCAGGTCTGAGTATCTCTCCTAAGCTCCAGCTGCCTATTACCCCTTCAAGCTGGATGTCCTGTAGATGTCCCAAACTCTACATGTCTAAAACTGAGCCTCACCAAAACCCACTATTCTTTTTTCATTCCATCCAATTTCTCTCTCAGTTAATTATCATCTTTAGGGTCACCTAGATTTACAATTTTGATGTCATCATAAACTTCTCACTCATTCATTACACTTAGCCAGTCAGATGGCAAATCTTATACGTTCTATCTCCATACCATCTCATGTCCCTATCTCTCAACTCACATAGTCGCCACCTTAGCTCAGGCTCTCATCACCTCTCATTTAAGTATTGTAATAGACTCTTAATTTGTCATTCTGCCTCAAGTCTCTTCCACACTCATATTCATCTTCCATACAGTTGCCAAGATGCAAATATTACTACATCATCATTCTTCTCATTCTTGTTGTTCTATATTACCTCTAGGATCTAGTATAAACTCTTTTTTTGGTCTTTGAAGCTTTTTTGCACCTTAGTAGGACAGCTCCATCTTATTATTTTATTATCTTTTCTATCTAGCCTATTATTCTTGTCTACAAATTCTGTGGTCCAACCAAACTAGTCTTCTTGCTGTTCTTAACATATGGCTATTGTTTCCATTCTTTTTTCACTGGCCAGACACTATACCTGGAATTCACTCCCTCCTCACCTCTGCCTCTAGGAATCCCTGATTTTCTTTACAACTAAGTCCGTGTGCCATTTTCTACAAGAAGTCTTTCCTGATTCCCCTCAGCTCCCAGTGTTTTCCCCTCCAAAGGTATATTTATTTAGTATGTATTGTGTGTGTGTATATATATATAAATATATATAATTTAGGTATATTTTGTGTGCCCTCCCCTCACCAGCTTTTTGAGGGCAAGAACTGTTTCATTTATGTCTTTATATCCTCTATGCTTAGTACAGAGCCTAGTACAAAATAAATGGTTTATTGGTTGGCTTTATTGGATCACCATTTTTCCTCTATTTCTTTTCAAATTTATTACAAGGGATCATTGGCTGGATAGCAGAGAGAGGACTAATATGTTGGACATGAAATCAAAAGGTATTAATACAAATAAGACACACATTAATTGAAAATTCAGATATGTAAAACTGATATTGTTTTTAGTCTTTATTTTTTAGGGACATCCATAAAAGTCAGAGGACAGTCAGCCAGAAATTGGCTCACTTTCTGGACACTGGACCAGCATTTTGTGGAATATGAATTCTAATCATGACTGTTATCCTGATTGACAAAAATTTTCCTTTTCCTAAAAACAACCATCTGCATAACTCTCTTTTTCCTGCATATTCCTTGACTTAAACAGGTGATGAAAAAGAAAAAAAATGAATAAACTTTGAATGGAGTTCTTGTCTGGTTGGCTGGTAGCACTGTATAGACACATTCCTTCAGTGTTTTGTGGTAATAACACAATTTGGATTTGAAAGATAAATGTTTGCACATCTGAATCAGATTTAGAAAGTGCCATGCTGTGAATTGTGCCACTTAAAAACATTGCTCATTATCTACTCTGATCATTTTGCTTTTGCTTATTTCTTGAGGAATTTAAATCACCCATCAAACTAAAAGAAATGCAGCTTGGTCTAAAAGCATAGTTTAGATTCTCTCTTTGTAAAGATATAATGCAGACACCTCTGACGTCCTACAAAGTTTAAACGGCTTCAAGAATAAGTCAGTTAATGGACTGGCTGGGCTCCCTGAAGGTCAGTCTGGATGAATGCAAAGGGACTGCTCATCAGAGGACTGGCTATCAGGTGATGAATACATGTGCAATTTCTCTATACATATTTCCACAAATATCACGCTGCACCAGAAAAATCAGATCAAAAAGGAAAAAAAAAGAAAGAAAACAAAATGTAAGCAAACAACAACAAAAAAGAGTGAAAATATTGTGTTGTGGTCCACCTTCAGTTCCCACTGTCTTCTTTCTGGGTGCTTTGGTAAGAGTACTTTTAAAAATTTAAAAATATATCTTAGTGAAGAGGATGGAGGCAGAATGGTGGAATAAAGGCAGCAACCTACTGAACTTTCTCAATACTCAATCTCCAAACAACTTTAAAAAAATCTAATCAATCAAATTTTGGAGTAATAGAGCTAACAAAATGCCAAAGCCAGCTTAAGACCCCTTAGGAGGTCAATGATACCAGGGCAGGTGCCAGCCTGGAGCAAAGCAGCAGTACCACGGGGAGGCCTTGGAGGCAGCAGCAGCTCTCACCCCAGAGACAGTAAGAGGGTCAGATAACTGATCAGAAAGTGATTTTTGGTGCTGGGTGTATTGATCAACAACTCTATTGACTACACATATTTCTGGGTTTCAGTTCCAAGGTGGAAAGGAATGCCTGTAGTTGGTCACAAGAGAGCAGGAGCCCTGGTGTCAGTTCCACAGCAGAAGGGAGCACCAGTGTTTGTGGCTGCAGGGAAAGAGGGGTGCTAGCGACAGGTCCAGAACCAAGAGGAATAGGAAGACTTGAAGCTGCAGAGAAACAGGGGCCCTTCTTTGATGAAGACCAGAGTGCAGACCAGGAGAGTAGTGAACATAATTTTCTGGATCACATCACCAGAAAGCACAAAAATTAGCAGACCCTCAGAAATAGCTTTGAACACAGCAGCATGAAAAAATCTCCACACCCCCAGGTGAGCAGAGTCCAACTTTAACATAAAGTTCAAAATAAAAAAAATAGACCAGAAAATGAGCTAACAACAAAAGAACTTGACCATAAAAAGCTACTATGATGGCATAGAAGATTAAAAAATAAACTAAAAAAAAAGACAACAGTGTAAAAACAACTATAAGGAAAGCCTCAAAAAAATGCGAATTGGACCCAAGTTCAACAAGAAAGAGATTAGAGCTAAAATGAAAATTGGGGGGAAAAATAAGAGTGATGCAAGAAAATTATGAAAAGAGAATTAACAGCTTGATAAAAGAGGAACAAAAATATTGAAAAATATTTTGGTTTAAAAAACCAAAATTGGCCTACTATACTATTGTAAAAGAATCATAAACATTCACTAAAGAGGGCTCGTTAAAAAGCAGAATAGATTGAATGGAAAAGGAGGTAGAAAAGCTCACTGAAGAAAACAATTCCTTAAAAGTTAGAATTTGGCAAGTGGAAGCTAATGACTCCACATCTAGAGACAATAAACAAAAGAAAAAAATGGAAGAAAATGTGAAATATCTCATCAGAAAAACAACTGACCTGGAAGATGGATCAAGTAGAGATAATTTATAAATTATTAGGCTACCTGAAAACTATGGTTTAAAAAAGAGCTTGGGCATCATAACTAAGAAATTATCAAGGAAAATTGCTGATTTCTTAGATTCAGAGGGTAAAATAGAAATTTAAAGAATCTACCTATCACCTCCTAAAAGAGATCCCCAAATGAAAATTCCCAAATTCCAGAGCTCCTAGGTAAAGAAGAAAATATTGCAACCAGCCAGAAAAAATATAAATATTGTGGAGCCACAGTCAGAATTTTACAAGATTTAGCAGCTTCCAAATTAAAGGAAGAAAAGGCATGGAATGATATTCTGGAAAGCAAAGGAGTGAGGATTACAATCAAGAATAACTTAAGCAGAAAAACTGAATATAATCTATCAAAGAAAAAAGATAAATATTAATGAAATGCTTTTAAACATTCTTGATGAGAAAACCAGAGCTAAATAGAAAATCTGACATTCAAACACAAGACTCAAGAGATTCATAAAAAGGTAAATATGAAAGAGTAATCATATGGGATTTATTAAAGTCAAACTGTTTACATTCCTATATAAGAAGGATACATGTAGCTCCCAAACACTTTTCATTATTAGGATAGTTAGAAGAAATCTATATAGGCAGAGGGTATGAATGTAAATCAATTATATTAGAATGATCTCCCCCAAAAGAAGTGAGAAAGAGGAATGCATTGGGAGAAGAGGGAAGGGAGAAGTAAAATGGTGAACATTTTCTCACATAAAAGAGGTACACAAGGAAGAGCTTTTATAGTGAAGGAGAAAATGTAAGGGAATGGAAGGCAGTACTTGAACCTCACTCTCATTGGAATTGGTTCAAAGAGGGAAGAATATAAATATTCAGTTGGGTATAGAAATCTATTTTACCTAATAGGACAATAGGAGGTGAAGGCAATAAGAGATATGTGGCAGTGGTGTAGGAATGATAAAAGGGAGGGCAGATTAAGGGAGGCATTTTGAGGAGAAGAGGAGGAAAAGGAGGAAGAAGAGGAAAAAGAGGAGGAATAGGAGGAGAAAGAGGAGGAGAAAGAAAAGAGAAGGAGAAGGAGGAGAAGTAAGGAGAAGAAGAAAGAGAAGGAGAAGAAGGAGGAGGAGGAGGAAGAGAAGGAGGAAGAGGAAGAGAAGAAGGAGGAGGAGGAGGAGGAGAAGGAGGAGGAGGAGAAGATAATGGAGGGAAATATAATTATAACTGGGAATGGGAATGGGATGAGCTCACTCATAAAATGGAAGTGGATAGCAGGATTAATAAGAAACCAGAATGTAACAATATGTTCTTTATAAGAAACACACTTAAAACAGAAAGAAATATAGAGTTAAAATAAAGGGCTGTAGCAGAATCTATTGTGCTTTAGTTGAAGTAGTAAAGGCAAGGGTAATAATCATAATATCAGGCAAAGCAAAAACAAAAAACAGATAAGCAAAAGAACTGCATTTTTCTAAAAGATACCATACACAATGAAATAATACCAAGTTTTTTTTTAGTAAGTTTCTCTAATAACGGCCCTATTTCTCAAATATATAGGGAACTGAGCAAAATTTATTAAAAGTTAAAGCCAATTCCCAATTGATAAATGATCAAAGGATATGAACAGGCAATTTTCGGAAGAAATTAAAACTATCTATAGTCACATAAAAATGCTCTGTCAGCATTATTAAGAGAAATGCAAATTAAAACAACTCTGAGAAATCACCTCACACATATCAGAAATGACAAATGCTGAAGAGGACGAGGAAAAATAGATAAACTAATGAATTGTTGATGAAGTTGTGAACTTGTCCAGTCATTCTGGAGAATAATTGGGAAATATGCCCAAAGGGCTATAAAATTGTGCATAATTTGCGACCCAGCAAAACCACTACCAAGTCTGTAGTCTAAAGGGATCAAAGAAAAAGGAAAGGAATTCATACAAAAATATTTACAGCAGTTCTTTTTGTGCTGGCAAAGAATTGGAAATTGAGGGGATGCTCCTCAGTTGGGGAATGGCTGAATAAATTGTAGCATGTGATTGTGATGAAGTACTACTGTGCTTTTAGGGTATGACAATGGGGGTGATTTCAGGGGGGAAAATGTCAAGATGATATGAACTGATATAAAATGAATTAAGAGAAGGAGGAAATCATTATGTACAGTAACAGCAACTTGGTAATGTATCAACTTGGCTGGTGTGATTAATACAGTGATCCAACTAAATTCCAAAGAACTCTTGATAAAAATAAAAATACTATACATAGAGAGAATTGATAAACTCTCAATGCAAATTGAAGTATCATTTTTTTGATTTTGCTTTTTTATAATATGGATAATATAAAAATGTGTTTTACATAATTTCACATATATAATTTATATAATTTTGCTTCTTGGAGAGAAGGAATATGGAACTCAAAATTTTAAAAGCATATTAAGAATAAATGATATAAAATTATATATGTGTATGTATGATGTATCTATATATGTATGTTTATATATAGATATAGATATACACATATATATACATACCCACATATATGTATGTATCTTGGTGAGGCCAGCCTACTTTATAGTCAGAATTTTACTTTCTTAATTAAGTCTTAATTCAGTTCATAAGCAAAGGTCAGAACATTTCCAGTCAAACTCCAATTTTTTACTAATAGGAAATCTAACAAAACAGAATGAAAAAATCCAGGATACTGAGCTATTAAGTCAGAATTTATAAAAGGAATGGGATCACTGATCCTCCTTCCAATTCCCATAAATATCAAGCTGATGGCTGTTCTTTGGAGTTAAAAAATCATCAGTTGAGATGTGGCTGTAGAATCAATGTTTTTCCAACCAAATTCAAACATATCATTTGATAAAAGATTTGAGGGATTTGGTGAACAGCATAATGATCTTTGAAATTGGGACTGTTCAATTAATCTATAATTTATCATAGAAACAGATCTTTTCACAAGGGATAGATATCCAGTGACAGATTATTGGGATTATAATCTCATTGTCATCCTCTATAATAGTGGATCAATTTTAGTTAAATTTTCTCTTTTTTCCCCATGATTTTCCTAAGTTACGTTTACACATAAGGCTAGTTTAGATAATTTTACATGTTAATATACGGCAGACCTCATAGTGGAGATGTAGTGTGGTATAATAAAGCATACAATGGACAGGACTGGGAAATCTGAACTCCTGTCTGTCTGTACCAGTACTAACAAGCTGCCTATAGGACAAGCCATATGTTTTCCCTGCATCTCAGTTGCCTTGTCAGTAAAATGTTTATTTTGTTCTAAATCATCATTAAAAAAAATAAATTAGGATTGTTGATTGGGACAAATAAAGGCAGTCTTGTCCACATAGAAAGGGAGAGGAGAAATGTACTGTACTTATTTTTATTTATTTATTTATTTTTGCTGAGGCAATTGGGGTCACACAGCTAGGAAGTGGTAAGTGTCCAAGACAGATTTGAACTCAGGTCCTCCTGACTTCAAGGCTGATGCTCTATCCACTGTACCACCTAGCTATCCCTGTACTTATTTTTTAATGTATATCTTTTGCTTTTACGTAACCTTCATTTCTCAGTTCTCTCTGACCCCCCAAACTAGAGAGCTATCCCAATAACAAAAAGAGAAAAAAAGTTTGGCAAAACTCACCAATACATAGACCAAATCCTATCCTATATTCAGGGTTCCATACCAATAATCCCTTATCTCTGAAAAGTCAGGAGGGAAGCATATTCTCACATCTTTTCTTCAGGACTGTAATTAAAATTTCATAGCATTCAGTTTCTTTCTCCTCCCCTTCCTTCCTTTTTCCATCCCTCCTTCCCTTCTCTCTCTCTCTTTCTGTCTTTCTCTCTCTCTTTTCTCTGTCTCTCTGTCTCTTGTCTTTCTCTTTCTCTGTCTCTGTCTGTCTCTTTCTTTCTCTTTCACTCTTTCCACTTACAATGTTGTAGTTATTTTATATATTGCTTTTCTGGTTCTTACTTAACTTGGCATTAGTTCATGTAAGTCTTCCATTGCTTCTCTGAATTCTTTATTCTTATGATTTTATGGCATTATAATATTTATATTTGTACCAGAATTTGTTTGGCCTTATGCCAATCAATGTGCATCCACTTTGATTCTAGTTCTTTTGCGACTCCAAAAAGTGCTGTCCAGACTCTTAGTGTAAATAGAATCATTTTTTATCTTTGATTTCCTTGGGATAAGCAATTTGTTAGTAAACAAGCCAACTTCACCACCCTAAAAACACATTTTTATAAGGATTGTTAGGAATACTGCTCATTAATATTAGAAGCACTTTGCAGTTGAATTATCTCTTATCCACTGCTTAGTTTTCAGTCATAAAAAACAGCATGGTTCTTGTAGCCTGGCCAATTTTTACTCCTCCATAGTTGATGCTGTCCTTTTCTTGTTCTCTGTGCCTTTTCTGTTAATTCATGCTTTACTCAATTAAACCCTGAAATCCCTCAAAATTGAAATGACAGGAATAGTGTCTCTGTTTGCCAGAGTCTGAAATTTAAAAAGAAAGCTTTGCTCATTTTAATCCTACTCAGGGTGATAAAGTGATACTTGCTGGTTTTTACCATTGTTATACAATGAGAATGTGGTGATCTCACCAGTATTCTGGGAGGGGGGAAGGGGAGAAGTATTGCATTGTAAACTCTCATCCAGGTCACTGATAATTATGGTTTGTTATATTTAAATGCAATATAATTTAGAAACCTTACCTTCCTCAATACAATATTTTAGGTGAAATGCCATTTTCTATATGAAATGTATTATTTAAGGGACTTGTCTTAAGGATGTGCAATTTCAGATTTTACCATAAATCTGCCACTATCCTATTTCTTGATAAAACTGCTTGAAAAAGCTCTTTGACCCAGAAATATCAGTACTAGGTCTCTATCAAAAAACAATTAAAGTTGGGGGGAAAGGACCTATTTGTACAAAAGCATTTATAACAGCTCATTTTGTGGTGGTAAAGAATTGGAAACGGAGGGGATTCCCATCCATTAGAGAATGGCTGACCAAGTTGTGGTATATAAGTGTGATGGAATTTGACTGTGCTGTAAGAAATGATGAGGGGGAGCACTCTGGGAAGGTGGTGGTATAGGTCAGAAGATTTCAAGCTCTCCAGATTTCCCCCACAAACAGAACAAACTTGCACCTCAGGGTGAACACAAACTGTAAAAAATCAAGAAGACTTGGGGAAGAACAGGTTTCCTCCTAGCACAACCCAAGAAAACCCAAAGAAAGCCCCCAGCCCCGGGTGAACCAGTGCAAAGTACTAACCACCTCCACAGAAACACCAAGTGGGAACCCTGGGGTGAGCTGGGTCAGCTGGAACCACAGAAACTTTCCCCTCCTAGACTCTATGTGAGTCCAGGGAGACAGTGAACCTTGGCTGATTGGGAATGCCAGGCCCAGCTGAGCTGCAGGCTCTGGATGAGAAGGAACTAGCACAAGCGGTGAGCACAGAAGCAGTGGGGCAGGAACACTGTTGGCTGCCCGCACTTTCAGGAGTGGGGAGCAAGGTCAAAGGGGAGAGCTGAAGGGAAGCCAGAGGCACCCCCCAAAATTAAAGATGCTTACACTAATAATTCTCACTAAAAAAAAAAATTAGCCCAAAGAAGAAAGAGCCCAATCACAGAGACTCACTATGGGAAGATCTTCAGAGGAGCGCACAGAAGTTAAAAAAAAAAAAAAAAGCTTTTTCTACCCCAAACAGTAATGACAAAGGGCTCCCTATCCAGAGATAATTTATATAAGAACTCAAAGAAAGCTTAAAAATGAAATGAGAGACAATGAAGAAAAACTAAAAAAAAATCCAAAAAAACCAATATTATTTTTAAAAAGTTAACCAACTAGAAAGAGAGAGTCTTTTTTTAAAATTAAATCTTGTAATTTACAAAACATATGCATGGGTAATTTTTCAACACTGACCTTTGCAAAATTTTCTCTTCCAAATTTTTCCCTCCTTTCTCCCACTCCCTTCCCTAGATGGCAGGTAATCTAATACATGTTAAATATGTTAAAGTATATGATAAATCCAATATATGTATATATATTTATACAGTTATTTTGCTGCACAAGAAAAATTGGATCTAGAAAGAAAAAAAAAAACCTGAGAAGGAAAGCAAAATGCAAACAAACATCAACAGAAAGTGTGAAAATGCTATTGTGGCCCATACTCAGATCCCACAGGCCTCTCTCTGGGAGTAGATGGCTTTCTTCATCACTGAACAATTGGAACTGGTTTGAATCAAAAAAGAAATACAGTCTTAAAGATAAAAAAAACTTTTTGAAAATTAGAATTGGACCAGAGAAAGCCAGTAAAGCTTTAAGATACCAAAAAATAATAAAACAGAATATAAAGAATGAAAGAATAGAACATAATGTGAAACATCTTAGAAGAAAAACAGATTTGTAGAACAGATCAAGAAGATAAAATACAAAAATAGTTAAACTACCTGAAAGCTGTGACCAAAAAAAAAGAACTTTGACATAATAATGCAAGAAATAATCCAAGAAAATTATCCTAGAGTAGTAGAACATGAGGGGAAAAAAAAATCCATTGATCACCAGCTCAAGGAGATCCTTTGTGGAAAACACATAGGAATATTATTGCTAAATTTTGAAACCCCCAGATCAAAGAGAAAATTTTGCAAGAAATAAGAAAAAAACTATTCAAATACATTGGAGCCTCAATTAGAATTGTACAGGATTTAGCAGTCACAATAAAAAACCTCAGGTCCTGGAATCATATATATTGAAAATCAAAAGAATTTTGGCCTGTGGTCAAAAATATCATATCCAGCAAAATTATCCATAACATTGAATTTAAAAATTGACATTTAACAAACTTGCAGGTTTTCAGGACTTTCAATAGGAAATTTAGCATATAAGAGCAAATATCAAAAATCAATTTCTAGGAACTTTATATGGACAAATTGTTTGCTTTATATATGAAAATGCATACCATATGTTTAAGACTGACATCAGCAAGCTGAAAAGAAAGACTGGGGCAGAGTGGAGTATGATTGCTTAGGAAAAGGTAAAATAGTAATGAGGTGTAGAGGAAGAATAGATACAGAATCATTAAAGGGGGGGGAGAGAGCTCATAGTTCTGAAAACCTACTCACATTGGGAATGGGTTAAACAGGCAACACTACATATATACCATGAAGGGGATAGCACCCTACAAAATCTATAAAGAAATAAGGGGGGGAAGGGCAGAGGCAGAAACAAAGGGTAAGGAAAGAAGTCTAGGGAGGGATCCCTGGGTGGGGGAGGTTAAGTAATAGCTAAGCAAGTTAAGGAGAAGAATTAAAACTGAGGAATTAGCAGGTTTAAGAAAGAAGAGATATTCAGAGACACAAAAACAAGGAAAAGGAGTAGGATTTGCTAGAAGAAAAAAAAGTAAGGCTAATTATCATTGATTTTAGACAAAGTCAAACTTAAAAGATTCAATCAAGGGAGAAATCTACATTATATGGCAACCATACTAATACTGTTTGATGCAAGTTTACATATCAGTAAATGTGTGCATGTGTGTGTCTGAGTATATCTATATCTATATATGCATGTTCTATATATATGTATGTGTGTATAAATATATGTGTATGTATAAATGTATGTGTGAGTGTGTGTATGTGCAAGGAAGTATGACTGTGTGTACATATATGTATGTATATATCAATATATGTGTATATAAATATATCTGTACTTAACTATAGCCTGTTTAGGGGAAGTGGGGAGGATAAAAGGGGAAAAATGAATAAAGTAAAAAATGTATGCAACAGAGAACAAAAGAACAACTATAAGGAAACAAAAGATGGACAGTCATGAATATAATTTCTTCTACTATTGTATATCTTTTCTTGAACTGGTAATTTATTGTTATATATTTTGAATCTTCCCTGATGTTCTGATGGTCACATGACAATGTTTTTTTCTTTTCTTTTTTTTGATTCTGTTTTAAAATAATCAGAAAAAAAGGATAATAAAAAAAGAAATGATGAGCAGGATACTCTCAGAAAAACCTGGAAGGACTTAGATGAACTGATGCCATAGTGTAGTGAACATTGTACTCAGTACTAGCAATTTTGTATGATGATCACCTTTGAATGATTTAGCTGACAATAATCTAAGACAATTCCAAAAGACCCTTGATGAAAAATGCTATCCACTTCCAGAGAGAGAACTGATGAATTTCGGGTTCTTTTTTTCTTATTAAAGCTTTTTATTTGCAAAACATATGTATGGGAAATTTTTCTTTTTTTTCTTTTTGCTGAGGCAATTGGGGTTAAGTGACTTGCCCAGGGTCACACAGCCAGGAAGTGTTAAGTATCTGAGACCAGATTTGAACTCAGGTCTTCCTGACTTCAAGGCTGGTGCTCTATCCACTGAGCCACCTAGATGCCCTGTATGGGTAATTTTTCAACATTGACTCTTGCAAAGCTTTCTGTTACAAATTTTTCCCCTCTAGTCCCCACCCCTCCCTTAGATGGCAGGAAGTCCAGTGCATGTTAATTATGTTAAAATACTTTACAAATCAAATATATGTATGCATATTTTTACAATTAGAACTGATGAACGTTGAATGAAGACTGAAGCATACTTTTTAAACTTTCTATATTTTTATTATTTTATTTTCTTTGTATCTTCTTTTGCAACATAGCTAATATTGGAAATATGTTTTGTATGATCCCATAATGTATAAGTTTTAAAAAATGTTGACATGTAATAGGGAAGTATTTTATATATAATATTTGCTGAGGCAATTGGGCTTAAATGACTTGCCCAGGATCACACAACTAGGAAATATTAAGTGTCTGAGGTTGGATTTGAACTCAGGTCCTCCTGACTTCAGGGCTGGCGCTCTATCCACTGCACCATTTACATTTAGCTGCCCCCCAAAAAAGAATATTTTTAAAAAATAAAGTGAAGTATAATTTTCTTACTTTATTTTTCTTGTTTTTTTTATGTTTTCCAACATGGCTAATATGGAAATATATTTTACATGAATTCACAGGTTTAATCTATTGCTTGTCTTCTCAAGAGGTGGGAAAGAGGTGAGAAGTAGAGAAAGAATTTTGAACTCAAAAGTAGCAAAAGTGAATGTTAAACATGTATTGGACTACCTGCCATCTAGGGGAGGGAGTGGGGGGGGAAAGAAGGGAAAAATTTGGAAGAAAAAGTTTTGCAAGGGTCAATATTGAAAAATTATCCATGCATATGTATGTTTTATAAATAAAAAGCTTTATTAAATAAAGTGAATGTTAAAAATTGTAAATGTAATTAGAAAATATTTAATGATATATCTGCATACACATATGCTTATATGTATTCAATAGTATTTTATTTTTCAAATTATAAGTAAATATAATTTTCAACATTCATTTCTATAAGATTTTGAGTTCCAAATTTTTTCTCCTTCTATCCATACCCACCTTCTTTCCAAGACAACAAGCAATTTGATACAAGTTATTCACATGAAATCATTTTAAACATATTTCCATATTTGTCATGTTGTGAAAGAAAAATCAGAACAGAAAAGAAAAAAAAAAACACAAGAAAGAAAAAACAAACCAAAAAAAAAGGTAAGAATCGTATGCTTTGATCTTCATTCAGTCTCCATAATTCCCTTTCTGGATGCAGATGGCATTTTCCATCCCAAGTCTATTGGAATTGTCTTGGATCACTGTATTGCTGAGAAGTGATAAGTCTATAATAGCTGACCATCACATAATATTGCTGTTACTGTGCACAATGTTCCCCTGGTTCTGCTTACTTTATTTAGCATCAGTTCATGCAAGTCTTTCCAGGCTTTTCTGAAATCAGCTTGCTCATCATTTCTTATAGAATAATGATATTCCATTACATCCATATACCATAACTAATTCATCCAATCCCCAATTAATGGCTATCACTTACTCCATTTCCAATTCTTTGCCATTACAAAAAGAGCTGCATTTTTGAACATGTTGGTCCTTTCCCCTGTTTTATGATTTGTTTGGGATACAGACACTGCTGTGACACTGCTGGATCAAAAAATGTGCATAGTTTTATAACTCTTTGGGCATGGTTCCAAATTGTTTTCCAGAATAACTTGATCCATTTACAATGCACCAACAATGCATTAATGTCCCAGTTTTCTCACCTTCCATTCCCTGTCATCTTAGCCACTCTGATAGATGTGAGATGGTACCTCAGAGTTGTTTTAATTTGTATTTCTCTAATCAATAGTTATTTAGAATATTTTTTCATATGACTATAAATGGCTTAAGGTTTTTAATTTGATAATTTTTCATTTTGATCATTTATCAATTGGATAATAATTTATATTTTTCCCTGAGGCAATTGGGGTCAAGTGACTTGCCCAGGGTCACACAGCCAGGAAGTATTAAGTGTCTGAGGTCAGATTTGAACTCAGTACTCCTGACTTCAGGCTTGGTGCTCTACCCACTAAACCAACTACCTGCCCCATGACTTGTATTCTTATAAGTTTTACTTAGTTCTCTGGGTTTTTTTTTTTTTTAGAAATTAGGTCTTTGTCAGAAATATGACTATAAAAATTGTTTCCAACTTTCTGCTTACCTTCGAATGTTGGCTACATTGATTTTGTTTGTACAAAATCTTTTTAATCTAATGTAATCAAAATTATCCATATTTTTTTTCGCAATGTTCTCTAGTTCTTCTTTGGTCATAAATTCCCCCCTTCTCCAAAGATCTGACAGGTAAACTACCCTTACTCTCCTAATTTGTTTATAGTATCACCTTTTAAATCTAAATCATGAAACCATTTCAACCTTATTTTGGTATTGGGTGTGAGATGTTGGTCTATGCCTAGTTTCTGCCATTCTATTTTCTAATTTTCCCAGCAATTTTTGTCAGATAATGACTTGTTATCCCAGAAGCTGGAGTGTTTGGGTTTATCAAATAGTAGACTATAATAGTCATTGATTTTTGTGTCTTGTGTACCTAATCTATTCTATTGAACCACTATTTCTTAGCCAAATGGTCTTAATGTTTTATGCTTAGAGATTGTGAGAGTTCCTATATGCTTTTATTTTTGGATTAATATTATGCTGATAGTGCTAAACCTCAGAACTCCTTCATGACCCTGGTCTTTAAAAATAAAAGACCATAGCAGTTCACACAGGGAAAAAAAAACCAAGGTGATAAAAAACATTTACTCTTCTAAGTGCAATAAGCATTTAAATGGACAACTGAGTTAATTCATCAATTCAGCAAACATTGACAAGTAAGTGTCTGATGCTGGAGATTGTTGTTGCTGCTTAGTTGTTCAGTAGTGTCCTACTCTATAGGACCCCATGTCCAAGGGCTTTTCTTGGCAAAGATATTAAGAGTGTTTTGTCATTTTCTTCTCCGGTGCCCCCATTTTACAAATGAAGAACTGAAAAAATTAGGGGTTAAATGACTTGCCCAGGTCCCAAGCTATTAAGTATCTGAAGCCAGGCTTGAACTCAGCTCTTCCTGGCTCCAGGCCCAGTGATCTATCCCCTAGTCATCCAGCTGCCATACACATACACACATGTAATCTCTGTCTCTCCTTCCCTACACACACACACTCCCCTATATCTATCTGTATATTTATTTACACTCACATGGACACATAGATATGCATGAGCATATACATATTTACACGTCTGTGTACATATCAGGGACCTTCCACATATATCTGGTTCTAGAACTAAAATTGAGAAGAAGTGGTTAGGACACATTTATGAAAACTAGCAGGGCTTCTGTTTCAATGATCAAGCCACAAAAATCATCTTTTTCATGGGATGCTATGTGGCAATGAATTCTCAAATGCTGTGTTTTTGAAGGATCAAAACTGCACATGACCCAAAGGGCAATGAAAAGTCGCAAGACACAAGTTAAGTAGGTTTCAGCATTTTACCAACTTCTGGATTAGAAAGTTTAAATCAACAGAATTTTCTGGAAAAGTTCAAAGAGCTATAGTTGTTTTTAGAAAGGAGCTAGAAAAAAAAAACATAAAATGTTGCCCAAGTTAAAAATTAAGGAGAATTTTAACTTTATTAGAAATAAAGGAAAACAAGAGAAGAGAATAGGTAATAAAATATTAAGGATTAAAAGTGGCTTAAAAGATAAATTTCAGACCTTAAGCTAAATTATAAAGCAACAATTATCAAAATTATTTGGTATTAGTTAACTAAAAGTGGCTTGATAGAACAGACTCGACAAGAAAGAATTATAACTCAAAACGGATATGTGATCTAGATAGTAAAGATCTTACTATAAAAAATTAGAAGGGAATGGAATCATACCTTTCACAATTAGGGGTAAGAAGTAAATTCTTAACAAAACAAGGATTCGTGGCAACTACAAATGGTAAAAACGAATAATTTTGATTAAACTAAAAAGCTTTTGCAAAAATAAAATGAACTGATTGCATATGTATAATCTATATCTGACTGCTTTCTGTCTTAGGGAGGAGGCAAACAGGGAGGTAAGGTAGAATTTGGAATTCAAAACTTAAAGACAATTTTGTTTTAACATGTAATTGGGGAAAATATATTTTAAAATAAAATGAACACATCTGGGAATAATAATAAGAAAGGAAAAGAATAACAGAAAAAATTTTTTTTATCAAATATCTCAAATAAAGGCTTCAAAATATATAGACATCTAGAAGAATTTTATAGGACTAAAAGCAGTACCCAAGTAAGTGGTCAAAGAATGGGAATAAACAGTTCCTTAAAAAAGAATTGTAAACTATTAACAAACATATGAAAAAATATTCTATCTCAAGAGAAATGCAGATCAGAACAACACTGAGGTTTCACCTCATATTCAGAAAATTGTCAAAGATAACAAAAAATGGGAATAGCTGATTTTGGAAGATTAATGGAAAGACAAATACTCCATTGTATTGTTAGTGGAGCTGGGAACTGGTAAATCATTCTTGAAAGCAAAATTTGGAATTGTGCAAGTAAAATGGATAAAATGTCCATTCCTTTTGACAGAGATTCCACTCTATATGTACTCCAAGGAGGTCATAGACAAAAAAAGAAAGGTCTCATATCCCAAAACATTTATAGTAGCACTTTTTGTGAGAATAAAGAGTTTGAAATAAAGTAGTGCTCATCAACTGAGGAATGGCTAAATAAATTGTGGTCCATGAACATTATAGAACTGTGCTGCTAAGAAATTATAAACATGATAAATACAAAAGAAGCATGAAAAGACATATAAATTGATGTTAAGTGACACAAGTAGTACCAGGAAAACAAAACAGACAACAACTACAACAAAGTAAATGGAAAGAATAACCACCATAAATCAATTGAAGATGAATGTTGTAAAATTAAAATAATAATAAAAAAAAGAAAATGAATGTTGTGAAATAACAATCACTAAGCCTGGTTCCAAGGAAGAGATATGAGAAAACATCTTCCTCATTCTTTTGCAGAAATAGACATATCATGTTCATTTTTAAAATGTCTTAATTGATTTTGCTGATTTTGTTTTTTTCCCTTTATTTTTCTGTTTTAGAGATATAGATCTCTAAGATGAGAAAACAAGAATACAAAGGAAATACAGGTGACATAAAAACAGAAGGTATCAATAATTACTGACCCTTATGCCTATTTTCCTACCTCTATAAAACTGTGTGAAAATAGTATACACATAAAGACATCTTTGACAAAAGAGAAGAAAATAGTCTTTCACAAAAGATGTTCTATGGCAAATTGACACTTGATAATTACAAAATGATAGGTTCTGAAATCAAAACAATCCTAAGGTTTCACTTCATATTCTGCAAATTGGAGGGGAGGGGGAATGACCAAAAATGGCAACAGTCAATGTGCAGGGGTTGTAAAAAGAAAGGTACACTGATACATTATTGGTGGAACTGTGAAATGGTACAACCACTTTGGAAAACAATTTGGAATTAAAGTCACTAAAATGTCTATATCTTTTGAACCAGAAACTTGTTACTGGACTTATACCCCAAGGAAATCATTAATAAGAAAAAAAAATCCCTAGATATTCCAAAATATTTATAGCAGAACTTTTTGTGATAGCTAAGAATTGGAAACAAAATATGTTCATATACTGAGAAAAGGTTAAATAAATTTGTGCTGTAAGAAAGGATATATATGATGAATAGAGAGAAGCATGGAAAGATTTATAACTGATGCAGAATGGAGTAGAATCAAGTAACTATAAAGAAAATGTAAAATGAAAAGAACTACCTACCAAAAAATTAAAAGTAATTGTCATAGGGGATTGCTTTGAGGGAGAAAAGGATAACAAAACACTGATCATCACACAATCTTGCTGTTACTGTGTACAATGTTTTCCTGGTAGTAGCAGTTGATTATTGTGATCAAGCTTTAATCCCAAATTGTGAGTAATGGCTCAGGGCTTTCCCACTGTTATTCCCTGAGTTCTGAACTGGGCACAAGCTCGGCCCTAAGCTCGGCCTTCCTTCCAACCATGTCTGGGCCCTCGAGCATACTGTCCTGAAAAGGCTCTGGCTCTGGGCCCTACCGGGCTCACTGAGCCACAGCCGGGCTCACATGGGGACAGGGCCAGGCTCACATGGGGACAGGGCCGGGCCTCCAAAGTCAGTGAAAAGCCTTTCAATTTTTTCTTCCCTAGGTTTTTTTTCACAAAAGCAAACCCCGCTGAAGTCGGCGTCTTTCCTGAGGTCCTCTCATGCTGTCTCCGGACAATGCTTCAGGCCTTTTTCCCCTCTTGGTTCATTTTGAGGATCTTCTGTCCGGGGAGGAAATCTGAAGAGCCTGGAAGTTTCTGACCTGCTCTGCCATCTTCTGAGAATCCTAGAATATGTATTTAATAAATGTTTCTGAACTAACATTTTGGCAGCTTTCTTAGGTCAGTGAACTAACAACAGGAGATAAGATAGCACTTGACCTATTTATTTGCTGGGAAAGAATCTTCTTCGTGTGTCTTTCAGTCAGTGGGTAATTCTCTAAATGTTTTTGTGTTAGCTATTCCCTATTTCAGGCCATGAGAAAGACTTTCTCCTTATGGAGAAAGAAGAAAATCTGGTGAAAGCCATTAGTCAGAGAAAGGATAGAAGACAATTTTGAAGCAGCAAATTGGGACCCAATGATAAAAGACCTTAAATATCAGGCAAAGGGATTTAGACTTTATTTTGTAGGTAGGATACCTGCATCTGGTATCCTTCAGAGATATGGAGTAACAGTTTACAAATGAGTATCTTCTCATTTTCTCCCAAAGACCTTTGTTTCCAAATAATTTTTTTCCTTCCTTTTGTTGTTACAGTTTACATCGAGTTCTTTGAACTCAGTAGTTCTATGAACTCACTAATAATTATCTATGCCCAATAAAATAAAAGTTCCTTGAAGGGGATAAATTTTTATTGCTTTTAGTTGAACTGTAATTGTACATATGTGTATGTTAACTTTTGTTTCTCATTACTAGATGGAAATCACTTGATTAAAATCAGAAATTTATGTTTAGTTTATTCCTTGAATGTCTATGACTTGGGGGTGCCATTCATCACTTCTGTGAACTAGAAAACCTGGGATATTGTGAAGTGTAATGGAAAGTCAAGAGACCTGGGCCTGAATGTTGGAGTTACCACTCACAGGCTGTCCAACCTTAAACAAGTACTTTAATGGCCTTTTCTCCACTCACATGGCTACCATCCTACTTCAGGCCCTCTGACTTCCTGCTTGTACTGTCACAGTTGCATTGTAGCTAGTCTTTCAACTTCTTTTATTCCTGTCCAACCCATCTTCCACCGAGCTGCCAAAAATCAGCTTCCTCAGACATTGTCTGCCTCCAGAACCCCTAGTCTTCAGTGGCTTCTTATTGCCTTTATGATAAATTAGGAAGTGGTTAATGTTTGGTGTCTCTCCATCTGGCTCCAGACTGTCTTTCCAAACTTACTTCACATTACTGCATTTAATGTATTTGATGTCCTAGCCCAAATGGCCTCCTGTCCACCAAACCCGACATTCTATTTCCCACCTGTGCTTCTGCATAACTTGTTCCCCACACCTGTAATGCACCCACTCTCCACCTCTGCCATGGCTTCAAAAATTAGTTAGGGTTCTATCTGCCATGGAAAGTCTTTTCTATTGGAAATGGGGCACCAGAAATCTCACCAAAAGTAGAGGGAATAGGAAGCAGAGCACGTATGTGGAGGAGAGAACCCCGAGTCCTCCTACACTTTTGCCAGCATCCCACTTAAGAGAGAACTGAGAATCACCAGGATTGTACAAGATCTGAGGAGGAGAGAGATCAGAAAGAGTCCTCGTGGAGGTCCAAAGAAATAGCTGCATATTTTACTGTGTAAATAAAATTGGTTCTATGTTTGAGGGGACAGAAAGTCTTTCCTGTCAACAAAACTATTAGTGCTCTTTCCTTCCTCCTCAAATTATCTTATTTTGTTTATACAGAATCCTCCAATTCAATATAAGCTCCTAAAGGGCAAACTCTTTCATTTTGCCTTTAAAATCTTCAGGGTTTAGCATAGTCGTGTACATAGTAGGTAAATGACATTGTCCTCGTTGGGCTTGGAATGATATACCAGAGAGCAACGGAGCTAGGATTACAACCAAGAGTTACCTATGAGTATAATCCTTCAGAGGAAATGGTGGCTATTCAAGGAAATAGAGGATTTTCAAGCATTCGTGATGAAAAAAGCAGAACTGAATGGAAAATCTGATTTCCAAATACAGGACTCTGGAGAAGCATAAGGAGGTAATGAGGAAAGGTATATCATAAGGGACTTAATAAGGTTTATCTGTTTACATTCCTACATGGAAGGATGAGAACTTTCTCAATATTATGGCAGTTAGGAGTGTGTATGTATATATATTTGTGTATATATATATATGTGTATATGGACAGAAAACACAGATGTAAGTTGCATATGAAGGGATAATGTCTTTTTTCAAAAAAAAAGATGATGGAAGTGAGAGGTGAGAGAGGAATGTATTGGGAGAAAGGAAAAAGGAGAAGTGAAATAGTGCAAGTTATCTTCAATTAAAAAAAAGAAGCATAACAAAGATTTTACAGTGGAGGGGAAGAGAGGGAGGGAAGAGAGGAGTGAACCTTACTCTCATCAGAAATGGCTCAAATAGGAAATAACATACATATTCAATATGGGTACAGAAATCTCTTACCCTGCAGAAAAATAGGAGGGGAAGAAGAGGTTGATAAAAGAGAGGGCATATTGGGGAAGTGGTCAGTACCAAAACACTTTTGAGGAGGGAGAGAGTGAAAGAAGAGAGAATAAGTAGAGGGGGGAAAGATGACAGTTAGCAATAGTAATTTGTAGAAAAAAATGTGAAACAAATTTTTCTTATAAAGCCTCATTTCTCTTTTTTTCTTTAAACAATATTTTTTAATTATTATTTTTTATTAATACTTTTTATTTGCAAAACATATGCATGGGTAATTCCTAAATATTAACCCTTACAAAACTTTCTGTTACAAATTTTTCCCCCCTACTCCCCACCCCTCCCCTAAATGGCAGGATATCCACTACATGATAATTATGTTAGAATACATAAGAAATCGAATATATGTAGAGTTATTGCCACATAACATTTTTTTGTGTAGGAGAAATCGTATCTACAAGAAAGAATAATCCGATAAAGGAAATACAATGCAAGCAAACCTCAATAGAGAGCATGAAAATGTTATGTTGTGGTCCACATTTCACATCCCTCTCTCTGGGTGTATATGGCTCTCCTCACTGAACAATTGGAATTGGTTTGAAGCATTTCATTGTTGAAGAGAGTCATGTCCCTTAGAACTGATCCTCATATAGTATTGTTGCCATGTACAGTGATCTCCTGGTTCTGCTCATTTCACTCAGCATCAGTTCATGCAAGTCCCTCCAGACCTCTCTGAAATCGTCCTGCTGGTCGTTTCTCACAGAACAATAATATTCCATAACATTTATATACCATAATTTAATCAGCCACTCTCCAATTGATGGGCATCCATTCAGTCTCCAATCTCCAGCCACCACAAAAAGAGCTGCCACAAACATTCCTGCACATGAGGGGCCCCTTCCTTTTTTATGATTTCTTTGGGATATAAGCCCAATAGAAACACTGCTGGGTCAAAGGGTATGCATAGTTTGATAACTTTTTGATCATAGCTCCAAATTGCCCTCCAGAATGGTTGGATCTGTTCACAGTGCCACCAACAATGTATTAGTGTCCCAGCCCTCCCACATCCCCTCCAACATTCATCGTTATCTTTTCCTGTCATTTTAGCCAATCTGACAGGTGTGTAGTGGTACCTCAGAGTTGTCTTAATTTGCATTTCTCTGATCAATAGTGATTTGGAGCAACTTTTCATATGACTATAAATAGTTTTAATTTCATCATCTGAAAATTGTCTGTTCATATCCTTTGACCATTTATCAATTGGAGAATGGCTTGAATTCTTATAAATATGAGACAATTCTCTATATATCTTAGAGATGAGACCTTTATCAGAACCCTTAAATGCAAAGACGACCTCCCAATTTATTGCTTCCCTCCTAATCTTGTCCGCATCAGTTTTGTTTGTACAGAAACTTTTTAACAGAATACAATCAAAATTATCTATCTGGTGTTCAATCAAGAGCTCCAGATCTTCTTTGGACATAAATTTATTCCATCTCCACAGGTCTGAGAGGTAAACCATCCCATGTTCCTCTAATTTGGCTATAATATCACTCTTTATATCTAGATCATGAACCCATCTAGATCCCATCTTGGTGTGCGGTGTTAGGTGTGGGTCCAGCCTTAATTTCTTCCACACTAGTTTCCAATTTTCCCAGCAGTTTTTGCCGAATAGTGAGTACTTATCCCAAAAGCTGGGGTCCCTGGGTTTATCAAACACCAAACCGCTAACATTATTACCTAGCTTGTCCTGATAACCCATCCTATGCCATCAATCGACTGTAAAGCCTCATTTTTCAAACATAGAAGGAACTGAGTCAAATTTATAAAAAAAAAATGAGCCATGCCCCAATTGATAAATGATCAAAAGATATGTGCTCAAAATGCTATAAATTAATCCATATCCTTTCACCTAACAACACCACTACCAGTCACGAATACCAAAAAATTTTTTAAAAAAGGAAAATGACCTCTATGTACAAAAAAATATAGCAGCTCTCTTCTCAGGGCAAAAAAAAATGGAAATTGAGGGGATGCCCATCAATTGGGGAATGACTCAATAAACTGTGGTATGCGTTTGTAATGGAATATTATTGTTCTATGGGAAATGATCAGCAGGATATTCTCAGGGAAAAAAAAACCTGGAAAATAAGCAATGTGAAATGCACTATAAACAAGGTAACAGCAATCATCTATGACTACTATGAAAGACTTACAATGAAAAATCCTATCCATACCCAGAAAAGGAACTGTTGTGTCTGAATACAGATTGGAACATTCTCTTTCTTTTTTAATTTTTCTTGGCGGTTTTATATTTAGTAGGGCGGGAGATTTATGGGTTTTTCCCCCCTACAACTTGACTTTTATAGAAATGTTTTCCATAACTTTATGTGTGGTTTTTTAATTGAGACTGGAGATTAGGGAGAGAACCTAGAACTCAAAAATCTTTAAAACATGTAAAAAAGATTTTTTTTAATGTAACTGGAGGAAAATAATAGATAAGTGTCCTCAAAGTTAATATGTTGATTATAGGGAACAAATGATATAATATACATTAAAAACCATACAAATGTCAGCTATTATGTTCCAAAGCTTATTTCTCTAAAGCATTTTAGACAATTCATTAAACTAACATGTCAACTATTTCACTTGAAGAGCCCAAGTGATTTATAAAATTGTTTTTTTAATCACTATTTGCTGATTGTTCCAGTGCTGCATAATTGGCACAAGTACTTAAATCTTCCTGTTAAAAATAAGCAGAACATACTAGCTATTAATTTGTTTTTAAGGAAAATGAAATATTCTTATATTTTCAGTAGCCATCAACCAAGGAACTACTGTAGAAGCGGAAGGTAAAAAGAAAGCTCATTCTGTCAAATGTGATGTGGGAAGCTGACTGATTTAGGGTGAAGTAATTCATGGTCAAGTATGTTATTTTTGGTTATTACTTAACTGTTTTTGATCAGGCCTCAGGGTATAATTATAGTAATTATCAGGATGGATCTTCTCATCAATAACCTTTTGACTCATCTCCTAAAAACTGTCATCCATCATTAGGCAGTGACAACTATGCATTGTTTCGATTCATTCAACTGTTCCTGAGAGGAATACTTTCATATGAGTGTTGTCGTCTATCTCGATATACATGACCTCTTGCATGCAGCCAGAACAAATAAAGGATTCGTACTAGTGCTGGCTACATCTAGCTAAGAATGGTAATGACCTGGATGCTGTGTGCTACACATGGTGACATATCCTTCCTAACCTTGAGCTGCCCACCCTGAAGAGGTAATAGTTTCTTATGTAGGTTGCAGATGAGTTATTTTATAATTATATTTCATTTATTATAGGAAGCAAATAAAAACTGTTACAAACTGGTCAAGTCATTCAAAATGAGTATGCTTCAGATGGGATTCAATGCAAAACATGAATTAAGGAATAAGTAGTGCAATAGGAAAAAAAATCATTGGATTAGGAGAAGAAAACATTGTATTCAAATTCTCTCTCTGCCTTTTATATATAACATCTCCTAAGTCTCGTAATCTCTCAAGACCTCAGTTCCCTCATTTGATTTGGTTGATCCAGCAGTATGTTTATTGGGCCTATATCCCAAAGAGTTCATAAAAAAGGAAAAAAGACCCACATGTGCAGAAATGTTTGTGGCAGCGCTTTTTGCAGTGGCAAGGAACTGGAAACTGAGTGGATGCCCATCAATTGGAGAATGGCTGAATAAATTATGGTATATGAATGTTATGGAATATTACTGTTCTATAAAAATGATGAACAAGCTGACTTTAGAAAGGCCTAGAAAAATTTACATGAACTGGAATTAAGTAAAATGAGCAGAACCAGGTATACGTTGTACATAGCAACAGCAAGAATGTAAGATGATCAACTATGAAAGACTTGGTTCTTCTCAGTGGTTCAGTGATCCAAAGCAATCCCAATAGACTTTGGATGGAAAATGATATCTGCATCCAGAGAGAGAACTATGAAAACTAAAGGTAGATCAGCATGTACTATGCTCACCTTTCCCTTTTTCTTCTGTTTTTTTTTTTCGCTCATGTTTTTTCCCTTTTGTTCTGGTTTTTCCCTCCCAACATGATTCATAAGGAAATTAAAAAATGAATGCATATGTCTAACAAAAATGTTTTAAAAAATAATAATGTTTTTACATGTAACTGGGGAAAATAAAAATTTTTTTAAAAAGAAAAAGAGCTGGACTAAATTTCTTCTAATTCTGACATTTTATAATTATATAAAAAAGAAAAAAAGGTAAGGTATCAAAAATCATTGCTAATGTGTGTCAAATCTTAAACTATTTTAAAAGCTTCATTATGGTGCATATATATATATATATATATATAGCATAGACAAAGTGAAAAATCAATGAGCATTCAATATAATGAATCATTTTGAGGAATCTAAGCATTTTAAATGGAAAATATTCAGAGACTTTAATTGAGTCAGTTGACAATAAAGGAGGAAATTCTTATAATTTTCAAATAAATTGGCTGCTAAATTTTGGGAAAAAACCATTTCAGTAACAAACCTTAAACCATGTATGTAACCAATTAACAAAATAAAATCACAAGGAATCAAGTCAGTTTTAAAAGCAACCTTTATTCAATTAAACTGTTGTCAAACACTTGTAATTTGACTTAAAAAGACATTAAATTATACAAGATTTGTCTATTGTCTAGAGTTATTTAGTGCTAGACATCACTATTTTAAGCCCAATCATTCCAGAGGCAGGTCATTAACCAAACATTAAAAATTTAATCACAGTAAAGCTCAACAAATATTTCTTTTTTCAAATTAATATACATGTTATTTTCTCTTTGCTTCTTCCCATCTATAACTAACCTTACTGATACTACTGAAGACAAATAAGGGTTTTACTTTATCTTTTCCAGTCAGTACAAATTAATGATACAAACTACTAAGATTTTTCTGTAACTTTCCATCCTCGATAGCAAAATAAGTCAGACATCAATTGAGTACATTTTACTGATCTAAAAAAAACCCTTCCCTTTTTGAGAAAAAGGTCATTGTTTTCTATTCCAAATTCAGTATATAATGATAAGAACAAATTTGGGAAGTCAAAATATCTGGATGGAAAGTGAAAGTTTATCATCTGGATATTTTCTATGCAGACAGAGGACTAAGATTTGGAAGAGAGGTACATATTCAAAATATTAGTATTATTCAAAGTTTTTATTTTATTTTAAATTTTTTCTTGGTGTTTTTTGGTTTTCAAACACAGCTTTGGTTTTTAAAACTTTCATTATCTGCTTCTTAACCTATTGTCTTCTATGGACTCAAAATATCACTTGAACATTTTTCAGCACAAACATTTTAAACTTTATAATATGAAATGTACTAAGACATACATTCTGAAACTATTAATAACATGCATGACTAACTTTACTGTCTAAACAAGTTTTCCTAAAGTCATCATTCATATTGCCAAAAAGAAGTGTCATAGCTTTGATGCAAAATGAGCCATTTTAAAGGGTCATAATTCATAAGTTTTTTTTTAAAAAGGCATTTCATTGGAGTTATTTGAAATAATAGTAAAATGTGACAAGTTTCTAATATAACAAAATGGTCATAATAGCATAGACCAGATTGTAAAATTTAAATCTTGTTTAATTTAATTAATTTGCCAACATATTAACATGTGTAGAGCTTCTGTATTTGGAACATTTTAAAGAACACATCAAATCGTGAGAACTTGAATTGACTTATCAATGATTCTGAAACACTGAAAAGACATGCTTAAATTTACCAAAAGTAACCGTTCAATAAAGGAAGAGAGAAAAATTTGGCTCATCATACAGAAATGTAATAGTTAATTTGAAATTGAAATGAAATAACATATCCCATGTAATAAGTAGGTCAAATATTCCCATGTCAAAAAGACAAGTTAAAAATAAAATAAATTCCTCAAAAATATGTAGTTTCATGAATATAAGATTTTTTACTTTGCCAATTATCTTTAGAAATGTAAACTTGCTTAAATAACAATATGGATAGCAATAGATATGGACTGATGTACAAGTAAATGATAGCTTAGCTATCTGATATTAAATTTAGGGGAGTTTTACATCTGCCTAAAACATAATTAACAGATAATAAAAATTCTAAAAAGTAAATAAATCTCTTTTAAACCTCCATATATATTCTTCATTGTTTTCTAGACTAATTCTTTTTATCATTTTTCATTTCATATGGAGTCATTTTCAAGTTATTTCATAACAGCAAATTAAATAAAAGCATTATTACTAAAAATAGTAACTTAAGGTTTATGGCAGTGTCAGCTTTTACAGAGGAGGTCTATAAATTTTTCTAAGTGGTATACATTTTAAACAGCATGGATTATTTGGAAATATTATGGGTTCATATATTTAAATAAACAGAAATAATTCAGGCTTTGACTACCTGCTACCGTAAGATCACACTCAACCTAGCCTACCATCAAAAAAGTAACTTTAATATCATTCTTTATTAACTATAAATTGCTAAGGTCCTAACCTGGATAAGTTTAATGTCTTTGAAGTTAAGATGCTCTGACTCAGAATTGTAAGCCCTTTACAAAATTGTTATGAATAACATTAACTTCAATAGATTTCTAAACACCTTATTCTACCCTAGTAAGTATGCAAATCTAGGCACCACTACAAACTTTTGAAAAGTTCTTTAAAATTAATTTTCTTAAACATGTATTCATGCTGTGTTTAGAATTAAGACACTAAAAAAAACCTTTAATTAAAAATGAGGTACTAAAAGAAAAAGCAAAATTTTAATCTGCATCACTTATCCATCATGTTGAGGATCATTTCACAAGTCACTTCTGTTTTTGGTTCTTCAACATCTGTTGTTATTCCATATATGACAGGAACAATTTCATCTGTATGATGCTCTATGTTTACAATGGAAATATCTTCAATTGGCATCTGCTCAACAACTTTATATGAAAAAAGAGACCATATTTGACATTAGCAATGACACATTAAAATCAGAATTTACAAACTGCAAATGTATAAATTTATGCTGAAAAGTAACTTGATCCAAAGCATAAAAACAAGTATTTTAGAGCATTAATCCTCGATGATGGTATGATATAAATACTTTTGGTTTTATGCCCTTACTATTTATGTGTTAGTTTTAGGCCCCAAAATGATACATTTCAAAGATCAACCGAGTATTGGATTGCATCTTTTTGCATTAAGAAAGAAATATATTCTAGCAAACCAATATTTTATTTCATTTATTTCCTAACAGCTTAATAATTCAAGTTATTCTTTTCCAAAGTCATGTTTCTGTTAGAAACAGGACACAAATACTATAATCAAAAAAGCTGTTACATCCCATTTGTCTATTACTTCTAGTTTGTCTGCTCAATCAACAAATATTTACTGAGTGACTGTCATATCCAAGGCATTGTGTTAGGTGCTATGAAGCATATGAAGTATCAGATTTTTGTTCCTAATCTCAGGAAACTTAAAACCTTGCAATGAGGGTTACCAAAAAAATCATTCTAAATATTTGCACTGGTAACTGTTATTCATACCATTCGATAAATTTTCTTATTGGCCAAGAATGTCCAAGAGACTAATCTGCTTTCCTGCTATAAACATGAGAAGGAAGAATAGCTTCAGTTTAAAATATCATAAGGGGCTTTTAAAAAAATGTTATTAATCTATATCAATAAGGAGGTTTTAAAGTCATTTCTACTTCCTGTAAAAAAAAAAATCACACTGAACTTAATGTTCCAGAGAAGTCTATCAATAGTTAAGACTGTTTAAGACTAGTATGCCAAAAAGGAAAATGTTCTATTCTCACCAGTGAAATAAAGTAGAAACTTTATTCAAAGCGAGAAAAAGCATCAACTACAAAATAAAGCATCTCAATTGCATTGTTCATAATAATTTTATCAATTTTATGCTTCGCTCTGGTAGTGAAGGCCAACATGAAATTATCATGGTTACTAGAGTTCTACTTTGAGTATAGTGAAAAGTAGCCAGAATGGGAAGACAAGGATTTGACATAGTAGAGAATGTTCTAGATTAGGAGGCACGAAAAGCTAAATTCAGAATCCATGATCCTTGTTAATCGTGTGACTTTAGCCAAATAATTTAGCTTTCCTGAGTCTGTTTCATTAATTTTTTAAAATCTTGGGCAGCTTGAAATACATATAATACTAAAATTCATCCTTTACATGAATTACATTTTAACTTTATTTTATTTTTATGTTTTCTTTGCTCTCTTCATGTTCCTTCCTTATTCTCCCCCCCCCATTTTTCATCATAATGAAAGACACTAATTTTCAATTAAATCCTTAAATATCTACTCAAAATTGACTGATTCTGCCATAACATTCCTATCATATCTGTTTCCAATTTTTTGTCTTTTATTGTCTCCATCTGAAGAAAGTTTGGGGATTCAAAGGTAGTCTGAAAATAGGAAAATAAATATGAAGTGAGATGCATTTTTTGTCTATTTATAAAATATTTTCGAACTTAATCAGCATTAACAGTCAAAATAAGCAGTTAGTAAATGTTAACTCTGAGCTTTAACAAAGATGTGTTGTTATCGAGTGTCTAAGGCATAACAGTAACAAGGGCATTTTTTATTCATATCAATCTTCAAACTTTAAACATTTCTCTAATTTTTATTTGTATTAGGAATTTTAATTGCAAGAGATTACCAACAAATACTTGTATTTCCAAATTTGCTTATTGTATCAAAATTTCTTTTTATTATAACAAAATAATAGAACCCCAAGAATTTTTTAGTAAAAAATTGTGTAATACACTCATTTTTTAAATAAAAGAAAAAAAATTTAGAAGCACATATGCAATTGTAATAATTTATAGTCTTTGAGAATAAACAATTACATATTTACTCTAGATGCTTTTAGGCATTATTCTGCTTAGAGTTTGAATTATATGACCTCTAAAGAGTATTCTACATAATAATTTGTTGATTATCCCTAGAATATCATTATTTAATAATCTCTGACATGAAAATTTAAAATATTCATCAGGTTCACTGAAATGATTCAGAAAATCACATACTGGTACTATAATTTAAAATAATACATATTTGTACTTCCAATGATGTATTTAATATCTGAAGAAAATATATATGTATAAAGAATAATTTTAAGTTGTTCCTAAAAGTAAATAGAAATGGTTCAACTTTTCTGGAGAAATATTAAAAACAGCCTCTGCCCTATAATGCCAGAGGATCTATATTTCTATACTTGATCTCATAAATTTCCTATGGCTCATGAAAGTGTTTACCTTCTTCCTTTGCATCTTCTTTTGGGCCCTTTTGTTTTTTCTTTTTATTTTTTCTTCCTTTTGCTGATGGAACAGCCTTTTCTCTCATCGCTTCACAATGCTCAGAATGTTTGCGCATATTATTCTGTTGGTAAAAAATGTTTCAGAGTTAGCATAATGAAAGTAACATTATTTTCCAACATTTTAGCAAAATATTTGTGACCTAAAGCATAAATATTGAGAAAGCACTGGGTCAGATATACCTTTAACCATTTGTACAAATAAAGATGATACTATTTATTACTACAAATATCTCAATTATGTAGCTGAATAGTTCTTTGTTTTGTAGAATTTATAGAATTATGCAGATCCTGTAAAAATGAACAGAAACCCCAAAATTTTGCCTATAAGGAATTTTCAATTCACATTAAATAGCATTTTCTGAAATGGTCTATCATAACATTGTTTAATAAATACTGTTATGAAAAGGAGAAAGTGAAGTTAAACTTAAAGAGCTATGAATGTGTAGGAGGAATAAGAAGAAATTCCTATCATTTGATAAAACAACATATGGTGTAGCAAAACAGAAAAGATTCTGTTGCTAAAAAAGCAGAGCATATTTATTCAAAGTGTGGCAAGAGAGTTATCATAAAAAAAAACAACAACATATTCAACATACCAGTGGGAATATTTAAGACAAACTACTTCAGTAAAGGGGAATCATTTTCATGGGGAACATGGGTCTTGTTTTACAACAGAAGTAAATAGTATATTAAGAGTCACTTTGCAGCCAGATTTTCTGGAACGTGTCTATTTCATAAAGCAAAAGATACTCTTCAACCAATTTCTGATCTCAAAAATTATGGCCTGGTGGTTAGAGCAGGATGACATCATCCTGTCACAGTGAAAGACATAGAGGATGCCTCAGGCCGTGGTCCAGCCCTTTCCTCCTACCAGCTGGTGAGACAGGGATGCAAAACTGGGGCTTCCCAGACTCTCTGCACTGTCAGGACATTTTAGAGAGAACTCTCTCCAACCCTCTGAATTTACAGGACAGAAAATGAGACCCCACAAAGAATGACCTGCTAGTGATTACAGTTTGTTACTAGGAGGGACCATTATTTAAATCCAGTTCTCTGGACTCCTGGTTCAGTGCTGTTATTGCATGATAAAATTACATAGAAAAATCTATGCATATTCAATTTTAGCTACCAGATAAGATAATGGAAGTACTAGTGCCCTTTTCTAAATTTCTTCTGAACTCAATGGAATATACCAGTTTTAATGTGAGATGATTCTTCTAACACTGGGATTTCCATCCAAAATTATTTCAAGAAAAAATGAGAAAAAAGCATGGGGTAGGTCTTGATGGAGTCAGACTTCTTAGCAGTTAGTACAGTCCTATAAAGTAAATATATAAAATATTTAAATAAAAAGTTATGATTTGGGGAAGTTAAAAAGATTTTCAGCAGTTTTATCTTTGTGCATGACTTACTTTTTATCAACTTTTAGAGTGCTATGTGTGTACTTTGATAATTCATGTCAAATTTCCATTTTTATCTAAACATTAAGATGTTCATACCTTTTGACCCAATGTTCCCACCACTAGGTATCAATAACAGAAAAAAATCCCCACATACTACAATAATCCATAGCAATATCTTTGAAAGTAGCAAAACAACTGAAAAAATCAAAGTAGGTGCCCATAATTTAATGGAATATTGTGTTGTAATCAAGAATATTATGAATTGCTGCAGAATGAAGAACTTAGAACCAGGAGACAATACATACAACTACAATAATAATATAAGTGAAAACAATATTAGAAGACATTAAAAATTAGATTAAATACAATTACTAATACTCATTCCAAAGGATCATTGATGGGACATTTCCCTCCTTTCAGTAAACAGGCAGCAGACTATGGGTGGGAAATGTTGCATTATGTGTTGTCTGATTCAATTACTGCCTCACTTGGTTCTGATTGACTTTTTCTTTGGTATAAGGGAGAGATCTATGGGAAGAAGGTAATTACTGAGAAGTAACTTGTAAAAAACAAAAGAGATCAATAAAATTTAAAAAAATTCCAAACCTTAAAACCAATAAAACAAGAACAAAAACATTTTATAATTCATTTTATATATTCAAAGTGTCTAAACTGTGTGCCTTAGGTAATAAAAGCATAATAAGTGTGGTTAGTGCCCTGCAAAGCTCTTCCAATAAAGAAAGTTTTTTTCTAGTATGGTTCTCATTTTTATCAAAACAGAATCTTTCCAGAATTAACTATGTCTCCTTAAATTATCTTACCCATCGTGAAAAACCTTTGCCACATTTGGGGCATTCATAAACAGTTGGTATGAAATTTTTATCATGGTATTTCTTGAAATGAACATTCAGAAGTTGCTTCTGCCTGAAGCACTTATTGCAGGAAAGGCAGGTGAATGGTTTCTCTCCTGTGTGGGTACGTTTATGTACTGTCAGGTGCCGCTCCTAGAAAGAAAAAACCCAAGTAAGCAAAAATCCTAAAACAGTAGTCATTCCATGTATTATATATACTTGGATTGTTCTCTTCCAAAGAACTTGGAATGTTAATCAGTAAATAGCATACATATCCTCTGTAAGTATTTGGCTGATTCCAAATGTGAATGATCTCAGAAAAATCTCCCCCAAAAAGAATGATTAAGGACTTGCACACAATATAATGTTTAAAAAAAAAGATTTATCTATTTTCTCCTTCCCTTTTAGGAGTTAACCACACAAGTTATACAGTATATCTTTTAGTTTCATTACTTGCTGATTTTCTAGTTTCTCTGCAGTCCTGTAACTTAACCTCACATTAATGTTTTTCCCTTACAAAACAGTTATGATTTTGGATACTAATGATTATATTTATACTTACATGAGTTTATATTGCTAAAGTAAACATGCAAATTAATAAATTATAGTGATGCTGAGTTTGTCAAATTTATTTAACTTAAAATCAAAAGACCTCTAAGATTGTAAATAATTTCTCCAAAAAGGCATATTCTAACTCTCAAAGGTTACTATAAATAATTTTTAAAACATTCTAAAAAATAAATTCTACCTAACACATCTGGTAAAAAATTGAAGGGAATTCATGAATTTTTTTGGATTACCACAACTCAGGATCCAGTCACCTTGAGTAGTGGGCATCTTGAATTCCCAGCTAAGAAATCTAAGCTTCATTTAGCTAGTAAGGGGAAACCCCTGAAAGTTTTTTCAGCAGCAGACACAGAGATTCACAAAGCAGGATGGATTGAGGTTAGAGGGGGCAAAGTACAAAGAAACAAAGAAAGGTATAATAATCTAAGCTAACAGAAAAAAGAACCTTAATTGGGGTGGCAATCTAACTAAGACTGGAAATGAGGACCCAAATGCAAGGGATACGGTGAATCTACAGGACTCTGCTACTAACTGAACATGGAAATCAAGGCAGAAGAAGGCATCTAAGTAACTCCAAAGCATGAGGCTTATAGGAAGCTCAGACAGTGGTAGCAGTGACAGAAATCAGGTAGTCAGAAAAAGAAGCTGGTCTTTTGGAAGTGGGATGAAGGTGCGCCCTAATTAATATTTTATGATCTTTTTTTTTTTTACTTTACAATCAATGGCAAAAATATCTTTAGTAGATCAATTTTAAAGTACCAGTTTGTGGAAGGTCTTTCATTATTCTGAAATATCTAAGAGGCTCAAGGATCTCATCTCCTCCACGTGGATATTCTCTCCAACAACGGTCCCACCCTGCGTGTATCCCCCTCTCCTAAGTTCACCATGGCGGGGGTGACATCCTGAAATAGCCCTTACCACAGGAGAGGGCCCCTGGAACCCACAAAGTACCTGCTTGCAGGCGTAACTGCAGTCGTCACATTTGAACCTCTTCTCATTTCTGTGGGTTTTCTGGTGCTGGATGAGGGCATAGCGCTCATGAAACACGGCTGGGCAGTAACGGCACTTCATCTCTGTGGCCTTATAGGAGTGCAGATTTCGCAAATGGACACCTACAAATATCACAAGCCACGTCTCGCTCAGACTGGAAGAGTCTTCTCTAATTTAACCCTCTACTAGAATCTCACTTCAAGAACACTCATCACTAGAGAGTAGAATTTAGTATTAGAATCAAGTTATTTTTCACAGATGTTCACTGGCTGTAGAACCAGAGGTTAGTTTTAAAAACTAACTTTTTCATGTACACTCTCCACCTTCTAGAAAAACGAGGCTGCTTTCTTTTACTTTAAAATTGAAGATTACGTTTGGAAATTGTTAGTTTATGCTCTCAAGATTCAAGCACTAAAAATACTACACAAGCTACCATCAAATGGCACTTCATGTATGTCTTCTCATTGATATGTTTATCAAGGTCTGATTAAGCCTGCTGTATTGTGATTTCTGCTCAATTGAATCAGGTTTTTAGGCCAGACAACTCTTCTACTCTGTGTAAGAAGCCAAACAAAAAGCTGATAATTGCATAGCTTTGATACATCCCACTTATGCTGACTCATACTTATTCAAATAGCTTCTGTTTGGAATAAAGCAATTTGCATGCGAATTACCTAGGTTAAATAAATCAACTTAACTTGGAAATATGGAATATGAGTATTCCTTCCACATTGCAACCGTCTTCACCTTGGTTTGGATATATTGTGGGTTGGCATAAGAAATGAATTAGGAATTGTTTGGGAGTTTTGAAGAAGCCAAAGATTACACAAAGTCTATGAATAAATACTTAACCCCAACCTAACAATAATCTACAATTTTACAATACTGGAAATATCCTATAAAAGTAAAAGGGAAAAAATGCACAATTCTTCTTTGGGACAAAAGGAGAGTCAAAAAATTTACTCAGATTTTCCAGATCATGGGGACATAGTTCTCCTTAATCTTTATGAAATGGAATGGACAACTATATGAGTCCCAAAAGTCTTAGTGCAATTTTAGGCTAAGAAAAAAAGAGGGGGCCTTAAAACTGCACTAAAACTTTTAGGACACTCCACATATAAACTATTAATGGAATATGATATGCACAATCCTATTTCCTAAGACAATATGAGAAAAATATTCTTAGGGTTTTCTCAGTAACCTGCTTTTAAAAATTCATGTTCTCTTTAAAGTTCCACTGGGAAATGATTATACAACATCATACTCACTGTGCTAGAATGTTCATAATTAAAAATAAAAATGTTACATACATATATGTATGTCTGCTCACACACACCATATTATTACACACACATTTATGCTTCTCTACCTTTGGAGTTAAGAACATCTTAGACCACTGAACTGATCAATTCATATAACATAAAACATTAAATATTTGGTAAGATATTAATAAGTCTCCATAGCATTAATTTTTGAAGAAGCAGAAGAAAAAGACCAAAGAGAGATAAGGAAATTTTATGAAAACTCATTGGAGATAATTATCCATTAGAAGCATTATGACATCAAAGATTAAACTTTTAAATATTGACCAACTAATTAATAAAAATTATAAGGCAGTAAAGAAGGGCTATTATTTAAAAATTAACAAAGAAAAACAGTAATGAAGGAAAAGGTCTACTGCTTGAGGAATGATGGTATGATGTTAACAGATGACAAAGAGAATGCAGAACTACTCTTATTGCTATTTGATGTCCATATATGGACATCTTTCTAAGACTAAAAAATCAGGAAAGAATGTGATTATGAGAGCCCTAAAGCACAGAGTAAATTAAAATAGTAAATACGTTTAATTTTTCAGGACTGAATAAATTACACCCAAAGCACTGAAAAAAGTGTACACATGTTCAAGAGCTTCTATTTATATTTAAGACACAGAAAACAAAAATTGGAAGCAAACTTTTCAAAATCTAGAGAAAGGTAGATTTTATAAATAAAGATTAATGAGCATGATTCAGAATAACAAACAAAAAATTTCTAGAATGGATTTTTTGTTTGTTTTGCTGAGGCAATTGGGGTTAAGTGTCTTGCTCAGGATCACACAGCTATGAAGTATTAAATGTCTGAGGTCAAATTTGAACTTAGATCCTTCTGAATCCAGGGTCAGGACTCTTCACTGCACCATCTAGCTGCCCCTGGAATGAATTTTTCAAGAGATTGTTAAGTAAATCCAGCTACTTCATATAAACGTCCACTTCATCTAAGAATGAACTACAGTAATAACTTCCTTTTTTGGGGAGCCACTAGACTATTAGATCAGGGAGAGTTGTCATTATACTGATTCTGGCAAGACATCGAAGAGCTACTTGTGGACAAGTCCTGAACAAGAAATCAAGAAACCTGGGTTCTAGTTCTGACAGTGTCTCTTCTGCCATGGCATATTTGACTTCCGGGCCTGAGCATTCTCATAATATAAAACAAAGGGCCAGTGGAGAGCACAAGAGTTAGAGTGACCTAAAAGTTTCTCACAGTTTTATAAACTCTAAGCTGGAGAAATGTGAGCTAGACGCCAGTACTGTTAGAAGGATTCACAGATCCCTGTGCCACAGAATAAATGACTTCAGGGAGCAGTGCCAGGAGAAGGGACACACACACCTGAGAGGAATCGTAAGTAAATTTTCAAAAAGCTCTTGGAAAATTCGATATGTGGGTCCAGAGTTTCTTAAAAAAACAGACTACCCAAGGACAGGAAGAAGAGGGCTCCGTTGGGCACAGCTAGGTGCGGGACTGTGGCAGACATTATGCAAACTTAGGCCACAGTAAAGAAACACAGCATCCACTGATCAGAACAGATCGGAGGACCTGCCGATGGCCCTGCAGAAGTCATTTTGGAAAGGCAGCCATGACCTTTAGGGTCTAGAAAGTCTCCATATAAGAAACACTGAATGAATGAAGATTTGCAATCTGAAGAACAGAAGACTTTGGGGAAAATAACAGCTGTCTTAAGGGAATGTTGTGGGAAATAATATCATTAGTTAATTATTTTTCAGCATTAATTACAAAAGTACCCAATCTTGATCCTTAAGAAAGCCAGTTCCCACAAATTGAATCATATTAATAATTCAAATTAATACTTTCAATTTAACCAAACTGATTAACTGATTTTAAATATTAATTCGAAAATCTCAAAAGCCAATGAGAAGAAGGGCACTACTATGGAGGCCATTGGTTCAGAGGTCAAGACCAGCCTTCTGGTCTCCTCTTTCCCAGCCTTGGACTCAGCATCCCCATCTGTGTGAAATGGAGGCAATCACGCTCCTGCAGGCCTTCAAGGCTCTTTGCAAAGATCCATAAGACAATGCACTGGGACAAGAACTCAGTTCTGCAGAAGTGGGGATTGGGAAGAGCATGCACTTGTCACTCTAGCCACCAGGTGGCACCAGATCACTTTGGGAAAAAAGACTTCTAGTGGATAGGACAGAAATTAACACATTTGAGAAAGAAAATCAATGTAAATCTGATTGAAACAATCAGCTACTCACGTAGGTCACTCTTCCTTGCAATGACTGTAGAGCAGTGTGGACACTGATGTTTGGGGACATTTTCACTGTGCTTCTGCAGTATATGTATTTTCATGGTACCGCTCTGGGTGAATCTGGCGTGGCAGACGTAGCATTCGTAAGGTTTCTCACCTATAATTCAAGAGGACAGATGAAATGTCAGGTTTGCATGGGTCCAGCATGACTGCTTACCATCTCAGAAAGGAGGGAAGGCAAGGAAGGAGGAGAAATAAAAGTCGGAACTCAAAACTTTAAAAAAAAAGTTTGAAATAGTTTTAATGTGTAATTGGGAGAAAAACAAAATATATTTAAAATAAATAAATGACTCTAGTACAATGATAGACACACTGTGATCCAATGCAGTCCAACTAGTTCAAACAAAGAGCCAATAAAATTCTACTTCTGCTAAATATGCAAAGCACTGAAAATATAGAACCAAAATAATTTTAAACCCCTGACCTTAAGGAACTCTTAAGCTACTGGAAGGGATTCAATATAAGTAAATTCAAAGTAATTTTAGGGGGGGAAACATTCTAAGAAATGGGGGCGGAGGTAAAAGAGAAATGAAGAGAAGCTTCGTGGAAGATACCATACTAGTTTGTATCCAGATTTTGTTTATTCTTTTGCTCCTTAGCTTAACTGTGTATTTGAATGCCTTTCTGATGTGCTAGGTACCTAATTCAACTGCCTTCAGTTAAATTAAACAAACACAAATTTAGAGTTGAAAGAGATCTTAGCAGTCCAGTCCACCCCTATCAAACAAAGGATATAGGTGATTATTGGGGGGAAAAACAAGCTATTTATATGGTTTTTGATCCACTAAACAATAATTCAGTGATTTCAGTAGTGCACAAAAGTTACCTAAGTAAACTTTACATATTTATTTTGGAACTTTTATTTTAAGTATTATAAAAATTCAGAAAAGGAAACTTCAAAAAAAGAAACAAAAATTCACAAAAGACCATTTTGTAGTCTTACATGAGTATACTCTAAGCTCAAATAGGGACATGTGACTATTCTTGATGTTTACTTAAACTCATGTTATTATATATTAATTATAAATTTGCGTATAGTTGCATATACAAAAATCATTAATTAATTAATATATAATTATATAATAACCATATATTAAAATCTGAATCTCAAAATTTAAGATTCAGGAAATAATTTTGCAGCAGAAGTAACATTAGATTTGAATCTCAGAATTGGTACATAGAGGATTTGTGTTCAAATCTCAGCTATGTTACTGTGTGACCTTTGATAAAACCTTTAAATTTTCTGTGCCTTCTTGTCCTCTTCGGTAAAATTAAAAGATTGCACTAGATCATTTATGAGATCCTCTTCAGCTCCAAATGTATGATCTATAATTAATGTCTACATATTGTCTACATAAATTATAGATTCTATTATAATAGTACAATTATTCTATAATTAATCCACAGTTATCCCTATCACATCTGAACATTATATTATTACTTGATTGAACTTAAATATGAAAAAGCATTTACCTGAAAGAGTTTGAACTTAAATATGAAAAAGGATTTACCTGAATGAGTTCTCATGTGTCTTTTCAGTTTATACGTATCTTTGCTGGCATAGCTACAGAGACAACAGTGAAAAGGGCGTTCTCCGGTATGTGAACGTATGTGACGTTTCAATTTACTTGCCTAATATACGAGTGAAAGACAGAAAAAAGAAACTTAGTGGTAAAACCAAAAATTAGAAAAAACAAATTGTCTTTAAAATATCCAACAATACTTATATGTGTTCAAGTAAATTATTTTTCTTTTAATCAAAATACTTAATATAAATAATTGAAAAATAAATTAAAATTATACATTATGTGGCATTTTATTTTGTAATCAGCAGAGAACAGCGGTAGGTTAAAATCTACTTCTAAGCAACATTATTTGCTTTCACTTTACAAAGGAAAATTTCAGTTTTAGCTATTCAATTGCCTGCATTTTATTTTGTTTCTATGGTAGCAGATGCAAAGTTTATATTATAGAATCACAAAGGCAAAAAACCATACAGTTCTAATTGCCTTAATGTTATCAGAATATTTTGATCTTTAAATTATTAGACCCTGTATAGGTAAAATAATATATATAGCACATTACATCCACAATTTCTTCCATCCCTATTTCAAAGGTACTTTTGTTTTAAAGTTATAAGAAGCAGTTGTGGTATGGCCTTTAAGCCATGAGAATCCCTTCTCCATCTGATACACACTGATTGTATGATCAGGGACAAATGCAAGTGTTTGTAGGCAACTATAGAAAAGGTGAGGGATAACCTGCATTGGTAGAGGGTTTTTTCCCCCTCACCTGATAGTTTCCTGTGCCAGTGAAATCACTGGGAAATCACTATCCCAAGCCTAACTAGGTAGAAGTCACTGTGGGGTAAGTTTCCTCACAGAGACCCCTATGCAAATTAAATTAACAGAATTAACTAAAGTAAATTAAAATTAATTAAAAATAACAATAAACACAATAAATAAAAATAAATTTAAAATGAAACAATCTGATAATTAATTGAAATTAGAGAATTAAAAGGGATCTATTTCTTGCTATTTAAGAATATATTGACACATTTATTCTATTAAGGGACCATCTAGAATAAATTTAAAGCCCTTTCTATAATTTTTTTTGTGCTTTATTGCATCTCTGTATCTTCTCTTGAACTCTTAATCCACCTCTCCTACATGGTTTAAACAGAATTAACAATATTCTATTCTGATTGTACTACACCAACAGAATTGTAATAGAGGAGGAAAAAAAAATCCTATATATTATTATTTAACTAATTTCCTTTGGTCCTTAAGAACCTTCCCCTATACCCAACTGAGATGCAATTATCCCAGGCTGCAGACACATCATTGTCTATTCAGAATTCACCCAGAGACTATGAACAGCCTTTATGTTATACATAATAATTCCAATATTCATTACCAAACTATAACCTTTGTGTATATTGAGCATCTCTGGTCTCTCTATAGTACACGTTATCTATGGGGCAAAAAATAAGCATGCAAAAATTCAAAAGATGTCAAAGATCAGAAAATAAAAAAATGTAAAGGAACTCAATTTCTTCAGGAAGGATAAAGGTGCATGGCAATTCTATATTTTTTCAAGTATATGAATTGGCAGAACAAGAGAAAACTAATTTAATCTACAGGATGGTATTGCATCAGTTAAATATAAGGACAATTTTCCTAACAGTGAGTACAGAATCTCCTTCTCTGGAGGAAATTCAATCAAGCTTTTGACCTCTTTTCTTGTGGTATGTATGTTGAGGGTAGAGGAGAAAAGGAAATGGGAGCCCAGAGAAGCTACCAATTCTGAGGCTGTTGTCCATGGCAAGGAGTAAGATACACCACCAAGGAGTGAGATGATGAAAACCAAACCCTCATAGGACACAGGATGTGAACTGGGACTCTGAGGACAGACTATCATCTTTCTGGCATGGTTT
Organism: Myrmecobius fasciatus; assembly: GCA_023553655.1. Classification (NCBI taxonomy): domain Eukaryota; kingdom Metazoa; phylum Chordata; class Mammalia; order Dasyuromorphia; family Myrmecobiidae; genus Myrmecobius; species Myrmecobius fasciatus. The sequence continues at coordinate 193,858 of JAJPUD010001226.1, forward strand.
AAGAGCAGAACTGGCAGAAAGCAAAGTGATAAGACCACATGACTACCCATGTTTCTTTAATTCTCCCAATTCCCATGTAGCTACATTCCAAAAATTTTAGGTTTTTGACTTCATGATAGTTATAAACTTTCTGTCTTTAGAGTGGTTGCAAAACATTTTTTAAAGTTATTTTAGATTCTGGTAATATGTATGCTTGGGAAACTCTAGCACTATGTAATTATTATTCATTTTAAAGTAGCATGCTTCTCTTTCTGTCAGTCCCAGGACACTGTTCCAATGTGCCTTTCCCTAAATATTTTTCTGATAATTGGTGAAGCTTAATTTTGTTTTGCTGTCATTTTACTTGAAAAGTGAGACTGCTGCTATGTATAACTGAAGTATAATTTCTCTCTTGTGAAATGATCATGACATATAAAGCTAAATGTTAAAATGGCAACATTCCTGTAATCAAAAGTAGAAAATAATTATGCTTGATGTTATGCTTTTGGAAACTTGCCCTTAATTTGAAAGAAGCAAATGGTCAATCCCAATTGTAACTGATTTGTGCTCAAAAATTCAGACTAAACACATTTCAAAAGATCAGATAAAATACATTTTGAAGTCTTCTTAACAATGAATACAAGTGAATTATAAAATATTTGGCCAAACAACATGAAGTTGTGTCTGGTATTTCTTAAAACATAGTTTCATTCTGAAATTATACTAAAAACAGCTACAAATTCATGATAGATGTTAAAACCATGTTTCGTTATACTGAAATCTCAGATTGGGAGAAATGCTTATTTCAAAAACAAAGTAAATAATCTCAAATTCCATTGCAGGTTAATTTTTTTAGATTTTACTTAGCATAAATATACTCATATGGCATTTGTATAACTTCCCTTCCTTACTGTTTCATTTAAACTTCAGAAAACATTGAAAACAGTTTATTATTTATTGTATTAATTGTTTCTTAAAAGTTAAGTCAAGATCTATAAATCATCATTTTGGTATATATGACTATTAAAAATTAAAAAGCATATCTGCTATAATTTCTTACAATATTAAACTTTAAGCATATGGAAAGTATGATAAAGCATCTAGAATGGTACTTACTTCTACACTAGCATATTTGCACAATGAACATTTAAATGGTTTCTCATGAGTATGTTTGTAACGCCTGTGTCGCACAAGTTCACCACTAGTCACAAATGCCATATCACAATCACTGCATTTATATGGTCTGGTGCCTGTAAAAGACAAATGTTTTTCTACTTTAAAATTTTGTGAATGAAGTTTACTCATTAAGTTTTCCAGTTATAAATCAATAATATGGAGTTTTGAGATCATGCTAAATTTTAAACAGCTCAAAAAATTACAATGCTAAATCATAATGCATCATTGATAAAACGGGATAATATTTCAGGTCTGAAGAAAGAACATTTTCTTTGGATGAGTAAAAAGACAACATTTAGTAATCTAACTTAAATGGTTTCATTCTGGAATTACTAATTTTAATACTTAAAAGAGAAAAATTTAAAAACATAGCACTATTATCTCTTGAATCCTCCCCTTCCTAATTCCCATAGTGAAAAGAGTATCTTGAACACTTTGTGATTTAAGTATTTAGTTTATAGCTTTATTTCATATTGATGGAGTGCATTGGCACATTTTCCAAATTTAATTCAATTTTGTGAATGTTAAGGGCATAAACTATTAGACATCCTACATAAACATACATAGGTATTGTTCTATCTTTTCCTCTCCCAGAATTAATCTTCCTTTTTAGCTTTGTCTCTCCTGAACATGTATAATTAACCTCTGATATATACACTCCTCTTTAAGAGGGCAATATTTTGTTCCTGGGGGGTCTTCAAACTTTTTCACCCACTTAGGAGCAGTCCTCCCTTCTTTCTTTCTTGTCTCCTTTGCTTCAACAGCTATTCAAATAATTTTTCCTATGGCTTTAAGTTGCAACTCCTTTTCAAAAGTAGGGTTTTTGATCAATCAGTAAGTATGACTCACCTGTATGCTATTTTTGGATAATTTTGAGATCTTATTTGCAAACCTGTAATTAGAGTATGCTACTCAATTCTTGGCTTTGAGATGCTCTAATCCTAGTGTAACATGCAATTCTTACTCAAGTAATAAGATTCTGTAGAGAAGATGAAGTTTGTGGTGTTTGGAGAGTTATTAAATTAGAGAATGCATTTCCCAGTTATCTTACCTGTATGTGTATTCACGTGATTCCGCAGAAGAGTGACAGTACGGAAGGCTTTCAGACAGAGATGACACACGTGAGGTTTTTCATCAGAGTGAGTTTTCATGTGACGATTAAAACTTGAGATTCTAGAAGAGGTGAATACGCAGATTTCACAATGGAAGGTTCGTTTCATTCCTACAAGATAAAAGATATTGCATTTACATTCAATTACAAAAAAAAGTTTATTATGTATTATCTACATGTATTATCTAAACACCAGAATAGTTAAATTCAGATAGATTTTTCCACCAAAACATTGACAATCTACTGACACATTTTCTGTCAAATCAATTTATGAAATCATCTGTTATGGCACAGGAGGAGCTTTGCTTAGCATAGGAGTTATCTCTATAAGTGAAACTGGGGATCTTTAGAATAGTAAAGTAAAATATTAAAGTAAAATTATTTTTAAAAATTATTTTTTAAATTTTAATTTTTTAATTTTAAAAAATTAAAATTAAAGTAAAATATTAAAGTAAACAATATATTCAAAAGGAATTATAATTTACTTCTCAACTGCGAATAATTGAGAAAATAATTTTTCTTAAATACCAATCTAACAAAATATCCCCCAACTGCTACTATAAAGATTCTTGATTATTGATCTGTGAAATAACATAACATAAATAACTGGTTTCTTCAGATGATACTAATAATTCAGAAATGTAGACTCACTTGTTTTCATTCAGATTGAGAACAGAAAAATTAACCGCTCTGCTGTGACATATGTAAATCATTTTTAAAAAAGAGTTTAGCTAAAATCATCCTTAAACAGCATATACTAATGGATATGAATTGAATATACCTACCATGCTTTGCTCTGTAGAAAACAAATTAAATAGGAGCTAACAATCTAAACAAAGAGGTAGTTATATAGAATCACAAAGAAGAAGCTATCAATATTGATAAATAAACAAAATTAGATTTGTTTTGTTTTGAGATATGCATGAAACATTTAAGGTGTTAACATGTGATGTCGTTCCTGTGCAAATAAGCTCCACGGTAAAATAGAAAGTTTACTCAAAACAAATACCAGCATTTCTGCTGCAATTTTAAAGTAAGTCTATATTCAGTTGAAACATCTTTTTAGCTTTTAAAAAAAATAACTAATTTATTCAAAAAGAGTTAACTTGGCAGTTAGGAAGTTAGTGTTCAAGTGCTATTTTTGACAACCAAATCACTTAACCTCTGAGTGCTCTGGGAAATTCTCTATAACAATAAATCAAAGAAGAGTTATGATCTTTATCTATATTGGAAATTTCCATAGATTTATGTATGAATGAAAAAATTCTTGAGTTGATCAGATATTCCTTTGTCATCTATTTTTAACATTCTGAAGACAATTAAAAATTACCCACTTGTAAATACCCACTTTATATAACATAAATTACTTTAATTTTGCCTACCCTTCTTCTTTGCTTGATTTTTTGCAGTTCCAGAGACCTCATCAATGTCTTGCTCTGATGAATGTATATCCTCATGCTCTTCAATTTCTGAGTTGGCTGGTAACAGAATGATTTCTTCCTTTTCTCCCTCTCCGAGTTTTTCAAAAGTAAATATTTCTTCCTTTTGATCAATAAATTCTCTTTCTTCACATAACTGCTGGACCTCCCCTTCAGCCCCATATATACCTTTGCCTTTATCCTAATAAATAAAAATACAATCATTTACAGACATATCAAACTTGTTCAGATTTAATACATTAAACTTAGTACTTCCCAATCTTAAACATAAAAATGTTTTATTTTAAATACTAAAATGCATCTAAAATATGCAAGTAAACTATTTATTCACTCTCCATCTCAAGGACATGTAACATCTACTCTGAGCACTTTATGTGGATTTGCTTTTAAATTGAAAAAAAAAATCACATCACTAATTTTGCAGAGAATGACTAAAAGTAGTTGCTCTTAAGAAAGCTGTATATAATAAAATTTTTCTACCTTTATCAATTCTGTGTTTTCATCTAATGGTGAATTAACTGTCAATTTATCTTCTTCACTGGAAACTTCAACACTTTCTTCCACAACGTTAATCTCCATCACCTCCATTTCATGAAGTGAAAAGACCTCTTCCTGAATGCTTATTGCAACACACTGGTGCAAATTCTGGTGGGGTATCTCATTTAACTCCGTTTGGACATTGATGTCTTGCTGCAACACTAGCAAGGATTGTAAACCACTTTCTCCCTGCTGCACCATGACGTGCATTCCTTCTGCTGGCTGCACCGTCAACTGGCTCATCTCCTGATGGTCTGTTTCATCTGTGGCAAAATGCACAGTTTGCAAGGTAAGTATGTGCTTCTCATTCTCTTCATTTGAGGGAGCCCATTCCAACTCCCCTTCCACTATCTTGGCTTGAAGGACTCCATAGGAACAGTCCACCTCAAGGCCACAGCTGCTCTGCCTCTCCTTTAGCTTAGACACTTTGTCTACATCATTTTCTTTGGCCTTTTCCTGGATCACATCAGTGCCTTTTATCTTAGTGAATTGTTCCGGTGAGGCGGAGGCTTCCGTCCCCATTCTGGAGGCCTATTTCAGGGAAACCAAGAAGTCTATGTCAGGGGCACCCCGGGACCTGGCGCTTTGCAATCTCCCAGGCCTGATCTCGGCACCCCACACTCGGACCCTGCCTTAAAATAGGAGCCATCACTTTCTTTCTGAGAACCATAGCTAGCCACTCACTACCTTCTGCTAAAACCAGATCAGCCCAAGCCTTTGGGCTGGATTGGCCTACATAGTCTGCTAACCCAGGCAGGTCACCCGTTTTCCTTCCGCAAACCAGGATTGGCCCATTGCCTTTCACCAAGAGGGGCTGGTCAACAGCTTTCTGGCAAGCAGGGTCCCTGCTGTCTTCCACTAACTGGGGTTCATCATAATGGGGCTGGGGGCTCACTGCCTCCCCCTAACAAGACTGGGCCCGTTGCCTTCCACCAACCGGGGTTCGCTCATTCACTTCCCCAATAGTTTTGGGCACTGCCTTCTGCTAACTGGAGTTAACCCTACTGGGGTTTGGAGGGTTCGTTCACGGCCTTCCGCTAATGGGACCAGGCCCTTGCCTTCATTAGGCCTTTTGTTAACACGTGTTAACCTGTCGGGGAATTAACCTCTGATAACTACTCGTGGTGATTACCTTTGGCTAACCTCCACTAGGCCATTATTTCCTTTGCTAGCCATGGTGGGCCACTATAGCCTTCTGCTAACTGGGGCCGGACCAGTGCTGTCCACCAAGTCGGGCCTTTCCAGTCGGCCCTTCCTTCCTCCCCACCCCCACCCCCACTCCGACCCCTAACTCCGAGTTCGACCCCAGCCCCCCCAGCCCAGACCAAGCCCTTTAATCGATCTGGCCCCCGCAGTCTCACATGCAGGCCACCTCCCCTGGACTGCCCTCGAGGCCGGCCCGCCCCCCGCCCCCTGACCTGCTGATTCCCTAACCCAAGCTGACTAAATTCTCTCGGGCAGGCTGTGGCACGAGCCCCCAGCACTCCTCGCCCTCACCCCTGTGCGGGGCCTTCCAGGACTGGCCTTCTCTCCAACTCAGGTCAAAAGCTGACCTGTTAGCCTTCGGCTTCCAGCCACGAGCTCTTCCCCCTCCTCCCCACATCCCCACCCCTCTGTGGCTTTCGTTCTGACTCGCCTCGAACCTCTTCTGGCCTCCTCCGGCCTTCTTTGGCCTTCTCCAGCCTCCAGCCACGAGCGCAGCTCCGCAGCCTCGTGCTAGGTCGGAGAAGAGAGGGAGGGATAGAAGGGAAGGGTGTGGTCGGGAGTTGGGGCGGGGGAGGAGGGAGGGCTGGAAATAATCTGGCACGAGGGTTTGCGCAAACTCAGCAGTGAGGCCAAAATGAGGTTAGAAACTGGCGGGGGGGGGGGGGGAGATGGGGGTGCTAGAGTTGGGCTTGGAATGGTGCAGGTGAAAGAGGGATAGGGGGGAGGGGAGAAGAAGGATAATTGATGAGGTGCAGAAAAGCAAGAGAAACAGGGTGGGAGGGAAGGTGTGTATGCCATTGAGTGGCACCTGCGAAGTAAGAGAAGGGAAGAGGGGAATGCATGAGGTACAAGAAGGCAAGAAAAAGAGAGATTGAGGTAAATCAAAACGAGAAAAAGTGAAGATCTGCATCCTGCAAGGGTGGGACAGACAGCAGAGTGCAGGAAAAGGTTATTGGAAAAGGTCCCAATTGAGAGAGCCCCTCTTGGACGTTCTCCACAAGGACTCAATGTAACAACCATACACATTCTCCCACTTACTGCTTGTATTGAATTTGCCTTTTATAGTTTTTTTTAAATTTCCATTTCTATTATTTTTAAATTATTTTTATTTCCCAGTTACATTCGAGATTTTTAGAGTTTTTTTTTTAACGTCTAGTCCAAATTCTCTTCCTCCGTTAGCCCCCTTCCCCCTCTGAGAAAACAAGCAGTTTGATATAGATGATACTATATGTGAGATGCAAAATATTTCCATGTTAACCGTATTGCAAAAGTGAATGCAAAACAATAAAGATAAAAGAAAATGCATGCTTCAATCCACATAAAGAGTTCATTACTTCTGTCTCTGGAGGTGGGTAGCATTTTTCATTATGGGTCCTTTGCAATTGCCTAAAATTTTGGAGAATAGCTGAGTCATTCACAGTGATCATCATACAATATTACTGTTGTGTACAATGCATTCTTCTAGGTCTGCTCAGTTCACTTTGCATGAGTTCATATAAGTCTAAGGAGATATGACTGAAATCTTCATTTCTTATAGTGCAATAGCATTCTGTCCCAATCTTAGACCACAGCTTGTTTAGCTATCTCTCAACTGAAGGGCATCCTCTCAATTTCTAATTCTTTGCTGCCACAAAAAAAAGCTGTTATAAATATTTTTGTATCAACAAATTCCTTTCCCTTTTCTTTGATCTCTTTGGGATATGGACCTAGCAGTGGTATTACGAGATCAAAGATTGTGCAGTTTTATACTTTTGGTGGTGTACTTTCAAATTGTTCTTTGGAATGGCTGAACTAGTTCACAACTCCAATAATTATGCATTAATGTCCCAACTTTTCCCCATCCATTCCAGCATTTGTCATTTTAGTCAGTCTGATAGGTGTGAAGTGGTATTTCAGAATTTTTTAAATTTGCTTTCCTATAGTGCTTGGTGACTTAGAACACTTTTTTCAATTGCTTTGACTACTTTGATTTTTTTTTCTCAAACTACCTATTTCTGTCTTTTGACCTGTTATCAGCTGAAGAATGGTTCTTTTTTTTAAAATTTGTCCCAGTTCCCTATATGATGGAGAAATGAGGACTTTATCAGAGAAAACTTCTTGCAAAATCTTTTCCCAGTTTCCTGTTTTCCTTCTAATTTTATTTTGTTTGTACAAAAGCTTTTTTAATTGATGTAACTAAAATCTATTTTTCTTTCGATAATCCTATGTTTTGTTTGGTCATAAGGTGTTTTCTTATCCATAGATTTCGGAGGTACATTTTTCCATGCTCTTATAATTTATTTATGATATCACACTTTTGGTCTAAATCACTTATCTATTTTCATATTCATCTTGTTATATTGTATGGAATGTTGGCCAAACCTAGTTTCTGGCAAACTACTTTCCAGTTTTCCTGGAAATTTTTGTCAAATGCTGAGTTCTTACTCCCAAAACTTATGTCTTTGGGTTATCAAATACTAGATTAATATGGCCATTCATAGCTGTATGTTGTGTACCTAATTTATCCTACTGAGCCACCACTCTATTTCTTAGCCAGTAACAGACTGTACTAGGGCAGATAGGTGGTGCAGTGGATGGATTGTTGGACCTGGAGTCAGAAAGACTTAGCTTTCTAAGTGCAAATCTGGCCTTAGATGCTTATTACCTGTTTAACCCCACTCAAGTCACTAAACCTTGTCTGCTTTAGTTTCCTCATCTGTAAAATAAACTAGAGAAGCATAATGGCAAACCCCTCCTAGTATCTTTGCCAAGAAAATCCCAATAATGAGTCAGACAGGCCTGAAAATAGCTGAACAAGAATACCAGAATATGATTACTGCTTGACTTTTTCTTTCATTGCTTCCCTTGATATTCTTGACATTTTATTCGTTCAGATGAATTTTATTTTTTCAAGCTCCATAAAATTATTCTTGGTAGTTTGAATGATATTCTAAATAAGTACATTTGGTAGAATTGTCATTTTTATTCATATTGGCTTAGTCTGCCCATGAGTAATTAATATTTCTCCAGTTGTTTAGATCTGTCTTTATGTGAAAAGTGTTTTGTAAATATCATATTTTGAGTTTGTCTTAGTAGGTAGACTCCTAAGTATTTTATATTATCTGAAGTTATTTTAGATGGAATTTCTTTTATTATTTTTTCCTGCTGGGTTTTGTTGGTAAAGTATAGATATACAAAACTTAAAACTTTATACTTGTCAAGCACAAGATTACTATACATATTTGCTACTATAAATTGCATTTCAAATCTATTCTGCTGATCTACTCTTCTGTTTTTTATCATGTACCAGTAGTTTTGATAAATACTACTTTATAATGTAATTTAAAATCTGGTGCTAATTAACCTTTGTTTACATTTTTTTATTAGTTCCTTTGATATACTTGAACTTTTATTATTCCAAATGGATTTTGTTATTTTTTCTGAGTAAAAAATTTTTGGCAATTTAACTAGAATGATATTGAATATATAGTTTAGGGCCTACCTACTCATGAATCCCAATTAATTAAATTATATTTTATTTATATGAGATTTTTTAAAACAATAATTTTGTTCATATATGTAGTTTTTGGGTTTGTTTTGGCAGGTGTATTCCCAGGTATTTTATACTGTCTAAAGTTATTTAAGTGAATTATTTCTTACTATCTTTTTTTTAGGGTTTTATTTGTGATATATAGAAATGTTGATAAATGAGGTGGATTTACATTATATACTGCTACTTTCCTAAAATTGTTTCAACCAACCTTTTAGTAGAGTCTTTAGGATTTTCTGAGTATATCGCCATGTGCAAAAAGAGATAGTTTTATTGCTTCATTTTTTATTCTGATTCCTTCTATTTTTTTCTTCTTTTATTGCTATTGCTAGGATTTCCATTGTAATATTGAATAATATTGGTGATAATGGACATCTGTTTCATGCCTGATTTTACTGGGAAAGCTTATTTATATTACAAATAATGCTTGCTGATGGTTTTAGGTAAATACTTTTTGTTTAGTTAGGGGAAAATCCATTTCTACATATACCTTCAAGTGTTTTTAATAGAAATGAATGTTGTACTTCGTCAAAAGCTTTTTCTGCATCTATTAATATTATCACTGACTTTTGTTACTTTTGTTATTGATATAATCAACTATGTTAATAGTTTATTTTATGTTAAACCATCTCTTCATTCCTGATATAAATCCTGTTTGGTCATAATGTATAATCTTTATAATATATTATAAACTTTGATTCATTATTTGGTAAAAATTATTGGAAGAACTGGAAAACAACCTAGTAAAAAATGGGGCATAGAGCAATATCTTATACCATTTACCAAGATAAGATCAAAATGGATACATAATTTGGATATAGAGATTAAAAAAAATTTGAAGAACATGAACTTATTGCCTATTAGATATAAGGCTAGGCAAGTAACTTGGGAATAAAAGAGAATTTGTGATGGGGTCTTCAACGTTAGGTGTTTTCGTTAGCAGAGGAACTGATCCCTGAGGCAGGCAGGGAAAAGGCTTTCATAGAAATCAGTTCAGCTCCATGGTCCCCCCTCTGTAGAGGTCTCGAGGAGTCTCACCTTGCCATGCCCTGTCAGCAATCTCAGTCATGTCCCTGAAGTTACATTTTTCTGTAATGTACTGATGGGCCATCCCCTGGCTGCTGCCTTCCTTTGGTCAGCCCCCCAGGGCACTCTGCCTTATGGTTCTTTCCCCTTCCCCATAGCCACTTGGTATCTATCCTAGTTCCACTGTGCTTTCCAAGCCCACTTCTCCTCCTTACAGCTGACTAACTCTTTTAGGGGGCTAAGTCCCTTTCAGGATTCACCCTGCCAGCTAAGGCCATGCGTAATTGAGAGTTCCACTGAGCAACTTGTCTTTCATATTCTCACCCTCTATTTCGTATTTACCATTCCTAGAGTCTATTATATTCCTTCATTTTGTCTGTAACTTCTTCTCTAAATAAATCTACCTTTTGCCAAAGAGAATGGCCATTGTGAATTCTTCACATGATCGAACCCCAAATTTTGGGGTCTCCCATCGTCTGGTATCTATATCCTGTTGATGCCCACCCACATCATTGGGTGCTCAAACCACATGATTTGGTAAAAGATCCTACATCATAAACCACATCAGTAGTATAAGGTGTAAAATGGATGATTTAAATTACATTAATTTAAAAAGGTTTTGTAGCCAAATCAGAATGTAGCCAAAATCAGAAGGGAAGCAGAAAAGTGGGGGGGGAGGAGGGGAATTTATAGAGTTTCTCATAAGGTCAAGTTCTCATATCTCAAATATTTAAAAACTTTGTCAAATCGACAAGAATAAAAACCATTGCCTAATCAATAAATGGTCATAGGATATGAACAAGTAATTTTCTGATGAAATCAAAACAATTTATAGTCTTATTTAAAAAATGCTCTAAATCACTTTTGATTAGAGAAATGCAAATTTAAAAAACCTTGAGATATCATTTTATACCTATCAGATTGGCTAAAATGATTGAAGGGGAAAATGACAAATGTTGGAGGGAATATGGAAAAATTAGGCCACTGATTCATTATTGGTGGAAATGTGAACCTATCCAATCATTTTGGGGAGCAATCTAAAATTATACCCACTCCCCCAATTTTTAAATGCTTAACCTCTTTGACTCAGCAATAGCACTACTTGGTCTGTTTCCAAAGATGAGTAGGGAAAAAGTAATTTTGTTCTAAAATATTTATTAAGCAGCTCTCTGTGTGGTGGCAAAGACCTGGAAATTGCAGGGATGTCCATCATTTGGAGAGTGGCTGAACAAAAGATATATGATGTCTTCGAACTACTGTGCTGTAAGAAATGATAAATTCAGTGATCTTAGAAAATATAGGTAGTCTTCCAAGTTAAGAGGAAGAGGAAAATGAGCAGAATCAAGAGAAGGTTGTATGTAGAACTAGCAATATTATTTAGAACAACTTTTAACAGCTAAGTCATTTGGACTATTATAAATACCCAAATTAACTACAAAGGACATACGAAGAAAGACACTACCTGCTTTCAGAGAAAGAAGTGATAAATGGAAGTATGTATAGAATGATTTTACTTGCACTCACATTTATATCTAATGGTTACCATCTCTATGGCTGGGAGTAGGGGGAAGGAAGGAAGAAAAAAAGGGGGGGAGTTACAAAATAACTTTATTATGTATTTAAAAGAATAGCAAGTTGTACATATAGATTTGCAGTTTCGGGGCAATCTTTTTTTTTCTTATTTATTATGTTATAGAAATGTTTTATTTCTTGAGTTCAGCATTTAAAAAGAGACAAAAATGCAATGTTTCAGCCCTTTGCCTTCTTCCCACTCCACGCACACAGTGGAATTCCAGTACAAGAAAAGGTCAGATTTCCCAGAGATTTTGGTTAAAAAAGTTTTCCCTTTATTAGGAAAAGAGATAGTTAAGAGACTAAGGAAAGAAGTAAGTTAATAATTTTGGTAAAAGAGGTCAGAATTTATATGATTATCAAGTAGATAAATAACACTGCTTTATCAGAGGAAAAGATACATTTATACCTTTCTCAAGTGTGTTTTGTAGTAGAGAATAATGAAAGCCAAGGTGTACTTCCATTGTAGGAGGTACTATTTGATAGTAACAGCACTAAGAAGACTGTGTTCCTTTAGAGTCTGAAGTATGCTTGTATTGTATTTGGAATTTGAATTTCGTTGAGTATCTGACCTCTGAAAGAAATTAACTTCAGGAAAATACAGGACAGTAAAAAATGAATGGTTATGCTAGACTGTTAATCGAATTTTTAGAACCACTTTGAATATAATTAATTATATTCATAATTAAAATGCCAATTGGATGAAAAGGGGACATTTGAACACAAAACTTTTAGAGAAACCAACTTGTTTTGCAATTTTTCTTTTTCTTCAATAATGAGGAAGATCATTGTTAGAATTAATCCAACAGAATTGACAAATCCAATTGATTCCAATTATTAAAGGGCTTGTATTTATTAATACTTTCAAAATTTAAAGACTGATTTTATTCCTAAAATTACTGGTCTTTACATCATATTCTCTGATTGGTCTTCTCTAATAACAGTACTCTAAATTTTCTATGACTCAATATTTTGATGATATATGTCCTTATCTATATAGATTTTTCCTGCAGTTATGTAGCATGTTTCCCTTAACCTGTGCTTCTCTTATTCTTGTCATCCTGTAATAAATCACTGAAAAAGAAAAAAAGAAATGCTGATGTTTATGTAGGTTTTTTTTACATCTTGCAACTTTGCTTAAAGATATTGTTTCAATTAGTTTTTTTAGTTGATTCTCTAAATATACCATATTTATATTCATGTGCAAAGAATGAAAGTTTTGTTTCCTTATTGTCTGTTTTTATTCTTTCAATTTGTTTTCCTTCTCTTATTGCTGTTAGTTATAACTTTTCATTTGGGTAGACATGGAGAAGTCAGAGCAAAATAAGTTGGCTCTGGAGTCAGAGGAAGTAGATTCAAAACTCACCTTTAACGGAAACTTTTTTCTGTATGTGGGATTGAGCAAGTCACTTAATATTACTTTATCTCAGTTTCTTCATCTCTAAAGTTCTTTCGGCTCTAGATTTCTTTCTTTCTTTTTTTAATTAAAGCTTTTTATTTTCAAAACATATGCATGGATGATTTTTCAACACTGACCCTTGCAAAACCTTGTATTCCAAATTTTTCCCCCTTTCCTCCCAGCCCCTCCTCTAGATAACAAGTAATCTGATATATGTTAAACGTGTTAAAATATGTTAAATCCAATATATGTATGCATATTTATACAATTCTCTTGCTGCACAAGAAAAATCAGATCGAAAAGGAAAAAGAATAAAACAAACAATGCAAGCAAACAACAAAAGTGAAAATACTATGTTGTGTACAACAGTTTCCACAGTCCTCTCTGGGTGTAGATGGCTCTCTTCCTCACCAGATCATTAATGTATTTCCACAGGGAACTATTTCTATTTACTAAATGTGTTATAAAAATGCAAAGTCAGAATTTATTGATCTTTTTGATTACTTATTTGACAATTTTGCTCTAATATAGTTTTGTTAATGCAATGCATGGACTTAGATAGGCAGTAAACTAAATATCTTTGTGCTCTAAAAGTAATTCTTAATATTAAAATATAGTAAGATAGCTTAAGAGCTATAGAACAGACTTATGGCCCCAATCTTTCACAACACATGAAGAAGTCAGTAAGAATGAAGATACTGGGTTTAAAAAGATTTCAACAGATTCAAATTGAATAAGGTGAAATGGAACAGAAACAAATGTAAACTAGTATTTGGATTCAAAAATCAAGCACACAATGACTGATCTGGAGAAACTAGGATAGACAAAATTCATGTGAAGAACATTGGGGGAATTTACTGGTTAGGGAGCTTTATTTGAAGCAATGGTATGATATTTTTAAAAAGCTACTGCAATTATATTCTTTAAAAGAAGCATAGTCCAAAATGAAGGAGAGGTTACATTAGAAATGTTATATTTAAATCTATATGACATTTAAGAGAGAACATTTATTGAGCAAAAAGGAGCCTAGAGAAAGTTCTTAAACTTTTTCCACTCATGACTCCTTTTCATCCAAGAAATTTTTGTGTCACCCTAAATATATAAATAAAATAGGTATACAAATCAAACATTGTACTGATAATAAATCCTAATTTTCTAACTCCCGTATTCAGTAGGTGACTCTTTATGGAGTCATTACCCATAGTTTAAGAAACTTTGGATTATAGGAATCTGCAGTCATCCCCATGTAAATTTAGTTGAAGCAATTGTTTATGTTTGGAATAAAAAATAAATAAAATATAATCTTTTATTTTTCCAATCTATTCTTCTACTAATGGTGATTTTATTTACAATTTTTTCAACTAAAATGCATTTATCTTTCCCTGTCATCCTTACTTAATTGAAAGCAAAGGAAAACAAAACAAAAACCTTTTGACAGATATATATGGTCACTCAAAACAAATTCTTATGTTGGCCACATTAAGAAATGTCTAATTCTGCACTGAGTCAATGATCTCTCTGTCAGGAAATAACATCCTGATTCATTATTAGTTATCTAGAATCATGGATTGTTTCTGCTGGACATAGAACTCTTTAAATCTGTAAAAGCTTGTCTTAGAATAATAAGATCTATTATATTCGGATACCATAATTTCTCCAGCTTCTTCTCAGTTGGTTGTGTCCCCCCTTTCTAGTAATTTGACAAAACAAAGAAAGTAGCTATAATATTTTTTGTACACATGGGTCCTTTTCCTCTTTTATTTTTGGAGGACATATACCTAATGATTGTATCAGTGAGTCAGAGTGTTTGAAGAGTATAGTGACTTTGGGGACATAATTCCAAATTGTTTCCCAGAATAACTATACCAATTCACAGCTCCACCAAAGTCTGTCAATATGCAGATTTTCCCACAGCTCCTCCATTTCTCATTTCCCTTTTTATTATTATCATCTTTGCTGATTTGATAGGTCTGAGGTGAAATCTCAGAGCTTCATTAATTTTTGTCATTTATATAATTATTAGAAATTTGGAACACTTTTTTTTCATATGGCTGTTGATATCTTGTGCTTCTTTTGAAAACTGCCTGTTCATATCCTTTGATCGTTTATCAAGTGGGGACTAGTTCTTATTGGATCAATTCTTTATATTGAAAATGAGACCTTTGTGAGAGAAGTATCCAGCAGAGGTTTAGTTTTTCCCTCAGTTCATGATTTCTCTTCTAATTTTAGTCTCATTGATTTTATAAAAAAAACTTAAACATTTTTATTTTCTCAAGGCTTCCATTTTATTTTCTCTGATCCTTTGGGGATGAACTGTTCTATCTATAGAGCTGAAAGAATTTTTTTGTTGCTTCTTTAATTTGTTTGTGATGTGGCTTTTTATATTCAAGTCATGTATCCATTTACAGCATATTTTGGTATTTCATATGGGGTATTGGTCAGAGCCCACTTTGTGCCAGCCTGCTTTCTAGTTTGCCCAACAGTTTTTGTCAAATAGTAAAGGCTTACCTTAGTAACTTGGGTCTTTGAATTAATCAAACACTAAGCTATTAGGTCATTTTCTTTCAGCATATTAAGTAACTCCATTGATAGACTTCTGTACTACTACCAAAATCATTGATTACTTCTTCACATTACAGTTTAAAATCTGGTAACTAGTATTTCTTTACTTTCCACTTTTAAACAAATTTTCCTTAACATAGTTGACCTTTTGTATCTCAGATAAATTTTATTATACTTTTTTTCCTATCTCCGTGAAATGTTTGCTTCTCCACATTAATTAATCTGTCCCACTCAGATTTTTTCTATTTTTAAACTACACTAAATCATTTTGATAATAACTGCTTTCTAGTTTGAACTATAATATTAATAGTTACCTTTCCTGCTTATTATTGTTTATCATTTCCCTTCAGCTTTTTAACCTTTCATTCTTCCAGATGAATTAAGGAAGTATAAGTAGACTCTCAAATGTTTTAAATATTTTGTATTTAATTTAAATAGAATTTTTACTTTTTCCTCCTAAGTTTTGTTATTAATATAGAAAAATGTTGATAATTTTTGTGAATTTACTTAAATCCAAAAGTTTTGCTAAGGTTTTAGATAATTTTAGTTGACTCATCTCTTAGTAAACCATGGTGCCATCAGCAAAAAGAGAGCTTTGTTTATATTGATTCCATCAGTTTTTTTCTTGTCTTATTCTTTAGCTCACATTTGTAAGATATCAAGTAGTAGTAGTAATAATAGACACCCTTGCTTTACTCCTCATCTTGTTGAAGGGTTTCTAATTTATCCCCACTTTATAAAATTCTGGATCTTGTTTTTATATAGTTGCTACTTGGTATGTTAAATAAAATCAATTCTTTTTTTCTAGAATTTTTAATAAAAATGCATTTTATATTTCGTTGAAAGCTTTTGCTGCAATATAATCATATTATTTTTTGTTATTATTAATATGGTATCTTATGTTTGTTTTCTAATATTGAACTAAACTTGGCATTTCTTGTTTAAATACAACCTAATTATAATATCTATGGTATATTCAAGCCTCTTTGCTTATATTTTATTTAACATTTTTTTGCATCAATATTCATTAGAAATAGTGCTCTATAATTTTCTTTGTTTTGACTTTATAGTTTAAGTATCAAGGCAATATTTATTTCAAAGAAGGAAAATAGGGACTCTTTCTTTTCCTATTTTTTGTGAACAGTTTATGTGCTAAAATTATTCTCTAAATGTGTAATAAAATACACTTGAAAGTCTATCTGGGCCCAAGTTTTTTCCTTGGGAATTATTTTATTTATTATTCAGTTTCTTTTTCTCAGTATTTAAATTCACTATTTCTTGTTTTGATAATCTTGGCATATTATATTTTTAAAAATATTCATCCATTTAAGTTTTCAGTTTTATTTGCATTTACTCAGGCAACATAGTTTCCATTAATTTCTTTAAGTTTTTCTTCCTCTCATCTGAATTCTCCTTTTTTGATTTGTTATTGGTAATGTGGTTTTTTTAAATTAAAAATCAAATTAGCTAATGATTGATCTATTCCATTACCTTTGACAATCCATCCCAAAGCAACTCCTACTTTAATTCATTAGTTTGATGTAGTTTTGCTTTCAATTTTGTTAGTCTCTTTTTTTATTTTCATTATTTCTATCTTGGTGGGGGATTTTTCATGTTGGTCTTCTAGCTTTTTTAATTGCATTCACAATTCATTAATCTGTTCTCTCTTTTGTTGATGAACATGTTTAGATATGTAAAATTTTCCGTAAATACTATGTAGGCTAAATATCATAAAAATTGTTTTGCTGTCCATAGACTCTAGGTTTAAAATGCCTGTCTTAACTAATGCCTAATTTTTTGTAAATTTGCCAAAATTACTGGTAATAAGCACCTTTCTTTCTATTCCTATCAAATAACCACTAGACAGCCAGCATTCAAATTTTCCAAAATCTTATTCAGATCCTTAGCATCTTCTTTCTTCCTTCCTTGTTTGCTTTCCTTCTTTCTTTCCTTCTTTCTCTTTCCATTGAATTTCTGTCTGAAAGGGGTATATTCATTTCTCCTACTGTTATAGTTTATGTCTTATTTTCCCTGTAATTTCTTTGGGTTTTTCTTTAAGTATTTATACATATTGCCTTTTGGTGCATATATGTAAAATATTTATATTAAAGAAAACAATATTATTGTACATTAGTACCTTTTAACATAGTGTAGTTTACCTTCTTATTTCTTTTAATAATTTATTTTTTGTAATTGCATTGTCTGAAATGGATTGCTATCCCTGCTTTTTTGAGTTCAACTTGAGTATAATAGATTTTGCTAGTTTCTTGTTTCAACTTTGTATGAAATTTTATATTTCAAGTTTGTTTTTTGTGAACAAAATTTAGATTGATAACATCTTCCCTATGAGTTTATATGTTTATGCTCAGTATTATTAATGTGATTTTCTTCCCCTTGGTGTCTTTGATAATTTCAGTCATTTTCTTTTATATTCCTCTGTTATATACTTTCTTTTTTTTCCCCTTTTGATTACAATTTCTCAGAGAATTGATCTCTAAAACTAACTCAGAAAACTCTCATGCTGGGCAGGGTGTCCTACACTTCCCTACATACAGATAAGGTTCTTTCTTCAGTTCTCTGCCTGAGCTTGTTGCAGTCCAGAGCATTGCCATAATCCTGTATCAGGCAAGAAAAAGGAACATGAACCTGTGGGTTCCCAAGACAGCAGGGAAGCACAAGATTTTAATAAATCATTTAAAAGAGAAATAAGAATAGTGAAAGCAGAATTTATATCCTGAACAACAGAAATAATTGTCAGAATAGGAAATATTGAATCCATGTGGTAAGTACCATAAAAGAAAGAGAAAATAATTGATTGGGAATGCAAATACACAAAAGTAAAATCTGGTAGAAAAGAAGGAAAAAAAACACCAGTGATTAAAAGAAGACATTATCTTGATACAAGTAAAATATATTATTCTTGAAGATAGGAGGCATAGAGACAATTTAAGGATTATTAAGTATTGTTGAAGAAGTGACAAGTCAAAAAACTTGAACAGTATAATAAAAGAAATAATGCAAAAAAGCCATCCGATTTTCTAAACACAGAAAATAAAATACCAGTTGAAAAAAATGCCCTCCTTTCAAAAGATAAAACTGTGCTATAAATTCTAAGACACACTGTGGTTAAATTGAACAGTTACAATGGCAAACAACAAATTCTGAAAGCAACCAGGAAAAAAACATTCAAATATAAGGAAAAAGAAATATTCTTCCATATCAACCAGAAATTGCAGGAGTGAATGACATAATGTGTTCTGAAAAGTAAAGTAGCTCAGGATACAACACAAGGTAACATACCTTGCAAATCTCAACCTAATTATTAATGAAAAAACAGACATTCAATTTAAAAGAGATGTTTGAAGTATAAGAAAAATGCTGGGTCTGAACAAATTATTTGCTTTTCAAATACTCTGGACAACATAAATATAAGAAAAGTAAACAAATACAGTAACTAAGAACAATGCCAACAAAATAATAACAGGATATTAAGATTTCTTTTTTAAAGTACATAAGGCGATAAAGGGTGGAAACAGACATTAAACAGAAGTAAAATGATAGAGAAACAAGCTTGAAAAATCATGGACTAATCCACAAAGCACCTTGCCTACAGGGGAATAAATATTTTAGTGTAATTAAATTACAGAATGAGAAGGTGCATTAAAGGGGAGAGTAGTGGAAGAAGAACAAAGGGAAACATATGAAATATATCCTAACCAAGTTAAGGTTAACAATGAAGGGACAATAATTCTTAGTCACCTAGGAAGAGAGACTAGGAAAATGGATGAGGAGGCGCTGGAAGAGATTGAGATGGGGGAAAAAAAAGAAAAATTATTTCAATGATAGGAGGGGTGCCGCTGATCAGTGTTTTCATGGGAAAGGGGAGATTCTTTTTTTTTCTTTATTAAAAGCTTTTTATTTGCAAAACATATGCATGGGTAATTCTTCAATATTGACCCTTACAAAGCTTTCTGTTACAAAAATTTCCCCCCTAATCCCCACCCCTCCCCCTAAATGGCAGGAAATCCACTACATGTTAATGATGTTAAAATACTTGACAAATCGAATATATGTATACATATTTCCACACATCTTGCTGTGCAAGAAAAATTGTATCTACAAAAAAGAAAAAATCAGATAAAGGAACCACAATGCAAGCAAACATCAGTCTAGAGCATGAGAATGTTATGTTGTGGTCCACATTTCACATCCCTCTCTCTGGGTGTATATGGCTTTCTTCACTGAAGAATTGGAACTGGTTTGAAACATTTCTTTGTTGAAGAGAGCCATGTCCATCAGAATTGATCATCATATAGTACTGTTGCTGCCGTGTATAATGATCTCCTGGTTCTGCTCATTTCACTCAGCATCAATTCATGCAAGTCTCTCCAGGCCTCTCTGAAATCGTCCTGCTGGTCATTTCTCACGGAACGATAATATTCCATGACATTCATATACCATAATTTATTCAGCCACTCTCCAATTGAAGGGCATCCATTCAGTTTCCAGTTTCTAGCCACTACAAAAAGGGATGCCACAAACATTCTTGCACATGTGGGTCCCTTTCCTTAAAGGGGAGATTCTTTAAGGAGACCCCCACAATGAGAAAAATCTTTTTTTTAATAAAGCTTTTTATTTACAAAACATATGAGTGATTTTTCTACATTGACCTTTGCAAAAACTTTTTTTTCCCAAGCTTTTCCCCTCCTTCCCCCCACCCCCCACCCCTAGATGACAGGTAATCTAATACATGCTAAATAGGATAAATTATATGACAAATACAATACATGTATACATATCTATACAGTTATCTTACTGCACAAGAAACATCAGATCTAGAAAGAGAAGAAGAAAAAACAACCTAAGAAGGAAAACAAAATGCATGGAAATATTCACAGAAAGCATTAAAATGCTGTGTTGTGGTTCACACTCAGTTCCCACAGGCCTCTCTCTGGATGTATATGAC
Organism: Myrmecobius fasciatus; assembly: GCA_023553655.1. Lineage (NCBI taxonomy): Eukaryota > Metazoa > Chordata > Mammalia > Dasyuromorphia > Myrmecobiidae > Myrmecobius > Myrmecobius fasciatus. The sequence continues at coordinate 214,360 of JAJPUD010001226.1, forward strand.
TGTCTTCATCGCTGAACAATAGGAACTGGTTTGAATCACATCATTGTTGAAGAGAACCATGTCCATCAGAATTGATCATCGTATAGTCTTGTTGCTGTGTATAATGTTCTCCTGGTTCTGCTGATTTCACTCAGCATCAGTTCATGCAAGTCTCTCCAGGCCTCTCTGAAATCCTTCTGCTGGTCGTTTCTTACAGAACATTAATATTCCATAACATTCATATACCATAATTTATTCAGCCGCTCTCCAATTGATGGGCATCCTTTCAATTTCCAGTTTCTTGCCACTACAAAAAGGGCTGCCACAAACATTCTTGCACATGTGGGGCCCTTTCCCTCCTTTAAGATCTCTTTAGGATATAGGCCCAGTAGAAACTGCTGGGTCAAATGGTATGCACAGTTTGATAACTTTTTGAGCATAGCTCCAAATTGCTCAATGAGAAAAATCTTCAAGAATTCGGTTCTTAGACTGTTTTTCCTGCCTCAGGAGAAAGGGAATCAAATCTCCTCAAAGCAAATGAGACCCAGTACAGTGGAAGGGCATGGAGTCTGGGAGAAGATTTGAAGGCAAATGGGAAAAGGGGGGGATGGCCAGTGAGAGCAAAGGTTAATAATGAATTACAGAGACATAGGGAAATCCTTACCGTGGGGCCTGTTTTCTCTATCTCCAGCAGAAAATGTTATTTTTAGTAAGATACAAAAGATAAAGGGAATGGGGACAAGTAATATAGAAACTAAAGAGACGACCCAAAATAGGTGCCTTAGAAAGAAATGCAAAGGCTAAAGAAGACTTAAATAAGTTTAAGTATCATAAATCAAAAGAACAAAAAGTCTGTCAAAAACAGAAAGGAAGGATCCAAAGAATGAAGGAGACTGAGGCCAGAGAAGTGGAATGATTTAGCTGTGGTTATGGGGAAGAAAGGAGCACGTTAGGGCTGGACTTGAGTCTTCTTGCTTTAAATCCAACACTCCATCACGCTAGTGGTTCCCAAACATTTTAAGGACAAGAAGTTTCAAAGCCCCTTGCATGATATTAACACGGAGACACAAAATATGTGCCTTCAATTTCCCTGGGGGAGAAATTGCTCACGTGATCCCATTCCGTCCCCTCTCCTCCAGCCAATCCCTCATCTCTACTCTCATTTGTCTTCCTCACACCGCCTCCCGACCAAACAACTACAACTTCTTCCATCCATCCCTTAGGGTCCTTGTCCCATATGACTAAACTCCTTGGGAAGGGCGGATTTAAGCAGCGCCCTCCCTCTTCTCCCTCTCACTCCCGTCCATCTCTGCGTTCTGGCTCCTCCTCGGCCCACGGACAGGGTTCTCTCCAAAGTCACTCGTGCCCACTTAATCCCTCAGTCCTTGACGCTGCTAATCCTCCCCTTCTCGTGGGAGCTCTGAAGTTTTGGGCCATGAGTTTCTCCTGCTTCTCCTTCCGCTTGTCTGGTTGGTCCCTCTCAGCCTCCTTTCCTGCATCTTCCTCTCAGTCACGGCTCTTCACTTGGCCTATCCCGGGCTTCGGTTCCCGCTTTCCCCTGCTGCCCCTCCCTACTTTTTCACTTGGTAATCTCATCAGCTCCTCAGTGCAGATGATTCTCAGGGGGGTTGCCTTTTGGGCATCTCCAGTCAGTCTTGATGACATTTTAAATTTGGCAAGCCCAAAGCGTAACTCATGATCTTCCCCCGCAAGCCCTCCTCTACATTCTCAAGAGTTCGCCGTCCTCCCAATTCTTCAGGCTTACGTTAGCCCACTTGTTATTAACTTCAAACTTGCATTCTCCATATTCAGTAAGTTGTCTTGTCCTATCACTTTTGCCTTGACAATGCCTCCTGTCTCAGCCTCCTTTTCTCCCCCGGCGTTGCATCCAGCCTTGTTTCCTTGCTTCAAGTTTCACCCCATCCTACTCTGTCTTCACTCAGCTGTGAGACTGATCACAACTGAGCCCTTCTGACTGTCATTACCCTATTCAGACAACTCCAGTGGCTTCTTGTGGCTTCCTCGGGGCCAAATACAAAATTCTTTATTTAGCTTTTAAAGCCCTCCATCACCTACCTGGTCCCTTTCCATCTTTCCAGGCTTCTTATAGCTTAGATACCTCTTCCCCCACCATGAGCCCTACAATCTAATGATCTTGACCTCCTTGCTCCTCTGGATATCTTTACTAGCTATCTCTCCTGCCTGCAATTCTCCCCCTCCACCTCCAAGCTTTGCTAGCTTTCTTCAAATTTCAGCTTAAGCTCCATCTTCTGTAAGAAGTCTCACCTATTAGATTTTCTCCCATTTATCTTGTATACATCTTATCTGTGATAGCTGTTTGTCCCAGTTGACTATTGGATCCTTGAGTGCAGAGTCTGGCTTTTGCCTTTCTTTGTATCCTCAGTGAGCCATAGTAGATGCTTAACAACTACTTTTTTGACCCACTCCTGGCCAAGAGTTTTAGGCCCACAGATTGGGAACCATCACAATAAAAACCATGCTACTCTTAGCCCTCTCATGCTAATTCCAGGACTATGAAATCAGTACCCTACTATAGTAAAAAGAGATTACAACCTGCTTCATCAGTATCATACATTTATTTGTATTTCCTGCAAATTAAGACAATTCTGAGGTACCACTACACCCCTGTCAGATTGGCTAAAATGACAGGAAAAGATAACGATGAATGTTGGAGGGGATGTGGGAAAACTGGGACACTGATACATTGTTGGTAGAACTGTGAACAGATCCAACCATTCTGGAGAGCAATTTGGAGCTATGCTCAAAAAGTGATCAAACTGTGCATACCCTTTGACCCAGCAGTGTTTCTACTGGGCCTATATCCCAAAGAGATTTTAAAGGAGGGAAAGGGACCCACATGTGCAAAAATGTTTGTGGCAGCCCTTTTTGTAGTGGCAAGAAACTGGAAATTGAAAGGATGCCCATCAATTGGAGAGTGGCTGAATAAATTATGGTATATGAATGTTATGGAATATTATTGTTCTGTAAGAAATGACCAGCAAGATGATTTCAGAGAGGCCTGGAGAGACTTGCATGAACTGATGCTGAGTGAAATCAGCAGAACCAGGAGAACATTATACACAGCAACAAGACTATACGATGATCAATTTTGATGGACATGGTTCTCTTCAACAATGATGTGATTCAAACCAGTTCAGCGATGAAGATAGTCATATACATCCAGAGAGAGGCCTGTGGGAACTGAGAGTGAACCACAACACAGCATTTTAATGCTTTCTGTGAATATTTCCATGCATTTTGTTTTCCTTCTTAGGTTGTTTTTTTCTTCTTCTCTTTCTAGATCTGATGTTTCTTGTGCAGTAAGATAACTGTATAGATATGTATACATGTATTGTATTTGTCATATAATTTATCCTATTTAGCATGTATTAGATTACCTGTCATCTAGGGGTGGGGGGTGGGGGGAAGGAGGGGAAAAACTTGGGAAAAAAAGTTTTTGCAAAGGTCAATGTTGAAAAATCACTCATATGTTTTGTAAATAAAAAGCTTTATATACATTTATTTGTATTTCCTTTCTCATCAATAAATACTTAGCATTTAAAAGGTGTTCGATATTTTTTTTTCCATTTTGGAATTTGGAATTATTCACTATCTGGGCAATAAAAAAACATATATAAACTGTGATCCCTTTTTAAAAGTTGATTCACTCAAATTTATATTTTAGAACTTTAAATTTCCATATCAGCCTAGGATAATAAGTGTTTGAAGGAAAACATGTAGATATAATATTAATCTTCTTTTGGATCATTTTGATAATCTTCTCTACAGAAGAAAAGGAGATTAAAGAAATTAGAGTAGGTAATAAAGAAACCAAATTATCACTCTCCGGATGACATGATGGTATACCTAGAGAATCAACTAAAAACACTAGAAACAATTTTAGCAAAGTTGCAGGATACAAAACAAATCCACATAAATCATCAGCATTTTTGTATATTACCAACAAAGTCCAGCAGCAAGAGATACAAAAAGAAATTCCATTCAAAATATTTGTTGATAGCATAAAATATTTGGGAATCTATCTGCCAAGGGAAAGTCAGGAATTATATGAACACAACTACAAAACACTTTCCACACAAATAAAGTCAGAAATAATCAATTGAAAAAATATTAAGTGCTCATAGGTAGAATGAGCTAATATAATAAAAATGACAATGCTACCTAAAACAATCTATTTAGTGCCATACCAATCAAACTCAAGAAATTATTTTACAGATCTAGAAAAAAAAAATAGTAACAAAGTTCATCTGGAAGAACAAAAGATCAAGAATTTCAAGGGAATTAATGAAAAAATGCAAATGAAGGTAGCCTAGCTGTGCCAGATCTAAAACTATATTATAAAGCAGTGGTCATCAAAATCGTTTAGAACTGGCTAAGAAATAGAGTAGTCAATCAGTAGCACAGGATAGGATCACAGAACAGCATTTTCTTGTGCTGTTGTTTGCTTGAATTTTTTTCTTTTTCATTTTGTTTACTTTTTGATCTGATTTGTGCAGCAGGATAGTTGTATAAATATGTATACATATATTGGATTTAACATATTTTTACCATGTTTAACATATATTGGATTGCTTGCCACCTAAGAGGAGTGAGGGAAAAGAAAGGTTGGAACACGAGGTTTTTCGGGAGTCAGTGTTGAAAAAAATGTCCCTGCATATCTTTTGAAAGTAGGAAGCTTCAATAAGAAAATGAGGATAATATCTACAATTTTACAGTCATCACCCAAATGCTTTCTTGCCATGCAATTCTGTTATTATTGCTTTTCCAGTCATGCATTTGTGGTTGTTTCTGTTAGTATTTACATTTTACACTTACATGTTTTCTGGAATTTCTAATGATGACTTGGAGGGGGGGAAATCACCTCAGTTTTTGACATAAAAGGAATCTCTTTGGTCAATAATCAGATTGAAAATACCAATTAGATCTTTACATGGTAAACTATCACTGTTATTATTCATTATATTATGTTATTATTTAATGTATTATAACATTATATAATTATATATTATATATCTTTATTAAAATCTCACATAAATGTTGAGGAATATAGGGATAAAGAAATAAACTTCTTGAGAGTTATCTTTTAATACTTAACTCTGTTTATCTTGATCAAATCATCTCTACCAGTTTTCCTTCAGAGGCCATGTTAATCTCCTTCCCTCATCCCCAGAATTTTCCAAACCAAAATATTCTTCCTTGGTCATCATTCTGTTTTATTAGAATATAAAAGATTTGAAAGCAGGAATTATCTTTGTTTTTTTAACTGTATCCTCAGAGCTCCCCAGTTGCCTGGGACATCCTGAGCACTTAATAAATGGTTTGTAATTTGTTCCTTATTGGCTGAGACAAATAGCATGATTGAACAGAGCTGATAGCATGTTGGATTTGAATTCCAAAAGAGATGGGATGAAATCTCACTAATTGTGTGACCTTTTGAATATAAATGACTTGTTTCCTCATGTATAAAACTACTCTTATTTACTTCAGTCTCAGGTGGGCTCTCCTTCACCTAGTTCACCCTCCTTTCCCATTCTGTGTATTTCCAGTCCATATCCAAGACATCCTGCATGGAATCATGTGATCATTAGCAGGAATTTTTCCTTCCAAATCAGGATACTTTACTTAACATTAGTTCAGAGTTAACAGAGAATTTTTATTAATTCAATTGTTGCCACCTATGTTAAAAAGGGTATATGGATGAATTTTGTTTTTATACCACAGACACTTCACAGAAAGCACCCAAATAACCCTCCCTTTATGGAGTACATTCCCCTGAAATAGCTTTTCAATAATTAACAGAAAAGAGTGGTGTGTCCTTTAAGTTTGATAGTGTGATTCTAACACTGACCCTTGTACTTGATCCTGGTTTTGTTGGCTCTCAGCAATGACTATTTACATTGTTGTAATCATTATGTTCTTTTGGCTCTGCTTTCTTGGTTCTGCATTACTTCCTACAAGTCTCCCCAAGTTCTCTGAATTAAGATGAATCATTTTTTAGAGCACAGAATATTAAAGTACACTCTCAGATTGTAGCTCAACCATTTCTCAAGTATGGGCACATATTTCATTTTCTAGCTTTTTTTAATATTAGAAATAATGTGACTATGAGTATTTTATACATGTAGGCATATTCTTGTTTTTTGATGATCTCCTAAGAATTTAGTTCTAATCGTAGAATCCTTAGATCAAAGGTTAAGAACAATTTTAGAAAATACCTTTTTTTTTTTAACAATTCCTCCCACAATGAGTTTTCTCATCTTTGCTAACTTACTGAATATTAGGTGCTAGACACCACAAATTTGCTTCAGTTTGATCTTTCCCCCTTTTGTTAGTGATTTTGAACAGTTTTAGATGATTCTTGATAATCTGTACTTTAGGAAAAGATTTTTTCTTTCAGATCATTGAATTCTTCCATCAATTTTCTCTCCACTTGGACAAATACCACCTTCTCAATGGCAATATCATCCTTAAAAGGACTCTCCTTCTCCAGTCAGCCTTTCAGAGGGCCACCATTTCCTTGGGGACGTTTTTACATCACTTCTGGCCCACAAATCATTGTTGATGAAATGCTACCTGTACTCCAGTGCTTCATAGTTCCACAATTTTGACTCTTCAGAAATCAGACTGTTCCCATGGAGACTCAAGATGATTATTTTTAAAGAGGTGTGTTTTTTGTTTATCAGGAAGCAGTTTAGGATTATTGAAATACAGTTTTTCTCTTAAATCTAATTCTTGCTCAGAGGTGACATAGCATCAGTCATTCTAGCTCTCCCTGCTTTGCAAAGGAGCCAAGGCAATGCCCATAATGTTTTGGACCAGAAGGTGGAATCAGAAGGATTGGCGTTCTAGCCCAACTAGGATTTTACAGCTCTGTTGCTCAGTCATATCTGACGCTTTGTGATCCTATGGACTAGAGCACTCCAGGCCCTTCTGTGTTGTGTGTTTCTCAAAGTCCATCCAGTGTTCATTGTTTCCATGACACTGTCCATTTCTCTCATTCTCTGTCATCCCCAGCATCTGGATCTTTTCCAGTGAGTCCCATCTTCTCATGTTGGGACCCAAGAATAGCCTGAATTAATGTAAGTATTGACTGATTGGCCGTCCAAGGGACTCCCAAGAACCTTCTCCAGTACCACAATTCAAAAATGTCAATTCTGCAGCACTCAGGTTTCCTTTGAATACATCTCCTACTACTGGAAAAAACCATAGCTTTGACCATACATACAGGGTGATGTCTCTGCCTTTGTCCAGATGTGCTGTAGTTTTGCTTTGTTTTTTCCGCAGGGAACAAGCATCTTATGATTTTATGGCTGCAGGGATCTTTGAGCCCAAGAATACAAAAACTGACCTCCATTTCTTCTTCCTGTGTTTTCCAGGAAGTGATGAGATTTTAGTTTTGCTTATTTGTTTTATGTTAAGCTTCAAGCCAGCTTTTATAGTCTCCTCTTTTAAGAGACTTTTAATTCCTCTTCACTGTCTGCCATCCAAGTAGTATCATCTGCATAGCTGAGACATGATTATGTAATTAGTATTACATTATTATTCTCTTCTAGCTAGGGCTCATCTTTCCCCTTTTTTTCTTTTCTGCACCTTCTTTAATTTCTATAATGCTCTTTTCTGTCCATTTTAATTTTTCCCTCTCCTTGAACAGGTTGCTTCAGTTTAACTCAAATTGTAAAAACAGTCCAGTTTGGGAACATGGAAAGTTCTAACCTTGTTGATGCTTTGCAGTATGTATGCTTTTTCTAGATAGCAGCTGGGTTGAAGGTCCTAAAGTCAGAAAAACTTGAGTTCAAATCCTACTTCAGCCATAGCTATGTAATCCTGGCCAAGTCACCTGATGTCTCTCAAGTCTGTTTTTATTTCTGTATAGTAATAGCACCTACTCCACAAGGTTGTTGTTAGAATTAAATGAGATGACATGTAAAAAATTTTTTAAACTTATGTATATATATATATGTAAATATATATATGCTACCTGTTGTGTGTGAATGTACTATTAATGACAGTTAAGTTCCCCCCAGAAGTTCTATGATATATACACCCAGGGAGAGGCCTGTGGGACCTGAGTCTGGACCACAACATAGCATTTTCACACTCTCTATTGATGTTTGCTTGCATTATATTTTCCTTCTCAAGCTTTTTTCCCTGTACAGCAAGATAACTGTATAAATATATATACACATATTCGATTTGTCAGATATTTTAACATAATTAACATGTATTACATTTCCTACCATCTAGGGAAGGGGATGGGGGGAAGGAGGGAAAAATTTTTAACAAAGTTTTCCCAGGGTCAATGTTGAAAAATTACCTATGCATATGTTTTGCAAATAAAAAGCTTAAAAAAAGTTCTATGATAGATTGGCATGTATTTTAAAGTTAGGTTTTCCCAAAGTAATCACTATGTTTAAATTTTCTGGATGTGTTAAAAAATAATCTCTGCACTGGTCTTCACAGAAAACCATTTAGCAAGATGTTTAAACTCTCTTGGTTCAGTTTCTGTAAAGATGAGGGGCAACTATCTTCCACACTTAACATCCACACAGAAGAAAATGTAAAAAAATAATGGAGAAGTAGCTAGACTCAAGATCAAGACAACGACTCTCTCCAGATTCCCATCATCCACTTTTCTCTTTAGAGGTACAGAAGTTCTTCACTGGAAGTGGAGATGAGGCATTGTTTAATTAGCAGATTATTTCCCAAAATTTCTTCTTGGGGTTCCAGTACTCTGTAAGCACCATTTTACAAAAGTGGAGGACAGCCTTATTTCTGTTACAACTAAAAAGGTAAAGATTATCACAAAACAGCCAAGGATTTAAGCACTTTTAAGCTTCCCAGACCAGAAGTTGTTGGTATGAGCCCAGGTTTTTCCTTATTATGTTCAACTCTCCAATTCTAGAAGCAGGGACAAAAGTATCTTGGAATCTTAGAGATCTCATAGGAGATCGTAGGGTTGGAAAGGATTTAGGAGCTCGATTTAGTCTAAGCCCTTACCTAGGAAATGAATCCCTCCTGTTGAATCTTTGGGAGTTAAACATCCTGCTGCTTCTTGAATAACTCCAATGATGGGGAATTCATGACCCCCTCTAGGGAGCCCATTCCAGGCTTGGGTGGTTCTCATAGGGAAGTATATTCCTTATTTTGAACCAAAATTTTTCTCCTTACACATTCAATTGTTCCTAAGTGTAAAAACTGCCTCCCATGTAGCTTTTGAATTGTAGTAGGATTAGAAGCCTATTTTTCATGGCACATTGGATCTTAATAATGATAGTAAATATTGTTGTTTGAGTCAGTGTTTCCTTCTGTGTGATTGTTTAAATTCTCAGTGACGACAAAGGCATGATGACATACAAAAAAAAAAAACAAAGTTTAAAACAGGTGAATATAGTTTGTTTCTTGACCCTCTGTTGATGTTTAATTTCTTGGGAGACTACAGGATTGCTCGGTTAAGCCAAACTAACATAAATTTTACTACTGCTTGAATCAACCTTCTCTTAACCATCAGGCAGGTCTCTAAGGAGGATCTATTTTAGAATGTGCTAATTGCTCATTGGGCAAGTTCATTCTACTGATCATTAAACTTTGAACTTTGAGATTCAGAAGGAACATGCTCTTATTTAATCAAAAATTCAGCAAGGTTGAGAGAATTAGACTGATGAAAAGGAACTCCAGGGACTCCAGAGAAGGGGACAGAGGAAAAAAAAATGACAGCTTCTCTTTGGAGAGATTGAATCTGTAGAAACAGGACCACAGAGAAGGATTACCTGGGCTGAAGGCGTGGGATGGGATCCTTTCCAACTTTATTGCTTGTTTATATCCTCTATAATCTGCCAATTATGTGTGGGAGTGAATTTATTAAAAATAACATTAAATTCCATAGGAGCTGGGTCTACAAAAATATGAGCTCTAAATCTAAAGGACTATATTTAGAATGCTAGTATTTTACCTATATTTTTATAACTAGACAAACAAAAAGAAAAAAAATGAAATATTCTGGCTAGTTTTATTTTTATTAGACAACTCTTAATCTCCTCATACAAAGCAAATAAAATTACATAATTTTCTATTTTAGGTGAAGGACTAAATTAAGCAGGATTGCTAACTCAGATCTAATTCATTGCTAAATAGAGAATCATTGAAGTGAAGGGGGTGGGGAGTGCATTGTTCTGTCAGTTAGAAAATGTGTTCAAATCTTGTTTTACCCATTCACTAGATATCCAACTTTGCATAAGTCTTGACTCAGCTTTAGATTGCTCATTTGTAAAATGGGAATAATATGTGATCAACTTTTACAGGGTTGTTGGAAAGAAAGCATGTTGTTAACATTAAAAACTATATAGAAATTTAATATATTATTTGAAAATGGAGATGATAATATATTATTTCATTGCATAATAAGGAAGATGTTTTGTAAACTGAAAAGCACTATATTAATGAGATTAATAAGATCACAGAATAATTTCAATGTTAATTTTCCTGTGGGGAGGAGGAAGGGCATTTGAAAACATGCAAGCTTTACACAGATGTATCCCTGAAAAGATGTGCATAAATAAAATTTATGTAAACTGAATAATTTTAAATTTACTAACAACATCCATTTTTATTGTTTTTTTAAAAATTTACCAAGCACTATCCCCATGACAACCCTGTGAATTCCTTACTATGGATATTATTATTCCCATTTTACAGATCAGGAAATTGAGATCCAAACAAGGTAAATGATTTGACCAGGACCATAGGAGAACTGACTGGTTTTTTATAACAATTTCCCAAAGGTCTAGTTAATTAATGTTATCTAATGGGAAAATTCAGATTTTCTCAACTTGGATATGCATGGTCATTATTAATTTTTTTTAAAAAAATTATTATGTTCCCACTTTAGAAAGAATAAACCTAGAATTATATAAAAAAGATATATGAACATCTAAAAGCTATAGCTAAAAGTCTATTTCTGGTGTCACAAGAATCATTGGGTTGTATCAGAACAATAATCAGTGAAGAATTTAGTACCTTTATGGGGGGCAGCTCATTTTCACTTAAACACAAAGAGATAAAGAGATTTGAGAGGAGCTATAAAAACAAATTTTCTTTTACTTCTGCTTTGTTAATAACTTATTTTATGACATCAGGATCCTCCTAACCCCAAGCACATATCCAACAAATACATTTTCATAGAGTCAGAGATGGTCAGATACCTTACAATCCTGTAGTCTAACCTCTTCATTTTACAAATGAGGAAACAAACTCAGAGAGGAAAAATTACTTTCATGAAAAATTCTTTGATAATTTTACTGTTCTGTTCTATTTTTATCTTCTGTAACTATTAAAGAAATAGATTAAATATATATGTGTTTATAACACTATAAGAAAATTCCCAGAGCTTGGCTTGATTTACTCCATTGAGTAAACATGACATTTTAAAAGAATAGTCTGAAAGAAATAACCCTGTTTTCTCTCCTTAAATGGAACAGGTTCAAAAGTAAATTACTTAGTGGGCACCAAATGTGCACTAAAATCATCTTTTTGTGCTAAACTAGGATGAGATGGAAAGTAAAATGTAAGGATGCTTGCTTGTACCTATAAGCCAAGAGAGGAATAAATAGAATTATAGAATTTTTTTAAACAAATTGAAGGAACATGAGAGTTTAAATAATCTCCCTTATTTCTATTTTTACATGAGGAAAGTAAGCTCAGAGAAATATTAAAATACCCACAAAGTCCCACAATGAGTCCGGGACTCCAGTGCTCTTTCCACCATACCATATTACATTCCACAGTTGGAAAAAGTTAATAAAAAGAACTCTGATGATCAAATCTTATTGGGCTACAAGATTTCCCCTTTATCACACATTCATTAATTTCTAAGGAGGGTGGCACGTTGGAGGGAGCCCTGGATCCAAAGGGAGGAAGACTTGAGTTCAAATTCAGCCTTAGACTCTTAATAACTATGTGTCCCTGGACAAATTCATGTATTCTCTGCTTCAGTTTTCCCATATATAAAATGGGCCTCATAATAGCATCTACCTCCCCATATTTGTTGTAAGGATCAAATAAGAGAATATTTGTAGAGTTCTTTTGCACATTTTAAAGTGGTATATAAATACTATCATCATCCACTACTGTTCTATTACTACTGCTGCTGCTGCTGCTGCATCTTCTACTATTCTTTTGGGCTTTATAACAGTAATTAATTACATGGTGTAATAGTATACTTTCCAAAGTGCCCAAACTTGGAACAAACCATGAATTATTATACTTGAATTACCCTAAAATAGCATGGTATTGTCATTTTAACTGAATAACAGAACAAGATAGAAGAATTAAATGGTAGAAGGCAAACAACTGCTAAGTTGACCATTATTTTAAATACCGAATCATTCTATTTTTACCAAAATACAAACTTCATCAGGATCTCAGGAAATACTGGATTGATTATCCCATCCTCCAGACTTGTGATTTTATTGGTGTGGGGAATGACCTTAACCTCTGAAGATTAGCAACTGTAGCACAATTGATTGTGCTTGGAGAGTGGCCTGGGGGCAACGAGAGCCTACATTGTCAGGGGCCCCAAGACTGATCTGGCCGGGTTACATGGACAAGATGTGACAGAGATAGGACAGGAACCCCAAGGCCAGGTCACTGCATTAACGCACCTCTCAATACCATGATCTTATCATGTAAAACCAGACCATCCTTCCATGGGTGGGGAAAAAATAGTGATTGCAGAAATTCTAAATGGTACAAAGAAGACCCTCCTTCCTTCCTTCCTTCCTTCCTTCCTTCCTTCCTTCCTTCCTTCCTTCTTTCCTTCCTTCCTTCCTTCCTTTCCCACTCTCCCCTTATCTAAACCGTATCATCATAGACCTAAGACTGAAATGGGCTTTTACATCGACTCTGACCCCCTCAATTTACAGGAGAGAAAATTTGTTTCCGTTCAGTTGTATATGACTCTTCCCGACCACACTCAGGGCTTTCTCAGAAGAGATATTGCAGTGGTTTTTCATTTCCTTCTCCAGCTCATTTTTACAGATGAGGAAACTGAGGCAATCAGGATTAAATAAATGGCTTGCTTAGGGTCATACAGCTAGAAAGATGAGTCTTATCCAGAGAGAGGCCTGTGGGAACTGAGTGTGGACCACAACACAGCATTTTAACACTTTCTGTGAATATTTCCATGCATTTTGTTTTCCTTCTTAGGTTGTTTTTTTTCTTCTCTTTCTAGATCTGATGTTTCTTGTGCAGTAAGATAACTATAAATATGTATACATATATTGGATTTGTCATATAATTTTTCATATTTAGCATGTATTAGATTAACTGTCATCTGGGGTGGGGGGTTGGGGGAAGGAGGGGAAAAGCTTGGAAAAAAAGGGTTTTTTTGCAAAGGTCAATGTAGAAAAATTACTCATATGTTTTGTAAATAAAAAAAATTAAAATTAAAATTAAAAAAAATAGAAAGATGAATCTTCTTGACCTCAAGCCCAGCACTCTATTCACACAGACACCCAGCTTCTTTTAAATAGGCTTTTTTTTAAGTGACTTGCCATAGGATGCACAGGTAAAAACTGCAAATAACTCTTAAGTGGCTCCTGCCCACAAGCCCTTCCCTCTGAAATCCATCTGGAGCATCATGTTTTCAGTTAGTCTTCCTGAAGCATCACTTTGTTTCTTTCATTCATCTAGGAAACCTTCAAGCCCTTGCCTGTGAAGTGTAAACTTCTGCACTTGTCACTCAGGAGGCTCGCAATCTGTTACCAAGCTAACTTTCCAATTCTGTTTCCCTCTGGTACATACACCTCCTTAGAATCTTCCTGTTCCGACACACTGGTGTATCTGCTGACACCTCATGAGGCTGTATTTCTTCCCCGTCTTAGCATATGCAATTGTTCCCTCCAGCTTTAAATCTGTGATTCTAGGGTATCTCTAACTGTTGAGCAATAGAATGAATTGCTTCTTGAGATGGTGAGCCTCCGGTCACTGTAAGTGTAGACTGGATGATCAGGTCCCCTTATAAAGGGGATTTCTGTGTAGTATTGTGGAGGTTGGGAAGGGGATCCCAAAAGTTTGGGGTCACAGACCGGTGTTGCGAGGTGTCTCAAAAGAATTTGCAGGCTTGAACCCATTTCCTAGTTGAGGGGCAAAGTTTGTTGTGATTGTAATGTCAATTACAGGGGACTAAGTTCCAAAAGAAATTAGCAAGGGACTTAAGAGGATGGGATAGATTCATAGCAAAATTGCTCAGAGGTTCATGTTACTTACTTGCTAATTTTATGGCTTTCAGGTAGGTTTGAGGAGTGCTTTATTCACTATTGTCTCAGGAACTTGGTTATTACTGACCAACAAATTCTACCTGACAGTAAGTTTGTAGTCAATAATGTTTGTAGGACTATTCTAAGACCAGAAGATTTTTTTTTGTTAAAGCTTTTTATTTTCAAAACATAATTTTTCAACATTGACCCTTGCAAAACCTTGCGTTCCAATTTCCCCTCCCTTCTCTCACCCCCTCCCCAGATGATATGTAATCCAATAGAAGTTAAACATGGTAGAAATATTATGTTAAATCCAATATATGCATATATATTTATACAATAATCTTGTTGCACAAAAAAAATCAAATCAAACAGGGAAAAATGAGAAAAAAATAAAATACAAGCAAACAACAATAAAAAGTGAAAATGCTATGTTGTGATCCACACTCAGTTTCCACAGTCCTCTCTCCCTGGGTGTATATGGCTTTCTTCATCACAAGGCCATTGGAACTGGCCTGAATCATCTCATTGCTGAAGAGAGCCATGTCCATCAGAATTGTTCATCATATAGTCTTGTTGTTGCCATGTATAATGATCTCTTGGTTCTGCTCATTTCACTCAGCATCAGTTCATGCAAGTCTCTCCAGGCCTCTCTGAAATCGTCCTGCTGGTCGTTTCTTACAGAACAATAATATTCCATAACATTCATATACCATAATTTATTCAGCCATTCTCCAATTGATGGGCATGCATTCAGTTTCCAGTTTCTTGCCACTACAAAAAGAGCTGCCACAAACATTCTTGCACATATGGGTCCCTTTCCTTCCTTTAAGATCTCTTTGGGATATAAACCCAATAGAAACACTGCTGGGTCAAAGGGTATGCACAGTTTGATAGCCTTTAGAGCATAGTTCTAAATTTCTCTCCAGAATGGTTGGATCCATTCACAGTTCCACCAACAATGTATCAGTGTCCCAGTTTTCCCACATTCTCTACAAAATTTGTCATTATCTTTTCCTGACATTTTAGCCAATCTGACAGGTGTGTAGTGGTACCTCAGAGTTGTCTTAATTTGAATTTCTCTGATCAATAATGATTTGGAGCACCTTTTCATATGACTAGAAATAGTTTTAATTTCATCATCTGAAAATTGTCTTCATATCCTTTGACCATTTATCATCTGGAGAATGGCTTGAATTCTTATAAATTTGAGTCAATTCTCTATATATTTTAGAAATGAAGGTCAGAAGATTTTGAAATCATTGACAAATTGTTAGAACAGGATCACTCTTAGGGCAGAGGGCTTCAGGATCACATGTATCTTCCCTAAAATCTAAGGGAAGAAATATTATTATATTTCTAAGCCAGAGGACTTTTACAATCATTGACAGACACATTGTCAGAACAATAATACTCTTAGGTCAGAGGTCCTTAGGATTACTAATACATCTTCCCTAAAATCCAAGGAAAGAAATATTATATTCCTCTACAATTATTGACAGACAGGACTGTTAGAATAGGAGCACTCAGGTCAGATTACATCAGTACGAAAGGTAGATTTTTAATTCCCTTGAGATTCTATAATTTTATGAAATCAAGCTTTGGTTTGTTACCTTAGAGAATTTGGATCTAGAAGATATAATTTATATCTTTTTGTTGTTGTTAATTCATTTCAGTCATATCCAAAACTTTGTGACTCCATTTAAGGTTTTCTTGGCAGAGATACCACAGTGGTGTGTCATTTTCTTCTCTAGCGTATTTTACAGAAGAAGAAATTCAGACAAATGGGGTTAGGTGACTTGCCCAGTCTCACATAGCTAGTAAGTGTCTGGGGCTGCATTTGAACTCAGCTTTTCCTGATTTCTAGCACTCTATCTATTGAGCCATCTAACTGTCCCAATTCATATTGTATACATATATATATATATATATGTATATACACACATATATATTTTTATATTTAAGGTTTTGTTTTTAAAGTAAAATATAATGTTAATCATATAGTTATATTTAAGATTCCAGCTCATGTTTTTTTTAAAGCTCTAAATTTATGATCCTGAGGGGCAGCTAGGTGGCGCAGTGGATAGAGCACCAGCCCTGAAGTCAGGAGGAGCTGAGTTCAAATCTGGTCTCAGACACTTAACATTCCCTAGCTGTGTGACCCTGGGCAAGTCATTTAACCCCAATTGCCTCAGCAAAAAGAAAAAAAAAATTTATGATCCTGTGAAAGCTTAGAAATTGTTATAGCAAGTTTGCCCCCCCCCTTTGTCCCAGGAATAATCACCATCACATATATTATTCTTGATCCCTACTCTTCCAAATTATTATTGTTGTTAAATCATTTTTTCCAGTCATGTCCAGATCTGCATGAACCCACTTAGAGTTTTCTTGAGAGAGAGCCTGGAGTAATTTGTCATTTCCTTCTCCAACTCAAGGACAAATGAATATTTACAAAGGCAGCTAGGTGGTGCACTGGATAGAGCACCAGCCCTGAAGTCAGGAGGACCTGAGTTCAAATCTAACCTCAGACACTTAACACTTCCTGGCTGTGTGACCCTGGGCAAGTCACTTAACCCCAATTGCTTTAGGAAAAAGAAATTAGGGTTAAGTGACTTCCCATGGAGTATCTAAAGCTGGATGTGAACTCATGAAGATGAGGCTTTCTTGTTCCAAACCCAGTGCTCTATCCACTGTGCAACCCAGCCACCCCAACCTTCCTGCCAGATGTTCTGCTGTGGCAAATGAAGCTTCCATTATCCATGCACATCACAGAACAGCGTCTGCACAAATACAGAGATGAAAGCACAGTAGTAATAACCTGGCATCTGAAGTCTTGCTAAGAATTTTCTATGACTTTTTTCTAATAGTTTGCCCTCTTTTTTTAGAAATTCAAAATCCAGGCTTTTTTGGGGGGAGCATAGGATTATCATAACTTTATATTAACTGTCAGTTTCCAAAGGACCAAAAACTCCCTTTGTTTCAGACTAATGGATCCTATTCACTTCCGCAGTTGCTATGCTTTCATTGCCATGCAGTGCCTAAACTACCAGCTTAACAAAAACAATCAGCTTTTGCTAATGCAGGGAGAATATGGTGCAGAATTTAGTTCCCTAAGAAATTAGTTCAAGGAAAGAGACAGGTAGTAGAAGTTAAGCTAGTAGAACTGATGACAGGAACACACTTCAAGTATGTCCATGTGCCTTATCATTATCAAAGTGTTCTTGGTTCTATGGAAACGATTCTAAGAAAGGTTTTTATGACTAAATTGATAGCGTAATTACTAAAGGTACAATAGCTATTCTAGATAATAATGCCTAGGTAAAGGTACAAGAATGTTTTTCACAGGATCTTAAACTAAGTTGGAGCTTCCCTGACCAGTTGCAATTTGAATAAGGTACACTTATATAATAGTGTTTTTCAAAGGTTTAGAGTAAATGGAATTTTTCTCTATTCTATCATATTTATTTTTGTATCTAGTCAGATAAATTTAGAGGGGTATGAGCTTCAGTTGTCAATCTCTTGTCACAAGCATTATTTATTTCTCTCTGTGCTCCTTTCCTCCAGGTACCTCTGGCAAGTGAACTAGGAGAGTGTGATATATAAACTTTGGAAGAATTTCTTCACCTTCAGGAGCTCTTTGGGGCAAGCCAGTCATTTTTTCATGATAATAAGTAAGCAATCCTTAATTTTTATGTAACTTTTTTTTATCCTGAGTTTTTCCTAAGTGAGGTTACCTGCAAATTATGAAGTTTTTAATTCTTCCTCAACTTTTCAGTTTGATTCTAGAAAAAGAAAGCCATCCAGTCAAGCTTTGGAAATGTAACTGTTGATGTGTATCTGCTTGGGAGAAAGTAACAGCATCCCTAAGGCTACCTGACCTAAACCTTAAGACCATCTGGTCTTGGGAGTGCTATAGTTCCTTCCACAAACAATGCTAGCTTTCTGATAACCATCCCTTGGTCAGTATGAACTTTGTTTCTGAGACAATAATAAAGTGCATACCAGACCACTCTTCAATTGTACCTCTAAGTCATAAAATTAGCATATCAGTGACATGAAGCACCTAATCTCTCTTTTTCCTATAAATTTATCTTTTTGCTTTCGGTTTTTTGTTAAATTCTTTTGAAATTTAACCCACTTTAATGGGCATTACAATTATAATAAACTTTGCCCCTGGACTTGCAGATGTATCCAAGCCTGTGAATTCTTTTCAGACATTTTGTGACACTTGCTGGGAACCCCAAACTTTTGGGGGTCTCCTTTGAATCCCAACAATGTGACATATAATTACCTTTCTGTTGATTGTGTCTCTGTGGACAGTCAACTAGAAGCAAATGTTGACTTCTACATTGGATTCAATATCTGCCTGTAGGACAGATTTCTAGCATTTTTCCCCTTCTTGCATAGCCAGTCTTTCTCCCCTCCCCCCAATTCCTCTTCTCTTGTTTCTATACAAAAAGGAACTTGAAAACATTTAATATAGTCCTTTATTTGACAAAAATAATTGCCACATGGGGAAAAAATAAGAGTGCATACTTGAAAGTAGGAAAATATTCAAACTGATGATAGATATTATAAATTCACAATAATAATCTAAAAGTTAACGGGTGAGGGGGTTAGAAAGGAAAGGATTGGTAGCAGAGGGGTTAGGTTTCAGGCAATAAAGGTTAGAAATGAATCACAAAATCAAAAGTAGGAAATGAAGTAATAAAATAAGTGCCTAATGGTAGGTTGCCAAGTAGACAGTAAGGGAATGCTTAAGTGACAATAGAAAGCAGCCGGGAAGCTGAAGAACAGAAAGGAGTGGGTGAGGTGGAAAAATAAAGAAATAGAAATAATAAAAGTGAACACAGAGGCGAAGAGCAGAGGAGGCTGTCATTTCATCTGAGAAGAAATTAAGAAGCCAGACAAATTATAAGTGCATTTTCATTTAAAAACATGAACCAGACAGTCTGAAACCTATGCTCCTGGATGGGGAGAAGGAGGACTGTGGGGTCCCATTAGTCAGCTCACAGGGCTCCACATGGCAATCAGAACTTGCCTAAGTTTTTGACTAGCATCTCAGTGAGGGGCCACAAGTGGGCCCTAACAGCTGAGGATGATTTCGCCCTTTGGGCTCATCAGAAAGGATCTAATGGACCATTCCCAGCTTGTAACTATTAGAAATAAGAGGTAAAGGCAATCAGTAGCGCAGAACTAATTCCAGGGAGGGAAAGGTGTTTTCAAGGACCCCAACACCATTTAAACAGAGTAGAACCAAGGCAGTTGTTTTCAGTCACAAAATGTGAAATGATTTGTACAACTCTGAACAAGTTGTCCTCTTCAGGGTTCACTTGCCTTACTCCCCACCCTTTTGGCAATGGCTACCTTATGCCAGTGGCCAAGAGAACGTATTAACTAGACAAAATGTGTGAATAATGCATCGTGGAGGGAAGTTCAATAAAGAGCTCCACAATACTCTGAATCTCAAGCCACAGTTAGGGAATGCTTCTAATTCTCTTCGAACAGTGTAAAAGTTTATACAATAAATCACATCAGGAGTCAGCCTTAAGTAGTGAAATGGTTTCTGAGCTGGGAGGCAGATATTTCCAGTTCTGCTACTAACTCTGGGCCACAGTGTCCTTGGTAAAATAAGTAGGTTGGCATAGATCTCTAAGATTCTTTCCAAATCTAGCATTTTATGAATCCAAAGATAATAGAGATTCTGGAGTCAACAAGATCAGGGTACAAGATTCCCCTTTAATTTTAGTGAAATTGGTTTCCTGTTTTTTTTTCCTACCAAATCCCAATTAGAGGGAGACAGAAAGCTTGTGACAAAGAAAATGAACACTCCAAAAGTTCATTTACTGTCCAGACTAGTAAGATTTGAAAATGATTCATGAGTGAAAGAAAAGAAAGACTTGGTTGCAAAGGGAGGGCAGGGAAAGCACATCCTACCAGATTTTAATATTGCACAGTAATTCTTAATTTCTCTTCAACTGAAATGACAAGAATTATATTTATTTTGCTACTTCAGGGATCCATGGTTTTCTCTGTTTGGGTATTCTATCCATCCCCATAGTTTGCAAGATTCTCCATGCTATAATAAATCATAGGATTATAGATTTAGTGTTAGAAGAGACCAAACAGTCCATGCAATCCAATCCAAATTTTACAGATCAGGAAGCTGAGGCCCATGGAGATTAAATGCCCAAACTCCCATAGATAATAAGCATCAGAGGTTGGAATTGTATTTATAACCAGGGCTTTTTCTGTTTTACCATGTAAGTTGTCATGAGTTGCAATGGCTGAACCACTATATTCTGTGCTGACCAAATTCTCTGGAAAAAGCATCCCAGAATCTCAGAATTTGAGAGTTGGAAGGGACCTGAGTGGCCATCTAACTCAAGAAAGGAGTCCCTGCTACAACCTAACTGGCAGCACTTGTCCAGCAAGCCTCTGCTTGGGATTTCCAAGGAGGGATACCCCCACTTTCCAAAGGTGAGGCTGGTTCCTGGGGCCTAGACAAATAGTCCAACTTTGGGGTTATCCAAGGTTAGAGGTCTTCCCAGAGTGTAGCTCTCTTAATGGCAGGTAAGTGGTACAGGGGATAGAGAGTTTGACCAGGAGAAAGGAAGTTCAAATCCAGTCTCAGACATTTGTCATCTGGATGATTCTAGGCAACAACTTTACCCTTTATCTGCCTCAGTTTCCTCATTGATAATATGGAGATAATAGGTCTACCTTACAAGGTTGTTATGATGATGAGACAATACTTGTAAAGCCCTTGGCAAAACTTAAAACCCTATCACTTGGCATACTGGGCCCACTTTAGTAGAAGTTCACCTTCTTATATAACAATTACATAACCATATAAAATGAAGTAATATTAAACTAAATGAAAATTTAAATGAATATTTTTATTAGTTACATCACTGAAAAGTGATACAATGTAGTTATACATTATATATTGAAATTTATCTCTGATAAAACTTTTTTCTTTTATGCTTTCAATACATAACAGTTTTTTAACGAA
Organism: Myrmecobius fasciatus; assembly: GCA_023553655.1. Classification (NCBI taxonomy): domain Eukaryota; kingdom Metazoa; phylum Chordata; class Mammalia; order Dasyuromorphia; family Myrmecobiidae; genus Myrmecobius; species Myrmecobius fasciatus. The sequence continues at coordinate 235,648 of JAJPUD010001226.1, forward strand.
ATTAATAGTTCACATTGGGGTAGTGCTTTACAACTTTCCTCACAACCCCTTGAAGTAGATAATATGCAAAGATTATTATCCTTGTTTAATAGATAAGGAAATTGGAGAACAGAGAGGGGTTAAGTAACTTGTTCATAGGCACAGAATAAGTAGCTGAGCTGTAATTCAGACACAAGTCTTCTGTCACACAGACACACAAACACACACTTTCATCTCTCTTCTGATAAAGTTAATTTTTATTTTACTAGTCTCCTTGGGAGGCTCCCAATACAGATGGGTGTGGGCTCTGCACACAGTTGGCACTTGGCACATGTTGACTGATAAAGAACTTTATCCAAACTATTTCCTCCCTGACTCATCAGGGTTTAGGTTTCATAGAAACATTGGATCATAGATTTGGAAATGGAAAGGATCTGAAAGGTCATTTGCTACAACCCCTTCATTTTTTTCAGATGAGGAAACTGAGATTTAGAAAAGTTAATAACAGCATCTACCTCCCAAGGTTGTTATAAAGATCAAATGAAATATTTGTAAAGTACTTTGCAAATCCTAAAATGCTAAGTAAATGCTGTCATTGCCATCATTATCACTGTTGTTATGATATTACTTGCCCAGTTATTAAGTAGTGCATAGCAGAAATTGGAACTTGGGCTTCTGACTCTAAATTCTTTGCTCTTTATGCTTCCTGATATTTGGTTATATTGAGACATGTTGGGTATAGTGAAAGAGATTCCTATTTTATTTAGAAAACTTAGCTATTCAGTCATGTACAAAGCACAAATTTGGCATCACACCAAATTCTGTCGTTTTCTTTTTTTATTTTATTAAAGCTTTTTATTTTCAAAACATATGCACAGATAATTTTTCAACATTGATCCTTGCATAGCCTTGTGTTCCAAATTTTTCCCCTCCCTCTCTCCATCCCTTCCCCTAGATGGCAAGCAATCCAGTATATGTTATGCATGTTAAAATATGTTAAACCCAATATATGTAAACCTTTTTGTACAGTTATGCTACACAAGATCAGATCAAAAAGGAAAAAAAATGAGAAAATAAAATGTAAGCAAACAACAACAGAAAGTGTGAATATGCTATGTTATGGTCCACATTCAGATCCCTCTCCCTGGGTGTATATGGCTTTCTTCATCACAGAACAACTGGAACTGGTTTGAATCATCTCATTGTTGAAGAGAGCCATGTCCATCAGAATTGATCATTGTATAGTCTTATTGTTGTCATGTACAATGATCTCCTGGTTCTGCTCATTTCACTCAGCATCAGTTCATGCAAATCTCTCCAGGCCTCTCTGAAATCATCCTGCTGGTCGTTTCTTACAGAGCAATAATATTCCATAACCTAATTCTACCATTTTCAAAACATAAGCATGCAATAGAAGGCTTGGGTTGGAATACTAGTTGTGTTATTGAACCTTGGGTAAATGTATCATCTGTAAAATGAGGGGGCTGGACGATAGGATCTCTAGAGCCCTGTCTAGGTTTTCAGTCTTTGAATTTAAAAGATGAAGAGTTTTCCAGGGAAACAACAGTTAATAGCTAAAAGTATGAAAGCTCCTTAAAGGCAGAGACTGTCTTTGCATTGTTAGTTCCTACTGTGCCTAACACAGTTTTTAATAAGACACAGACTAGGTATTAATAAATGCTTGTTGATTGGTTAATATTTATGTAATGCCTTACAATTTATAAAACCCCCTTATGGATATAACTCATTTGATCCTTAGAATACTCTTATGAAATAGGTAATACAAGAATTATTATCTTCATTTTATAGATGGAGCTTCAGTCTCACAGAGGTTATAACTTATAGTAAAAGCAGATGAATAGTCTGAGGTTGGTTAAATTCAGGGTTTTTTCATATCATCATTTTGTACCATTCTATCTCAATATTCAAGCAACAAAGTATTTTATGTTGGAAGATACAATTTTATAGGATGATTACAAGCAAGACATGAATTAAAGTCTAGATATGTTTATGTCCCCACGTGATGTGCATCTGTGTGGGGTATTAGAATCATAGATGTTGGTGTTGAAAAGACCCTTGGATATCACCTAATCCAACTTCTTCATGTTATACAGGGTATTCAGAAAGTCCTTGTGCAGATTTAAGATACTAAAATTTAAACCTGCACTAAGACTTTTGGGGACACTGTAGAAGAAACTGAAACTCTGAGATTAAAAAAAAAAACTTGCCTAAGGTTTCAAGGTAGATTGATTTATCAAATAATCAGTTATTAATTTAATGTAATCCTTGGGTCTTACAGTAAGCAAAAAAGTCTTGTTGTTTTTAACATTTTTTAAAGGAGTATAGCATATAAAGACTTTTTTTTCTTTGAATAAAGAACATTTTGGCAGCATTTACATTATATTAAACATCCAGATGAAAACTGCAAAGTTCACTCCATTATTTCACTATTCTGTTTGACGTTGACAGATAATTATCTTAGTAAATTGTGAGCTGAGGTCAAGGATTGTTTTATTCTTCCTTATAATTTCCAATAGTGTATATACATCCACATACTTCTATGGAATAATTGCTCAGTAAATATTTGTTGGATGAATTGAATGAGTAGATGGATGGATGGATGAACAAACATAACAGCTGTATTCTAAAAATTAAGCTCAAAAAAACACCTCCACTGGGCAGCTAGGTGGCGCAGTGGATAGAGCACCAGCCCTGAAGTCAGGAAGACCTGAGTTCAAGTTTGACCTCAGACACTTAACATTCCCTAGCTGTGTGACCCTGGGCAAGTCACTTAACCTCAATTGCCTCAGCAAAAAGCAAAACAAAAGAAAAACCACCTCCAGTTTGGAGATGATGAAATTGCTATTGCTGGATAAAATAACTTTGTCAAGTCTCAATTTCACAATAAAAGTAGAGAGCATTTTAAGAAGCTACAGTACGTTCTGACTTTGTAGTTTTAAAAAGGGAACAACATATGTCACAAGAAATTTTTTTGACGTGACAATACCTAGAATAATTAGATACATAAAGAACAATGAAGAACCGAGAGTTTCTAAGTATATTATGAATAGTTATTATCCACCATCAGTGCCTTTCAAATGTCATGAGAGTGCTTTGTTGAGTGTGTGTCTGTTTATAGTGAAGTGCAAAACTTTTTTTTGACACTCTTCTTCCAAGCACATTTTAAATCTCTATATTGAACTACAAGAAGTCATTCCAAAATTAAAGCACTCAAAACTTTTATTTTGAAAAGTCTGGATGGTGTCCATCAAAGCAGATACCTTGAAAATACTCTTTCAAGTATTTATTGAGCACGATTATCTGAAAATGTCAGATGTGCTCTCATTTAAATAATTTGACAGCTCCCAAGAAGACACCTGATGAGTATTGCATTCAATTGTCAAAAGTATAGCAGAGTCCAAAAAAGTTTTTTTTCCTTCTTCTAAGTATTTGTTAATTCAAAATCGCTCATAAACTTTACCATGTGTGCCTGGCAGTTAAAACAAAATTGTTAAATTTAGAGTGAAAATGTACCTTGGTGGTTGTCTAATCCAACTGCTTCATTTTCTAGAAGAGGAAGCAGAAGCCTCTCTGTTAGTTAAGTGACTGGCCCAAGATCACACAATGGCAAAGTGGAGATTCAAATCCAGGGTCTTTCATTTCAAAAATAGTGATCTTTGTACTATATCATCTTACTTCCTCTAATATGATCTCCATGCGCAAATTTAAGTTTTAGAGATTCATTTTACTATAAAAGATATCCAAGATTTTCTAAAAAGAAAAATGAAGCTCTAGATTTCTTAAACCATAAACATAGGCTTCATGTATTTTATATTCCTTCCTTCCATATTTATTGTTATTTTTTGGATATGATAGCACTATTCATTCAATGCCTAATCAATGCAAAGATACATGAAACATAGTCTCTGTCATTAATGAACTTGCATTTTGGAAGGAGTGATGACAAAGTCGTGAATGGTTCATAGAAAATTTAATTTCCTTATTTTGGACTCATCAAAATAATGATATTAAAAGTGAAATATTTGATCTAAAGGAAGATTTATAAGCACCTTTCCCCTGCTTTTCCAATGAATCAAGAAAGTGCATTTTGTGGAATTCAGCAAGTCAACAAACATTTATTAAAGAGTTATTTATATGTCAGGCGCTGCATTAAATGTTGAGGAATAAAGAAACACAAATCAAAGTGAACTCCTGAAGGACTTGAAATGGAGAGTTTGTACTAACTAGATTCTCTTGAATTGGAGAGAAGAATTAATGAAGATGCTCATTTTCAGTTCCCTGAAGAAAAAGGGGATTAGGCCATGAAATAGAGTGAGTTTGAAATTGGTAAATTGAAAAAAATCATTTAAAAAAATTGAAAACGTATAATTCTGACACTACATTTTTCCCCCTTGACTAATAGGAACAAAGCAAATGTTAGAGTCCATTGTACAGAATCACAGAATGTCCATGCTTGAAGGTCTGAGTCCATGTAGAATACCATATACCTTAACAAAGATCACCTCTACAGGATATCAGACATGTGGTCATCCAGTCTTTGCCAAGTGAACTCAGGAGAAGGGAATAGAGCTCTAATCATTAGGAGTTAACCTCAAACTTACATGCATTGGAAAACATTGCAACTTCTCCCATGAATCTTCATTCTGCCTTCTGGAACCAAGCAAAATAATTCTAATTCTTACTTTAGCAGTCAGTCCTTTACCTTCTGTAGGACAATTATTATGTTTCTCTAGGAGAATTATCATTTTTAACTGCTACTACAAATCTAAAAAGGCTCGATCCAAAGCTCATCACCATGCCCTTTTATCCCAAAAGTTGTCATCCTGTAAATACTTTTTGCTCAGTCTCAATTGCATGCCATTTTCATTCTCGTTCCAGTACAGGAATCGCATAAAAGTGGTGGCTGCACTGGGACATGGTTACCACAAAACATCAAGGCCTCCTAAATTGAGGGATGTCTTCCAATTATTCTAGTATAAACTGAAAATTTAATAATTGTTTTTTATGAGCCTGCAACATAGTCTAACAGACTCCAGGTGCTGTCTTTCACTCTGGATACTGAATGCATTTTCCATGCCAAAAAGTATTAGTTTTTTTTTTTTTTTTTTTTTTTTTTTTTTTTTGACGCTAAACCAAAATGAAAGAGGAGTGAATCTACAGTGAAGTTCAAAGACAGGATAGAGGAAATTGATAAAACCTGTATTGTGAGTTTGAGGAAAACATTTTCCCAGAAGAAGTAATGAAACAAAGCTATGGGACTGTATAAATAGGTCACCCAAAGATGGTAAGAAGAGAATGATCCTAACTGATTTCCATTTTGAAGGAAGCTTCTGTCATCTTTGAGATCCTTGTCCCACCTGGATATCTGCTAAGATTAACTAGAAAGAAAACATCCTACTGGAGTAAACCCATCTTTGGCAACTTCTGAAACCTTAGCATTAACATAGTCTAGCTTCAAGGTTAACATGTTCCCACCTAAGTCACCTGGCATCTTGTCCCTGTTCCTCAACCTTCCTAATAAGGAAGGTGGCCAAACAGTCTGCCCTGATAGATTCCTTTTGTTATTTGTAAGGTCATTAGTGATTGTAATAAAATTTGTAATTCATCAATTTTAAGACAAGGTAAAATCCTTTCTCCACATTTATCTCTCTCTCTCTCTCTCTTGCACTTGTGACCTACCAGCAATCTCGGCTCTATTGATATAAATAAAACTCTTATCTCTTAGGGTTGCCTCTGGATTATAATGGACCCAGGTGGGAAGAATTACTCTTGGGAGGATCCCAAGACCTCTGGTTTGAAGGAGTGCCCAACTCTGCCAGGGAACTTCTGGGCCTCATACCATCCTTTCAGAACTGCATTCCCAAGGCAGCAATAAATCCTTCATCCTACAGTAAAGGAGGTACCTAGATTAAAGGAGGTGCTAACTGAAGCACCCAGATACTGGCTTTTACTTGGTTGGGACACCTGGGTTCCAGGCCCCAGTCTGCCATTGTGTGACTTCAGATAGGCTGATTTGCATATCAGGCCTTCAGTTTTCCTAGCTACTAAATGGAAAGTTGAAGTAGATGACCTTCGAGACGCCAGTGTCCTCTGGTATTTGAAAGAATGTTTTTTCCATCAATCTCCTTAATGTATAACACAGTAGTTAAAAAAAATTCACAAGACCCTCATGGATTTAGTTTTTATGTTAGTGCCCTTTGAGCAACAACTTTGTTTTTACATAGCATTTATTTGAAAAATAAAGTAGTAGTATTTATTTTTTCATCATCATCTTTGTGGGGCAACTGGTTGGTTCAGTGGCTGCAGCGCTAGATCGGGGGTCAGAAAGACCTGAATTTGAATATGGTCTCAGATACTAGTTGTGTGCCCTTGGATTAGTCACTTTAAGGTCTGCTTGCCTCATTTTTCTTATCTGTGAAATGGGGATCATAATACCACCTATCTCTCTGTTATTGTGAGGGTCAAATGAGATTATTTATAAGGCACTTAGTACAGTGCTGGGCTCACAGTAAGTACTGTATAAATGCTATTTGTTAATCATCATCATCATCTCTTTGCCAGTTAGGTAGAGAATAGAAGCAATGAACTAGACAGATAATTCATGTTCCCCTAACCATTTTAAAAGGAAATAGCCAGATACTTAAAGCAAGCTTGGCTATTCTATTTTGATTGTTTAGAGCCTACCTTCTTTTTCTCTTGGCCCGTGTGTGTAGCATACCTGACTTGTGGAGAACTGGAGATTTGGGCATTTGTTTTTAACATCTGCTTACCCCTCTGGTCTATTTTCAGCGTGGGACATGTTAGTTATGTGGTACTGTTTTGTTTGGTATTCTGAAATGCAGCTGTCGTCGGCATGAGACTTCATAGAATGACTCCAGAACTGGCAGAGGACGAGCCACAGTATTAAAATACCTGTTGCCAGCTAGTTCTGACTCAATACTCTCAGTTCCTTGGAAATGGAGAGACAGTCTCCAAGCTCAGATGCCACTTTCCACAGTCCTTTTAGCTGCCAGTACTTTACTTTCTAAGGTTCTCTGGTATTTACTTTGTAAGTTGTGTACCAGTTTATGTACATTACAGAGCATAGATAAAGGCAAATGGTAGGCTTCCCCTCCCCTCCATTAGAATGGGAGCTCCTTCTGGATAGGGATTGTTTTTGCTTTTTCTTTGTGCTCCAACCTTTAGCACAGTGCCTTTTCAAAGTTCCTTATCATTGACAGCCTTCTCATTTGCCTCTTCTCAGTTCTCTGTAGACTTCTGGCACTATAATCCGAATCTGACCTGAGGTTTAAAGCCCTGCCATCCACCCTGTTGTTGACTCTTAGGATTTCTGGGGCTTTTTATCAATCTTGAATTTGAGCTTTCTTTTTATGTGTCTTCTTCACATATATACATACATATATATATATATACATAAAATATGTCATATATATAATACATAGTAAGCACATTCAATGTTTTTTCATTCATTATTAATTCATTCATTCTTTTATCCATTCATATAACTTAAGCACGATTAAGGAAAATCAAACTATATATAATAAAGATTTATAATTTTATATCAGTCTTCTTTCTTGAGATATTTTATATGGATATATTAATTTTATTTGGCGAATGTAAGATTCATTTTTTTTAAATTTAAAAGATAAAAAAAAATGCTTGTTGACTGATTTTTATATGAATGGCCTAATTCACCAACATGGCTAAATAAGAACAGTAATAGATAATATCTGCTATTATAGCATCCTCTTATATCTTAAAGAAAGAAGAGCCTTATTTATTTGAAGAAAGGTCAGAGAAAATAAATATTTATCTAATCTAAAAAAGTCAGTATGTCATACAACAGAATTCTTGGGGTGGGTTGGAGATAGTCTCATTTTATAACTGTCCTTCCTCTTGTTCGCTTAAGATCGATTACAACAAATTTATCCTTCAGTTAATAATAATGGATTTTATATAGAGAATTGTCTCATATATATAAGAATTCAAGCCACTCTTCAATAGATAAGTGGTCAAGGGATATGAACAGACAATTTTCAGATGATGAAATTAAAACCATCTCTAGTCATATGAAAAGTTGCTCCAAATCACTATTGATCAGAGAAATGCAAATTAAGACAAGTCTGAGGTACCACTACACCCCTGTCAGATTGGCTAAAATGACAGGAAAAGATAATGATGAATGTTGGAGGGGATGTGGGAAAACTGGGACACTAATACATTGTTGGTGGAACTGTGAATGGATCCAACCATTCTGGAGAGAAATTTGGAGCTATGCTCAAAAAGTTATCAAACTGTGCATACCCTTTGACCCAGCAGTGTTTCTACTGGGCTTATATGCCAAAGAGATTTTAAAGGAGGGAAAGGGACCCACATGTGCAAAAATGTTTGTGGCAGCCCTTTTTGTAGTGGCTAGAAACTGGAAACTGAAGGGATGCCCATCAATTGGAGAGTGGCTGAATAAATTATGGTATATGAATGTTATGGAATATTATTGCTCTGTAAGAAACGACCAGCAGGACGATTTCAGAGAGACCTGGAGGGACTTGCACGAACTGATGCTGAGTGAAACGAGCAGAACCAGGAGATCGTCATACACAGCAACAGCAGTATTACATGATGATCAATTCTGACGGACATGGCTCTCTGCAACAAGGAATTGTCTCAAACCAGTTCCAATTGTTCACTGAAGAAAACCATATACACCCAGAGAGAGGGATATGAAATATGGACCACAACGTAACATTTTCATGATCTCTATTGACATTTGCTTGCATTGTGTTGCCTTTCTCTGATTCTTTTTTTTCTTGTAGATAGGATTTTTCTTGCATAACTTCTCAAGCATTTCAACATTATTAACATGTAGTGGACTTCCTGCCATCTGGGGGAGGGGAGGGGACTGGGGGTAGAATTTGTAATGGAAAGCTTTGTAAAGATCGATGTTGGAAAACTACCCATGTACATGCTGTACAAATAAAAAGCTTTAAATAAAAAAAAATTAAAAAAAAATAAAATAATAATGGATTTTTCTTGGTTAATATATTTGATGAAAAACCCTCCTTAAAGTCTGTTAATGTTGAGATATTTAGTAAAAATAACAACCACAAAAAAATGAAAACTAATATTCCAGAAGCTAAAATGTAGAGAAGAATGATCAGGAAACATTTATCCAAATATTTAAGAATAAAAATGTTATAATTTCCATTGTATAATCCAGATTTCTATTAATGACTATTTCACAATGGATAATGGAATCTGAAGATATCTTAGTAATCATCTAATTCAAGTGCCTCATTTTACAAATAAGGAAAGGACTTGCCCAAGATCACACAATCAATGCAGAGAAAAGGATTTTGACTATTAGGATATTTTTCACTTAATTTACTTTGTAGATCTTCCTTCATTATTACTTACTGCTTGCAATTACAAGTCCCATGAAAATGATAAAAGCTGTATTAGGAAACTCCCTCTTAGAGTTGATGAAGATAAGAATGATATTGTATGTTCCAGAGCACAAAGAAGATACAGGTGAGCAGTTGATTCCAGTTAAGCTTAATAACTGTCAGAGGGCAGTGACAGAGCCTAATTCAGACTGATCCTTTGATAGTTTAGGTCCAGAATTAAAACAGAATGGATACTCTTATAAGGAGTTTTAAGACATAGCAGGGGAAGAATTTTCAGAACATGGAGGGGATGCACATTGAGAAAATAGCTTTAATTAAATTGAGTGAAGTTCTCATATGCATTAGTCCCGCTGCTAGCCTCCCCAGAAAAGGCCTGAAGGAGGAACTTACATTCTCTCATTTCCTGGATTTTTTGGATTCCAGGGACCAGAAAACTAAGTCTATGTCTCAAACTTGAACTTCCTTGAACCAATTAAATCTTATAGAAAGCTTCAATCCCTTTTATTCCCCCTCCCTCAAAACACACATGGGGGGAAAATGTATATTTTGATTTCACACAATTATGAAAGATTTTGCACAAAACCAATATAGTCAAAATTAGAAGAGAAGTAGGAACTGAGAAAAAAATGAGTAAATTTTCTTTCTTTCTTTCTTTTTAAAGTATCAATAACTTTTAAGGAAAAACTAGTCTAACTTTGGAGAAAGCAGAGAAGTGACACATAAGAGTATTGCTCCCACTGTAATAACTATAGTCTAATAATAGAAAATGTGAAGGAAGATCACAGAATACTTTGGAAAATCATTTTTAAAATGGAAGGTTGTTTTTTTAAAACTATGGCTTTGTCATCATCTAATTTGTTTGGCATTGGGATGTAAACACTTCAGATTTCTCTAACCAGATTACAAACTTCTTGTAAGTAGGGATTGCTTTTTAAAATCTTTGTCTCCACATTATGGAACAGGGGCAAAGTATAGGACTGAGCCTGTTCGTGTTTAAATTCTGTCAGGAGTCCCATTTATAGATTGCAAAAGAAATCACAGCATCTCAGGATTGAAATAGGCATGAGAATTCATCCTGTCCAACCTATACCTGGAGAATTATCTTTTCTACTTTCAAAATTTTATTTTTATTTTTATTTAGCATTTAATTTTTCTTCAGTTATATGTAAAAAGCAATTTTAAACATTTATTTCTAGAATTTTGAGTTCCAAATTCCCTCCCTCTCTCCCTACCCAGAGAAGGCAAGCAAGTAGATATAAATTATACATGTATAGTCATTCAAAACATTTCCATATTAGTCATGTTGTAAAAGAAAATATAGGAAAAAATCCCAAGAAGAATTAATTTTTAAAAGTATACTTTAATCTGTATTCAGACTCCAAGAGTTCTTTCTCTGGGGATAGATAGAATTTTTTATCATAGGTCCTTCAGAGTTGTCTTGGATGTAAATTGTATTGCTGAGAATAGCTGATAGAATTTTTTATCATAGGTCCTTCAGAGTTGTCTTGGATGCAAATTGTATTGCTGAGAATAGCTAATTCATTAACAGTTGATTATCTTTCAATATTGTTGCTTCTGTGTTCTCCTGGTTCACTTTGAATCAGTTCATGTAAGTCTTCCTGGTTTTTTCTTTTACTTTTTTTTAATTTATTGATTCATTATATGCTTTATTGGTCAACTGGGTAGTCAAGTAATCATGAATTTCTTTCTTCTTTTTTTTTTTTTTTTTTTTGCTGAGGCAATTGAGGTTAAGTGACTTGCCTAGGGTCACACACCTAGGAAGTGTTAAGTGTCAGAGACCAGATTTGAACTCAGGTCCTCCTGACTGCCGGGCTGGTGTTCTATCCACTGCACCACCTAGCTGCCCCTTCCTGGTTTTTTCTAAAGAGCACCATGCTCTTTATTTCTTATGGCACTATAGTATTCCATCACTATTATATACTATAACTTATTCAGCCATTGCTCAATTGATGAGTAGCCCCTGAATTTCCAATTTTTTGCAAGCAAAAAATTGCTGCTATAATATATTTGTATGTGCAGGTCCTTTTTTTTTTTCTCTTTTGGGATTCAGAATTACTTGATTTTATGCAGATTTGGTTTTATGGCTTACATGGCTTTATAGCCCTTTGGGCATAGTTCCAAATTGCTCTATATAATGGTTGAATCAATTCATAATTCTACCATTTAATGTGTCAGTTCCAGCATTCTTGATGAAAGAGCCAAATAGAAAATTTGACTTTAAGATAGAAGATTAAAGAGAAGCATAAAAAGGTAAGCAGGAAAGGGAAATCATAAGGAATTTAATAAAGTCAAATTATTTACATTCCTATATCTGAAGATGATACTTGTTCATCAGAACATTCTAATTATTAGAGCAGTTTGAAGTGTATATATATGTTCCCTCCAGCATGTTTAGCCAATTTAATCAATAGTGACTTAGAGCATTATTTTGTATAACTATAGAATCTCTTTCATTAATCTAAAAACTGTTTGATCTTATCTTTTAGTCATTTATCATTTGGGGAATGGCCTTTATTTCTATAAATTTGACTCAGTTCTCTAAATATTTGAGAAATGAAGTCTTTATCAAAGAAACTTTCTTCAAAAATTTTTTTTTTACTATTTTCCTCTATCCTATTTCCCCCATTTATTCTATTCTCTCCCCTTTTACCCTATCTCTCCTCACAGGTGTTTTACATCTAAGTTCTGTGTCCCCCAGTCTGCCCTCCCTTCAATTATTCATCCCTTCTGTTAGCCCCTTCCCTTACTATTTTCCTGTATAAGAAGATATATTTCTGTACCCAAATGAGTGTATGTCATTCCCTCTTTCACCCAACTCTGATGAGAGTAAGGTTTAAGCATTCACTACTACTTTCCTATCTTTCCCTCCATTGTATCAGTTTTTTCTTGATTTTTTGATGACCTCATTCTGCTGTTCTCTTTTCCTTTCTTCCATTGCATTCCTCATTCTCACCCCTTAATTTGATATATTTTTAGATATTATTCCATCATATCCAACTCATATCTAGGCTCACTGTCTATATATACTTCTAACTGGCCTAATAATAAGAATATTCTTCTGAACAAGTACCATCTTCACATACAGGAAGAGAAACAGTTTGACCTTATTAAGTCCCTTATGATTTTCCTTTCCTGCTTACCTTTTTATGTTTCTCTTTAATTTTGTATCTGAAAGTCAAATTTTCTATTCAGCTCTTTCATCAAGAAAACTTGGAAGTCCCCTATTTCATTAATTATTCTCAGTAGATGATTCTTGGTTGTAATACTAATTTTGGAATATCACATTCCAAGCCTTTCAATCCTTTAACGTAGAAGCTGCTAAATCTTTTATTTTCCTAGATGTGGCTCTACAATACTTGACTTCTTTCTGGATGCATATAGTTTTTTCTTCTTGACCTGGCAGCTCTGGAATTTGGCTATAATATTCTTGAGGATTTTTATTTGGGGATCTCTTTTAAGTGATTGGTAGGTTCTTTCCATTTCCCTGGTTCTAGAATATCAGGATAGTTTAAGTTGATAATTTCTTGAAAGATAATGTCTAGGCTTTTTTTTTTTTTTTTAAATCATGGCTTTCAGGTAATCCAATAATTTAATAATTATTTTTCCTGGATCCATTTCCCAAGTCAGTTATTTTTCCAATAAGATATTTTACATTGTCTTCTATTTTTTCATGCTTTTGGTTTTGTTTAATTGTTTCTTGATATATCCAAAAATCATTATCTTCCATTTGCTTACTTCTGATTTTTAAGGAATTATTTTCTTTAATGAGCTTTTGTATCGCCTTTTCCATTTAACCAGTTCTACTTTTCTACTTTGTTCTTCTTTGGGCAAAGCCAGAGTCCTGCCTCAGTGCCAGCAAGGAGACCTCTGTAATCTCCTTCTGGCCAGCTGCTCGGCCCCCTTCCTGGTGCTCTGGAAGCAGCTGCTGCCACTGCTGATTTAGTCACTCCCAAGGCTGGCTCTGGGTTTGTTTGGTTCTGGTCTGGCTGGCACAGCCTGCACCGGACTGAACTCCACCCTCACCCACACCCTTTCCTCCATTCTTTTCTTTTTTTTTTCTTTTTGCTGAGGCAATTGAGGTTAAGTGACTTGCCCAGGGTCACACAGCTAAGGAATGTTAAGTGTCTGAGACCAGATTTGAACTCAGGTCTTCCTGACTTCAGGGCTGGTGCTCTATCCACTGCGCCACCTAGCTGCTCCCCTTTCCTCCATTCTTTTAAGTTGTCTTTGACTAGTAAACAGATTTTGTCTATTCCTTTTGTGGTGTGTGGGACGGGTGCTAGACCCCCTTTCCCAAATTAACTAACCAGAGACATCTTCAGGTACAAAAAGAAAGCATTTATTTAGTCCCTGCAGGGAGAGACTCAAGCACACACCTGGAAGCCATCTTAGCTCCCAATGTGCTAGACCTGACAGGAGGTTGTCAGAATTTAAGCAGCAAAAGACCCAAGCCTTTTCATTGGATAGACTAAAAGGAAGTAAACATCCTTGACCAATGGTCATCAGTGTTGTCTGCTTCCTGTGGGTCACCTCACTTCCAGTCACTTCCTGTAGCTGACCTAAGGTCTTTAACCTTTAGAGATCATGTGACTTCCTGCAACCCAGGATCCAAGGCCTGATCTTCCGGCTCTGGGAATAGGGATTGTGTGACTTAGGCCTAGTCTCCTACACTGAGAAAACTTCATCCAATCAGTCCCATTCAATGATTCTGCTGTTCCAGAATATTTAAAGTGGTCCAGAAGGGTTTGGGGGAGATCCCTGGAGAGACCCTGCCTTTTCTCTGCCACACTCCTCTCCACCAGCCATTCTGCCTCGACCTAACGACCCAAAATGAAGAAGAATCCACTACTTTTCAGTGTAGCCCATCGCACACTGGCGATTTCAACTGAAAATTTGTTTCCCCTACAGTTGTAATCCATCGTCCCTGGTTTTTCCCTCTTGGGCCAAACAGAATAAGTCAAATCCCTCTTTCCCACAAGCTGATCATCGAGTTTCTGAGGTCAGCTATCACAACATTCTGCCAAGTAGTCTCTTCCTTATGCTAAGCATCTTCAGTTCTTTAAACTAGACCTTGTGTGAATGTCATGGAATATTATTGTTCTGTGAGAAACGACCAGCAGGATGATTTCAGAGAGGCCTGGAGAGACTTGCATGAACTGATGCTGAGTGAAACGAGCAGAACCAGGATATCATTGTACATGGCAACAACAAGACTATATGATGATCAATTATGATGGACATGGCTCTCTTCAACAATGAAATGTTTCAAACCACTTTCAGTTGTTCAGTAATGAAGAAAGCCATATACACCCAGAGAGAGGCCTATAGAATCTGAGTGTGGACCACAACATAGCATTTTCACGCTTTCTGTTGATGTTTGCTTGCATTTTGTTTTCCTTCTCAGGCTTTTTTTTTCTTCTTGTAGATCTGATTTTTCTTGTACAATAAGATAACTGTATAAATATGTATATATATATATTTGATTTGTCATGTATTTTAACATAATTAGCATGTATTAGACTACCTGCCATCTAGCGGAGGGAGTGGGGAAAGGAGAGAAGAATTTGGAACAGAATGCTTTGTTGAATGGTGAATGTTGAAAAATTACCCATGCATATGTTTTGCAAATAAAAAGCTTTAATAAAAAAATAAAAATAAATAAATAAACTAGACCTCATAAAACATGGACTTAAGGATCATAGATTTTGAGATTTCTGTTTAACATCCTTATTTTGCAGATGAAAAAACTGAGACTTGTTAAGAGATTTGGCCAAGTTCAAAAAGCTAGTAAGTTGTAAAATCAATATTTGAATGCAGGTTTTCACACACACACACACACACACACACACACACACGGATGATCAGAACATTCACTTGTCATAGATGTATCTATAGAGGTAGGAGCTGGATTAACTATTCTAGGATCAAGCCCATGATTGCAACTATCTTGACTGAATAGGACTGACTACTCAAATCCAAAATGTATTTAAACTCACCAACAATGCTCAACAAAATAAGGCTTCTGAACACTGAGTGCCTCAAGAGAAGTGTTTTGGCCTTACATCATTAATAGCAACAGGATCTGGGTCAGCTCAGGACAGGACAGACCCATATTTGGACCGAAAGGCTTGCATTACATACGTCATTTTGGTAAATCCTAGTGAGGTATCTTGCACAATGACTGTTTGCTTATCTGTAGGCAGGACCATACGTCCTTGTCTTACACAGAATTCAACTTTATTTAACGTTAAAGTGCTACAGATGTCTGAAAAACAACTTATGTTAAATGATCACAGAGAATCTTAAAGTTGGAAGGAACTTAGAGGTCATCTAGACTTTCTAGGATTATCTCTAACCTTTAATTCTATGCTGAAATATCATCTCATGGAAAAAAGAAAATTCTTTCCATTTATGTTTGATTTATTAACCAGATAGCCTTTTATAAAAGCAGAGAGAAATAGGGATAGGGCCCAGGCTAGGTATAGAGAACTACGGATGAGAAAACAGCCTCTATCCATGTAGGACAGCATCACCTCTATAACTTAAAGTCTTAAAAAAATTTCTTAAAGCATTTATTTGTTTGTTTTTCCATTTATTTATAATCCATCCCTCCCTCTGCACCCACCAATTGAACAATACTCAACAATGACAAAAACCTGAAATATAAAACTTCAATCATATTCATATCTCCATTTAAAAAATCCATAATGGCCATAATCAGAAATATTGAAGAATCTTTTTTAAATACCCAAATGAAATCTTTCTTTCTCTTTACTGTTCATTTTAGTAATTCACTTTTTTGTTTGTTTTTAAATTCAGAGATGATATTACTGCTGATTTTAGGAGAGAAGATTATAAATTGACTGACACATTTTTTTTCTTACCTGCTAGCTGGCTGACTGTAGAAATAGAACCCAAATATGTTTCTTAGTGGAAGATTTTGGTTCATATACTTGAAAGGAAAATCAGAAATCCTCAAACCCCAGTACTTATTCTCTTTGAGGGCCAAGCTATTTCGGGTGCCTTCCATGAGACCTCTCTGCTCTGGTAGGCATTCTGGATGACTTACTCAACGTGACCAATCTCATGGCATTCTTTGTTTCTCTGTTGCCACTTTTGCAATAACTATTGATGTGAATTTTTCTACTGGGAATACAAACTGAAAATCTGTATTGGCTTTGCCAGGCCTAGGAAGTATCCCTACTATGGATTAGCAAAGAGAATTTTGTTCTCAGCTTCCACATAATAGTGGCAACCAAAGTGATTTGCATAGTTACCAGGAGAGAGCAGGGGAAGGTTAATGTTCAGTTACTATGCAATTATCATTATTTCCAATAGAGTTAACAGTACCACATAGTGGATACATTTTCTCACTGTAAAATAATCATGTTAAATTGTTTTTATGGTAACTATGCAATTAGCTTCTTTTCCCCATGTTTGTCTGATGTTAGCCATTCTTTTGTTGGGCGTAGAACAACATTTAGTGCTAGCTGTTTAGTTACAGATCTCTTCTGATTTTCCCATTTGCTGCAGACACATAGGAAAATGCAGGATTTTTTTTTTAACCTGGTCTGTCTGCTCTTTGGAATGGAGGAATGTAGCAGGGTCTTAACTAATTAGCAAACATTTATTAAGTAACTATTATGTGTCAGATATTGTGCAAAGACATACAAGAGCAAAGAAAACCCCTTTCCTTAAAGAGCACATTCTCTCCTTTCATTTTGTAGTGAATAAACTGTTGTCCAAAGAGTTGAACACCTTACCCTGGCATTTTAGGTTTTCTACAATCAGCTCCCATTTACCTTTCTATCCTTATTTCACAGTATTCCCCTCTGTGAGTTCTGTTTCATTGCCTAGAACATCCCCTTCTCACACATGGTCTCCCCCATACATATTCCTGACTGGTCATTCTGCAGATACGAATCTACTTATTCATAACAGATGAATCCTACTAATGTGTTTATTTTTATTTTTTGCCAACTACAGAACACCAAGAGTTCAAAGCAAAGTTATTTCTTTACTATAAATCTAAGGTACTTTTCCCCACAAATACATATGCCAGCCCTGGAAGTGGACACTAAAAAAGAGGTCACTTGTGAAGAGCTACATGTGGAATATGTATGACTGGCACTTCTGAGTGGATGGGCATGCAAGTGAAACTTGAGCCAGCTGTGATGCTGCAAGGTGGGAGCTGATGTTTCCTGGCCACCAATCCTTTTAGCCTTAGTCTGCAAAGTATTAGTATTGCTGTCTGCTGGGCTTCCTACAGCCTGGGCACTGTATTGCCATTGCTGTCTGCTAGTAGTGGTATCTTTGCTCTTCTCCATTGGTCTTCCCTGGGACCCTCCAGTAAAGTATTCCTTCTTTCCCATATGAGGAATGGGTTCTGCCATTTTTATTTCTATTTTTCAAGCTTAGTGTCTTTTAGAAAGGCAAGGCCCTCATACACCCAGTGACTGGACTAGAGATAAGTGACTTTTTCTAATTAAGGAAAGAAAGGTCTGTCAGCCACTAGAATCTTAAGTCTTGGAGACCAGGGTTTTTTAGAACAAACTAGGGAGGGCCTGCAGCCATTTGGCTGTCTTTTGAACTCTTCTTGGAAAGAAGTATATTGCTATCCTAAGCCTTTGTTTGATTTAGGGTTAGAGAATTACCATTAACTCCTAATCACTATCTTGCAGTCTACTGAAAGAGAGAACCTGGGATCAAATCTCAATTCTATGTTCATATACATGGGTAAATCATCTAAATTTTCTGTATCTCAGTTGTTTCCCCATCTATAAAATGGAAGAGTTGGATTACTGATCACTGAGTTCCCTTCTGCTTCTAAACCTGTGATATTGTGAATTCATGAGAGGGGGGAGAGAGAGAGATGAGGAAGAGGAAGGAAAAAGAAAGAGAAAGAAAGGAGGAGGAGGAAGAAGAACCAGCACAGACTCCTGGAGTGATTTATTTTCTGGATGGAAAATTGATAATGAACCAACTAAAGAGATTGGGTCTGAGTCAGACCATTAGAGAACCAAGACAAGAGCATTGAAATCAAGGGAAACTAGTATATCTAGGAGGATAGAAATAATCAAAAATTGCCATGATGCACAGATGAAGAGGAATATATCTCATGGATGGGGAGTCAATTATGTAGATGCTCAGGACAGGATTGATTCTGGGGAATAATTAGAAATTCAGCTAACCTGGAACATAGTGTCTGAAAAAGGCTCAGTACTTAAATCTGATGTCATTTTAGAGAAGCTGAGAAGCAACAATATGATGTTTGAGTTTATTGTCCAGAGCACCAGTAAAAGAGATAAGAGTTCTGTTAAGAAATCTTGAGGTACAACTATTTCACATTCCTTCCCTTATTGTCTTAGAAAGTAGTGAAAAACTTTAGAAAAAATAAAAGCAATAATAGAGCAACTGTATTTTTGAGATATTAATCTGCATAAGTGAAGGAAATATTCACACAGATTCCCAAACAGATGGTCTGAAAAAAGGAACACAAAATGTTTTTTGTCATCATTATCATTATTGAAAAATTATTCTGTCTTAGGAGATGAAGTACAACTAGAAACAGTCCGGGACACATTTCTCTCTTTCCATTATTCTTTTCTACCTACTCTTCTTCAAATTGCTATATAGGTGGGAAAAGGCATTGCTTTTACAGTTGAACAAAATATTAGGATGTAAACTTACCTTCCATAGGTTCACTGAAAGCAGCATCCCTAGTACATATCCAGAAGCAGACAGTTTAATGGGGATGACATGTAGCTTGTCCTTTTCCTGTATAATTTTCAGTTCTTCATATAGGTCTCAATAGTTTGAAATTTTTCCATTCCAAACAGCTTAAAAACTGAGTATTCCATATAATAACATCTATTTAGAATATTGTCCTCATATTTCTATAGATCAATGTTATATCTGGGCAGTTTAATCTCTAGTGGTGCCATAGTTCCAGAATAGTTTATTTGGTTGAGTTCTCAAGAGTATTTTTTGCTTCTGTAGCATGAATAATTGTCATCTGTCAAAAGATGAAACATATCAATCGCTTATGACATAAAATTCTAGTCACCAGGCCATGTCTTGCCAGGTATAGGTTAGTTTTTTACTGCCTACATTGATAAGCTGTCCAATTTCTCTCTCTCTCTCTCTCTCTCTCTCTCTCTCTCTCTCTCATTAAAACTTTTTATTTGCAAAACATATGCATGGGTAATTTTTCAACATTGACCCTTGTAAAGCCTTCTGTTCCAAATTTTTTTCTCCTCCCCACCCCCTTCCCTAGATGGCAGGTAGCCTAATACATGTTAATTGTGTTAAACTACTTGACAAATCAAATATGTGTATACATATTTATACAGTTATCTTGCTGCACAAGAAAAATTGGATCTACAAGAAAAAAAACCTGAGAAGGAAAACACAATGCAAGCAAACATCAGTAGAGAGTGTGAAAATGCTATGTTGTGGACCAGACTCAGATCCCACAGGCCTTTCCCTGTGTGTATATGGCTCTCTTCATCATTGAACAATTGGAACTGGTTTGAAACATTTCATTGTTGAAGAGAGCCATGTCCATCAGAATTGATCATCATATAGTCTTGTTGTTGCCGGGTATAATGATCTCCTGGTTCTGCTCATTTCACTCAGCACCAGTTCATGCAAGTCTCTCCAGGCCTCTCTGAAATCATCCTGCTGGTTGTTTCTCACAGAACAATAATATTCCATAACATTTATATACCATAATTTATTCAGCCATTCTCCAATTGATGGGCATCCATTCAGTTTCCAGTTTCTCGCCGCAAAAAGGGCTGCCACAAACATTCTTGCACATGTGGGTCCCTTTCCTTCCTTTAAGATCTCTTTGGGATATAGGCCCAATAGAAACACTGCTGGGTCAAAGAGTATGCACAGTTTGATGACTTTTTGAGTGTAGCTCCAAATTGCTCTCCAGAATGGTTGGATCTGTTCACAGTTCCACTAACAATGTATTAGTGTCCAAGTTTTCCCACATCCCTTCCAACATTCGTCATTATCTTTTCCTGTCATCTTAGCCAATCTGACAGGTGTGTAGTGGTACCTCAGAGTTGTCTTAATCTGCATTTCTCTGATCAATAGTGATTTGGATATGCTGTCCAATTTCTACTATTTCATTGTGTACATCTGCATTGAACACTTAATCTAGCCTCCTGAAAGATGCTTTTATTATTTCTGATGGCAATCACCTGCAATTGAATTTAATTCTCCATTTCCGAAAATAAATCTGAATGCCTCTACCATTTGTTAAACACTGTAATATATTGTTGCTTAAAGTCTTATGTATGTTTCCCATGGAGAGCCATTGGTTTTACTCTTGTATTTTAATTATTTCATAGACTCCATCTAAAAATGATGAAATACCGGTTTGTTGTTGTTCAGTCATTTCAGTTATGTCTGCTAATTGAGTGTCTGAGGCCAGTTTTAGACTTAGAACAATATCCAGTACAGCACTTAGCTGCCTCAAAGTACTAGTTACAGTTGATCACTCCAGTAGCATATACTTATTTTTTCTATTTGCTGCTCCATTGTAAAATGGCAGTTTTTCTTTGTTCTAAAAATATTTATATAAACATCTTAATCTGTTTATTGAGTGATCTAAAAATAACTTAGCCATCTATGCTCTTTTTTTTAAATGAAGAAGAATTAATTTTCATAGAGTTGTCTTGGATGATTTACTTCATGTTTCATTAACATTGAATGTATTGTAGTTTTTTTATTTTTATTTTTTTATTTTATTATTATAATTTTTTTATTATTCCAAAAGTGTACATTAAGATTAGTAGTTTAATTCCTTTAAAAATATTCTTCTTGTTGAGTTCAGGATGCCAGTACATGTCTTGGCATATGCAAGTATAACTTTCTTTGTTTGCTTGATGTGTCTGGAGCAGAGAATTTTAAATTATCACTTTCATCTATTTGATTCTATATGGCCTGGGTTCAAGCTCATGTGGTGAATAAAATTGCAATAAAGGCAGTTTTCTCCAGGGTAAGATATCACTTTAATAATAGCAATATATAAATTGTTAGTAAAATGGGTTACACTGGCTCCTCAGCAAAAGCCAGTGGCCTGAGTATGAACAATTTATTGGTTAGTTTAGCAGTAATAAATAATTTGGGTCTATGGCTTTTCTCCTTCTCTGATCAAAGACCTCAAGTAAAGGCCAATAGGAACTTTTGAACCTAAGTGTGTCATATTGACCTGACAGCACATCCTTTGGACCTCCCCTGGCAAAGACAAGGCAATCCCAACTGGCAGCTTTTTTTTTTTTTTTTGGCTGAGACAATTGGGGTTAAGTGTCTTGCCCAGAGTCACACAACCACTTCTTAGGATTGGCTCACCAGGACACATAAAGATCTGAAGGTATGAAACACTTCATCAGGAGTTTTTAAATACAAGGATAAGGTGTTTTACATTTATGGGGGAAGTGTGAGGGAGAAGGGGAGAGAGATAGACAGATAGGAAACATTGGGGGCAGTCCCCTTCAGGTAAAGACTAGATTTTAACAGATTTTATGAAAAAATCTGCATGGGGAGGAGAGGGAAAGGTGAACATTCAGTCTCTTTCTTAGTAACCTATTCCCACTGTCCAGTTCATAAGTTCATCCTATCCAAGTCTAATCTATCAGAAGTCTAATGTACCTGCTTGGTTTCTGAGAACATGTCCTAATGTAGTTATCTGATTTTCTGAAAACCTCTCCTTTTAGTCCTGCTAGAATGGGCCTATTCTCAAATATGCTTCTCCTAGCAGATCTCCTTCCCTCATTCAGGTCATTTGTAGATCCCTGGATGTTAATTTATTTTTTTTTTTGCAAAATAATGCAATTTAATACAGTCACTTTAATTTTGCTCTGCCAACAACTAGGCCATGTGGTGAAAACTAGCTCAAACCTTATAGTGCTTATCCAATTAAACATGAAGAATATCAAATTAGGAATCTCTAGACCACAATTTGTGTTTTTTTTTTCAAATGGAAAAGAGGGACATAGGTATAGTAAAGGGAAAATGCTCTCCCTAATTTGATGTCAGTTTCAGGCAAAAGTCATATAAACAGCCAGTTTTATTGACAGATCATCACAGCCTAGTCCAGAATTAGTCAGGTAGAAAAATTCTCAGTTCAAGAGAAAATATCATACTGTAAAGATCGAATCAAAAAAAAAGTTTACTTTTTTAACAATATTTCTGATACAATGAATAATCAAATATATGGAAGGTACTTTACAATCATTATGTCATTTAGTTCACCCAACAACCCAAAACCACTAGCTTAAAACAATTTAAGGTCACACAGTTGTCAAATTTCCTGAGATTGTAGTGTAACTCAATTTTTTCTGTCCCATACATTTTCCCCAATATTTTGTTTTAATGGCAAATAGTAGGATAGATTCTGATTTATCACCATTCTCTTACTAGGAGACCACATCACACTTAAAATCAAACCAGGAAGGGTTTTTTATGCAAATATGGAATCTTTTTTTTTTCCTTTTTTTTTTATTTACTAGCTAATCTGTTGCCAAAGATTTGAATATGGTATTCTTGTGATAAGTTCTAAGCTGCCATGATTTACTTCATAGCAGAGCATCCTTATGACCACATTGCAATTTAATTTCAAAATATGTTTCTATTAAATCTGGGCTTTATAATTACTAATAGCACATTGAAAATCTCAAAGTTTTTTTCAGTGAAACTTGGAGATTGAGAACTTACTGTTATTACTCAGCTTATTCTTAAAGACATGTGGTAGAGTTCCCAGTTATAATTTTTCTTACTTTACCTTAGATCACCCAAAAAGCCCAACTAGGTTCTTGTTACCACCCTCTTGCCCTGAGAGTGATAAAGATCTAGAGGCACCTTCCTGTTTCTATAAAACCAACTTGGAACCCAATAATGTCCATCTGACAAATCTCTAAACAAACAAAAAAACACATGATTATTTCTCATCTCTTTCTTTTCTATGAAATCAAAGATCTCTCAGACTCTTTTCAACATCCTTAAACTTTCTTCCTTCACTTTTCTTTCTATATCTATATTCCTCCAATAGCCTTGAAAACCACACCTTTCAACTGTCTTCCAAACTATCTTCACTCCACTGAATGTTTCCTTTATAATTTTAGCACATATTGTTATTAAACAAAACCAATGACTTACTAAAACTTTTACTTCCTTAAGCTGTTGAGTTTATTTCAACTCAGGTGACTTTTTAACTAATTTACCTATAATAGCTAAACTTTGTAAAATTATTGTTTGAGTAGTTATAATTCAGACATTCTCTAGAAGATTAAAGCACCTCACATCTCTCCCAATCTCCCAGAAGGAAGTTTGAGGGACAAACAACTTAAAAATCCATTAAGGTGTCCTTAGTAATTACAGAAACCTTTAAGCCATAACCTTTCAAGGCAGGAAGCCTGCTATGGCTTATATTCCTGTTGAGGCACAGAGTTTCTGATTTCTTTCTGCCTTAGTTAACACCTTACAAAATCCTGATCTACAGAAATGACAATTAAGGTCTATTATGTCCTTTACAAAAGTCAAAGCATTTTTCCAAACTCTGTTAATTACTCTGTTCTCTTTCTGTTTACTTACTCTTTACTTTTCAGAATCTGGAGTAAGTTAATATTCTGGAATTTCTTTTTTTTTCTTTTTTGTAAATTAAAAAAGTATGCTTCAATATGTATACAGGCATAATATGTTCTTTCCCTGGACATGGGATGGTATTTTTTTTTATCATAAGGGGTGAGAGAGGTATGTACTAGAAAAAAAAAAAGAAAAGAGAGAGGTAGAATGGTATAAATTATCTCCCATAAAAGAGGCAAGAAAAAAATTTTACAGTGGAGGGGAAGAAGAAGAAGAAAAGGGGAGTGCATGAACTTTATTCTCATCAGAACTGGCTCAAAGAGGGAATAACATTCAATTGGATATAGAAATTTATTTTATCCTGTAGGAAAGTAGGAGGGGAAAGAGATATGAGAAAGGAGAGAATAATAAAAGGGAGAGTAATTTGTAGGAGGGGTTAGTCAGAAACAAAACACTTCTGAGGAGGCACAGGATAAAAGGAGAGAGAAAATAGAATAAATGGGGGCCAGTTACCAACTGTAATTATGAAGTCAATTTTGAAGTCAATTTCTCTGATAAATGCCTCATTTCTCAAAAATATAGGGAACTGAGTTAAATTTATAAAAAATGAATTCCATTCTCCAATTGATAAATGATCAAAAGATAGGAAGTTTTTAGTCAAAGTTATCAAAGCTATTTATATCTAGATTTAAAAAAAACTTATTAATTGAAGAAATGCAAATTAAAATAATTTTGAGGTACTAACTCATAGCTATTAGATTGGCTAACAGGTCAGAAAGGGAAAATGATAAATGTTGGAGGGAATAGGGGGAAATGAGACATTAATGCATTGTTGGTGGAATTGTGAACTGATTTAACCATTCTGCAGAGTGATTTGGAACTATGCCCAAAGGGTTATAAAACCTTTTGACTTAATATCACTACTAGGTATGTATCCCAAAAGAAATGGGGAAAAAAAGAAGGACCTATATGTACAAAAATATTTATAGCAGCTCTTTTCTCAGGGCAAAAAATTGGAAATTGAGGAGATGTCCATCTGTGCCCTCTGTCTAAATATACTTCTAACTGCCTTAATAATGAGAAAGTTCTTATGAATTACAAGTATCATCTTTCCATGTAGGAATGTAAACAAATTAACCTTCTTTAGTTGCATTTAATTTCCCTTTCTTGATTACCTTTTTATGTTTCTCTTGAGTCATGTATTTGAAAGTCAAATTTTCTATTTAGCTCTAATCTTTTCATCAGGAATACTTGAAAGTTTTCTATTTCTTTAATTATACATTTTTCCCCCAAAGAATTATACTCAGTTTTTCTGAGTAGGCTATTCTTCATTGTAGTCCTAGCTCCTTTATTGTCTGGAATATCATATTCCAAACCCTCTAATCCTTTAATATAAAAGCTGCTAAATCTTGTGTTATCCTGACTGTGACTCCACCATACTTGAATTCTTTCTGGATGCTTGCAATATTTGGGAGTTCTGGAATTTTGTTATAATATTCTTAGGAGTTTTCATTTTGAGATCTCTTTCTGGATGTGATTGGTAAATTCTTGTATTCTCACAGAAATCTCTCTTATTTGATTTTCAAAATCCGAGCTTTTCCATGACTTAGGACCAATTCTTATGTCTTTTGGAAACTTTGTTTATAGCTTTAACTTTGTTATTTTCTTCTGAGTGTGTGTTTTGATCTTGCTTGTCACATAATAATTTTCTGTGACCAAAATCTTTTTCTGTTGTTTCCCTCATTTTCCCAGCCTATATGGCCTTTGTTAAAATAGGACTCAGGTGGAA
This sequence comes from Myrmecobius fasciatus, assembly GCA_023553655.1. Taxonomy (NCBI): domain Eukaryota; kingdom Metazoa; phylum Chordata; class Mammalia; order Dasyuromorphia; family Myrmecobiidae; genus Myrmecobius; species Myrmecobius fasciatus. The sequence continues at coordinate 261,460 of JAJPUD010001226.1, forward strand.
GGTGGAGGGTATAGGATGCAGTGTTCCAACCTTCAGGGATTTTTGTAGAGTGGTTTTCAGAGATCCTTCCAGGGAATCTCTAAGTTTTCAGTTCTTCCAGGATGGTAAGTAAGATCCAAGGAGATCTGTTTTTTACTGTTCTCCTGGTCTGTGAGTTACCATAAGCATTCTTTTTTGCCCTGGAACTACGAGGAACGTCCCTACTCTACTCTGGCTGTAAGTTCTAGTGTGCTAGTGCTCTTCCTCACCTTGGAATTGTTCCCCAAGACTGGAGATTTGAGTATTAGCAAAGCAAAAGTCCTGCCTCAGTGCTAGCAAAGGATCCACTGTAATCCTTCTGACCAGCTGCTCCACTTCCTTACCATCAAGGAGCAGGGAATGGTAGCTCCAAGTTTGCATAGGAGAACTTATCCCTAGTAAGTTTTCTTTTTTTTTTTTTGCTTTTTTGCTGAGGCAATTGGGGTTAAGTGACTTGCCCAGGGTCACACAGCTGTTACGTGTCTGAGATCAGATTTGAACTCAGGTCCTCCTGACTTCACGGCTGGTGCTCTATCCACTGCGCCACTTAGCTGCCCCTCCCCTAGTAAGTTTTCAAGGAGAAAATAGTCTTCTGAAAGGAAGCATTTTTAGGAAGATGCTGTAGCTTCCCTGAAACCCCCAACAACATTTTGGAATTGGTCTTCCTTGTTAAGACTGATTTGGAGGCCTCAGTATCTAGTGATTGTGTCCTAAACCTGAAGGGTAACATGAGGTCCCTTGTTTTGAGAAGAAAAATGCAGATAACTGGATTTAGACTTTAAGTTCTAGGGGAAAAAATTCCTTTTCAAACCCATAGTCCCTAGCCCTATCCAGCACCTTTAAGCATTACCTTTTCCTTTGGAAATTTCTAGATCCATTCTTTTTCTCCCCATTCTTGAGGTCTTTTTTTTGTCTACATTCTATGATACCATGGTCCTTCCTTCTTAAATAGAAACACTTATGTGAATTGAGAGATTTTGAGATTTCCCCTAACATTACCTATGAGGAAACCTCTGAGAAAGCTGGCAGGAGAGTGAAATGATTTGGACTGAACCTTCCTGCACTAAGGCAATGACAGCTTGCTCTTTCTTTCTCTTTCTCCTAAATCTCTCTCCTTTTTTTCCTTCCCCTCCCCTTTCTCCCTATTCTTATAGCCAAGTTGGGCAATGCTCTTACATTTACTTATGCCATCCAGGGTTCCTTTTGTAGAGATACCCTCTTAATCCAAGCAATGATTAAATAAGGGCATGGTAATAATACATGCATATTGAGAGTTGATGGGGGTCTGTGTGGGACAATATTGTCCACAAAAACACAGATACTCTCAGAGTAAGAAAAAGCAAAATGTGGTTTATTATGGTCTCTGGAGAAACAGCATCTCCCATCTGACAAGGGGTTTGTCAGTAAGAAATGCAAAGCATAAACTGTGAAACACCAGATTAAATAGCCTGAAAAGCAGAGCCCCAAAGCCCCCCCACTGCCCCAGGCTGGCCTTTTCTCCCATTGTTTGGGGGAGTCCAGGCTTACATTCTAATTGAGGAAATCTAGCCCAGAAACAAAGGAATGCAAATCAATAATAATAAACTCTTAATTTATGCTTCCCTAGAGGACTGATATACAAGCACATATAATTCAAAGCCATCATCACCTTTAAAAGAAGTACTTAAATGCTAATTAAGAAATGGTGGGAAAACTGGAGGGGACAATCACCTGCAACTTTTAGAGGTAGCTCTATTTGTTATTATAAAGTCTCAAGTCACAATTATATTTTAAGGCTATATTCCCATGAGAGTGGGAATATAGCCTTATTCCTTCACTCAGTTAATTCCTCACAATCCCTCTGCTTTTATTTATCCTTTGAAGACCTCTTTTCACACCATTCTTGATACATTTCCTCAACCAAGTTGTTCTCAGTCTTCAATTCCTCTGGACCTGGTTTGTTCCTTTTCTCTACTGGGGTCCATCCTTGTCTAACTGGACCTCCCTCTCCAGGTTGCTTAATCTTTATAAATTAGGATTCTGTACCCCCAACTCCTATCTGGGGCCATCATCATCCCAACCATTTGTGTCCCCAGTAATTAGAATAGGTAGCTTTTGACAAAAATGCCTATCAGCATCAACAAAATACTAAAATAAACAGACACATATGTACATCTAGCAACAGATAGATGATTAGGTGGAATACTCACTCATTTAGGCTATAATGATCACATATTTTCAGATAGGAAACTGCAAGATTTTACATCTATTCAACACTTGCTTTGATTATAGAAATTTGCTATAAAAGGAAAAAATAGGGATATGATTATGATCAAAAACTGGTCCTTCAGGCCTCATCCTGAGAGCACATACATGACAGGCTAAAGCATCCTTAGCTCAGTTTAACTGTTCTACCTTATAGCCAGATTTGGGAATAATCAGGCAGGTACTTACACTACTGGAAATGAGTCAAAAGAATACCACCTTAATTGGAGACCATGGTTGTCCTCCCAAATATTGCCTAGATACTAACTTCCACCAGTAACAATTCAGGATCACATTGCTCTGAATAGCGTGGGACATATTCCTTTCAGATAGTGGATTATTGATTTGATGATCCATCAGACAATCATTTATGAATTCAAAACTCCAATAATATTAGTTATAGTCCTAAGAAATATTATCTCAAATAGCAAGTCTCATTAATAAAAGCTTCAGGTGAATTTAGCTTTCAAGAATCACCTATTCTAAGTATTGACTATAATCTTACATTGATGACACCAAGATTCATCTTTGAAAGTTCAGTTTATCTTTATATCTAAGTAGATGGGTTTTAAATTCAACATTACACAAATCATTCTACTTTAAGATGCTCAATAACCAATCAAAACATGTTATTAACCATGTTCAAAGGGACAAAAACACAAACCACTGTTCTTAGAATCTCCCTAAACAATGGGAACAGGTTTAAAATGATTCAATACAACCAATTAAAATTCACATAGAAAATAAAATATACTGTCCTAATTTTACATTAAAGAATCCTATCAGAATTTACAATAATTTCTTCATTCTAAAAAATGTTAATTCAACTTCCTCCAGTCAAGAAGTCTCTATAAAATATAAATAACAGGTACATCAATATTGTTAAAATTCCTAAGCATAAACATTCCTACCTCCCACTAAAATATTCCTAATTGCAAAGTCAATTTTTATAAATTGTCTTTAATAATCCATTCTTGAGGTCTTCCACAGGTCCTTTACACTTGGTATTCTCAGCCTCCAGACTGCAGTCTCATTCATCTGTGATGTCTAGTAAGATCATTCCATTCTGCTTCTTCCAGGATTTAGTAAATGCCCACTCTCCTACAAAGTGCAAACTCCATCCAAAGCTGTTGTCTGGATCAGCAATCTTTGCTTCCTGAGGGCTGAAAGGGATGAGGACATGGCCAGTATATGATCCACGAACCCTTCTGAAAGCAGCAGAGCTCAGAGGAAAGCTTCCACCCATCCCCTGTATCTCAGTTTCCCCACTGGTATCATTTCATTAAAACCTAGCCTAAATATTCTGGATCTAGGCTCCCTCCCTCTGGAGGGACACCTCCTCAATACCTTCCCATCTCTTCATATTACACCCCCTTCAGACACAATTTGCTCTGCAATTACACACATCCCCATACCCCAACCCTTCCTGTCTCTACCTCTTTGTTAAAGAGAAAAAGAAAGACAAACCTTTAAGATTAATATTCTGAATAGCTTTGGACTAAATGTCACAAAATTTATATCACATGTCCAGCTGGGCTGACAAAATATTAAATCACAGTCCAATATACAATTTAGCAAGCAACACAGTAGCTTAAATATATTTTATCTAATTAGGAGACACACATATAACCTCTTTAGGTTAATTATCAGAGAACCAAAATTTTTAACTTCAAATCAAATACAGATTTAAATTTCTGTAACAATACTTCAACACCATTGCACACATTTCTAAAATCTTATACCAGAATAAACAATTTCATAATTTTAACATGCATGAGTTACTGGTAATTGTCCCATATAATTTCAGAATCAGAATCAGAATCAGAACACACACACACACACACACACACACACACACACACACACACACATACACACACAACTTAAGGTGGCAGAAAACTGCCCTTTCAAGTCCGACTACAGAGATTTAGGAAATTTACAGACTCTAGAACCCTGGGGAAAGAGGGTTGAAGAAATTTGCACCTAAGTGTCCAGCTAAGGTCTGTGGCCCAGTGACTACCCCACCCTTTATGCCAGAAATGCTGGGGAGGGGGCTCATGTCAAAGATGTTGGGGCACCAGCCTAAACCCCAGAAGAATTCAGGCACTCCAAGGATATCTCCCTAGCCAAGATAGATTCCACAAATTTGAGAAGCTTGGAAAATCTCAAAAAGGGCAGTTTTTTTTTTTTTTTTCCCCATAAACCTCAATTTCTGGCCCACAGAAAGCATTTAATCATGTAAATCAGGCCTACTTAAAAACACAATAGACCAACTTAATTTAGCTGACAATGCCAAGCAACTTAAAATTTACTCTCAAAAACCCCAGAATCTGCTAAAATGTTTTTTTAAACAATTCTGTAACTTTTAACTATTTCTGCAAATTCAAATTGGCCAGTTCTGAGTCTACAGAAATTCCTTTTTTTTTTCTTTTTGTTATGACAGTTAAAAACTTTCCCTATCTCAGAATTAGTCCTTCTCTAGCTAAAAGCTATTTGCATAAATTCAATTATGTAAAGAAGCACTTTTAAAATCCCCAAAAGCCAGACCTTTTCCTTTGTAATTTGGCTAACTGAGAGAAACACAAAAGACACACACAGACACAGACACACACACACACACACACACAAACTGCTTTTCTAAATCAATCATGCTCCCGTTCTCTATCCCTCGGTGGAGTACCGAAGAGCTCAGGAGCCAAAGCCTTAGTTGCTGACAGGTCTGTATTGAAGGCTCCTTTGAATTACTCCCAATCCTCAGGAGATGGGCTGTTTAATCCCTATCCGTTTTGGTACTTCATCCCATTTCTTTCTAAAGAGCTATCTTCCTGGGATACTAGATAGGTTTAGAGCCATCAAACTTCCTTTCCTAAGGTTCATAGTATTGTTGAGGAGTGGATGGGGGTCCCCAGACCCGTGTCATAAATTTTGGGAAGGAATTTGCAGTCCCAATCTCCAAAGGAGGTTTTGGTGAAAAATGGGTTTATTTTTCCTGAGAACTCTCAGTGGGCTAGTTCTTGGTTAGGAAATTAGCAGAGGTTGGGATTCAGTCTTGATTTTTTTTATTTAGCCTTCTATGGTTTGGGGCTAGGGATCGAGTGAGGGGCTAATTTTCAAATCAATAAGGGTGGTGATTGTTTCCCAGACCAAAGTGATCCCCAGATTACTTGGAGGTGGTAGTTTTCCCAGAGCCCAGACGATTGAGATTCAGGGTTTTTCTCATCTAGGTCCACTCCCCAAAAAATCAGAGGCCCCAGTTCTGTTATATCAGTATCTTTTAATGGAGGATTTGCTCAATCTTACCAAAGTTAAATAAGAAAATCCTTACAGACTGGAACTGCCTAGAATTCTCTCCAATTATTCAGATGGCTCACCAGTTCTTGGCAGAGGAGAATCAGAGTCCCTCCCCTCTCACCAGTTCTTGCCATCCAAAGGGAAACGGGAGCCTTTCCTAAATTCTCCTAATGCTAGTCACCCTGATAGCTCGCCAGTTGTTGCCTTTCTCTGGGCTGTGCTGCACAACTTTCCTGACCCGATTTCAAACTTTTCTCCACTGGCTTATCTTCTGGGCCGAATTAATCCTCTATCTTTGTTAGCTCACTTGTGTTTTTTGCTTTCTCTGAGTGTCTCTCTTAGGGAATTTACACGATTGGAGTGGGAGTTCCTGAGCCAAGTCCAAGGACGACCGGAGAACTCTCCAGGGGGTGCCCACCCAAGGATTCAGTATAGGAGAGACCCTCACAAACAGAAAACATCCTGGAATGATCCCCCAAATTGTGTGGGACGGTATCATCCATAAAAGCAATCAGAGACTCTCAGAGTAAGAAGTAAAAAAGGGGTTTACTAGGAGAGAAAGAGCATCCCCCATCTGACAAGGGGTTTGTCAGTAAGGAGTGCAAAGCATAAACTATGAAACACCAGATTAAATAGCCTGAAAAGCAGAACCCCCAAAGCTCCCCACTGCCCCAGGCTGGCCTTTTCTCCCATTGTTTGGGGGAGTCCAGGCTTACATTCTAATTGAGGAAATCTAGCCCAGAAACAAAGGAATGCAAATCAATAATAATAAACAATTTATGCTTCCCTAGAGGACTGATATACAAGCACATATAATTCAAAGCCATCCTCACCTTTAAAAGAAGTACTTAAAGGCTACTTAAGAAGTGGTGGGAAAACTGGAGGGGACAATAACCTGCAACTTTTAGGGATGGCTCTATTTGTTATTATAAAGTCTCAAGTCACAATTGTAGTTTAAGGCTATATTCCCATGAGAGTGTCTTCCTTCTGTTAATTTCTCACAGGTCTGATCTGATATAACCCTTTTGCACAGCCTACCATAAAAATGATTAGGATTCTCATCCCTGCTCCTGTACTGTCTCCTGGAACTTATGCCAGTTCTCTAGACATGTTGCAAAGTTATTCATATCCTTAAGCAAAGATTGGCTGGCCCACTACAATCTGATATGATCATCTCGATCACTGGTGTCCCAGTCTGGGTCTTTACAAGGCCAAGTAGGGAGACCCTCAGAGTCTGAGATTTCTTCCTCCTGTTGTGCCACAGTTTTCCTGTCTCAGTTTCCCTCTGTTGCTGTTTCAGTTTTCCTTAATTGCTCTGTCCCAGAATAGCAATCCTCACTTCCTGACCTTCAGAA
>JAJPUD010001226.1:278367-289455 GCA_023553655.1 Myrmecobius fasciatus
TAGGGGTGGGGGGCGGGGGGAGGGAAAGGAAAAGCTTGGGAAAAAAAAGTTTTTTTGCAAAGGTCAATGTTGAAAGGTCACTCATATGTTTTGCAAATAAAAAGCTTTATTAAAAAAAAATAAGGAGGGTAAGATGGGAGGACTGGGAAGCAAAGGATAAGGGAAGAAGACAAGGGAGAGATCCATGGGGGGTGGGGGAGATGAAGTAATAGCTAGGCAAGTTAAGAACAGAATTTAATTAAAGAGTCAACAGGGACAGAAAAGATACTTGTGTGTCAAATCTAGAAATGTTACTTCTTCAAGAGCAGAGGTCCAAGGAACTAAAAAGCTGGTTTTGGCTAATAGAAACTACATTGTCCCATCATGATTAATGGCTTTTTGAAGAGGAAAAATGCCTTTTTTTTCATTTAAATAATTTATTAATGTATTTCACAATACTAACTGTTTTGGATATTTATCTGCTAAGACTAATTTAAATCTTTCAGTTTATGATAATCAAAAGTTCCAAAGTGAGACTTCAGTAATTCATGAGTTTTATTTTTCCCTGTTTTAGATGAGATATTATAAAATGTAACTGCTGGCTTTTTTCTCATCCCTGGCTCAGTTGGGAGCTCCCCCTTAATCCATAATGTTGTGCCACAGTTTCCTTGTCTCAGTTTCCCTCAGTTGCTGTTTCAGTTTCCCTTAATTGCTCTGTCCCAGAATAGCTGGGACCTTCAGAAATAATTGGACTCACATTCCAAAGGAGTTATGAAACCTCCAGATGGCCAGCCTCGACATCTGCCTTATCTGTATGACCCAGACTAGTCATCTACCTTGCCCAGTTTCTGTCTCAAGGTTTCTTATTCCTTACCTGCCAAAACTGAATTTATGGTTTTCTTGGACACCAGATGTGCTCAGCTGTTCCCATGAGTTCTTTGTCTCCCTGGGCTATAGAGATTATAAAATTTGTGTTCCCCACCGTTGAGGTGCTGAATACTTTGTATTATTCAGTCGGCTGACATGTCTGTCATTCTAACTCTCTGGGCTGGACTGCTTGCTTTGAGACATGAATCCCAGAAGTTCTGATCCATAGCTATGGATTCTGAACTCTCAATTAACATCAATAAAGCATTACCTAATTTCCAATGTGTAATACTGCCTCAGTTTCTCCCTGAGCATTACAATACTAGAAGGAGTTTTTCTAAGGGAGTTCCTATTGGCACACTGATTTTGCTACTTTGGACTTCCATTATATATTTTTTAAAATTCTTAAATGTGAACAAGGAAAATCCATCACACACACACACACACACCCCCCACAAAAGCAAGATCTTCCCACTAGCTGTTAGCTTGAGATTTCAGTTGCAGTCTCTGGATTTTATTTCCCTTTTTCAGAAAAAAATGCCTCTTCTGCTTGAAAAAGTTAAAAAGATTTTTTCTTAATTAAAGCTTTATATTTACAAAACATATGCATGGGTCATTTTTCAATATTGACCCTTGCAAAGCCTTCTGTTCCAAATAATTCCCTTTTTCCTTCCCCCCCATCCCCTCCCTTAGATGACAGGTAGTCTAATACATGTTAAATATGTTAAAAATGTGTTAAATCCTATATATGTATACATAGTTATAGTTATCTTGCTGCCCAAGAAAAAAAATTATATCAAGAAGGAAAAAAAAAACTGAGAAGGAAAACATAATGCAAGCAAACAACAGAAAGTGTGAGAATGCTATGTTGTGGTCTACCATTTCACATCCCTCTCTCTGGGTGTATATGGCCTTCTTTACTGAACAATTGGAACTGGTTTGAAACATTTCATTGTTGAAGAGAACTATGTCCATCAGAATAGATCTCATATAGTATTGTTTTTGCCGTGTACATTGATCTCCTGGTTCTGCTCATTTCACTCAGCATCAGTTCATGCAAGTCTCTCCAGGCCTCTCTGAAATCGTCCTGCTGGTTGTTTCTTACAGAACAATAATAGTCCATGACATTCATATACATAATTTATTCAACCATTTTCCAATTGATGGGCATCCACTCAGTTTCCAGTTTCTTGCCACTACAAAAAGGGCTGCCACAAACATTCTTGCACATGTGGGGCCCTTTCCCTCCTTTAAGAAGTTAAAAAGATTTTAACAATTTCCAACTCAGCTTGTTGATTGGCCAAGAGAGAGATGTAGTCTTCAAGACTCCTGTTCTCTAAGGTGTTAGTTGTTGATGGGGATCTCCTCTCAAGGAAGTCCACGGTGTCGGTGGAGATGCCATTCCCAGGCCACTCGCTTGGTTATTAGTTCAGGAGTCCTCTCCTGCTGGCAAAGATGTCAGAAAGCAGGATGCCAATTTTTTAGCACCACGACTTGTGGTTACTTAATAGCCAAGGAGAAACTTGTGGGTTATGTTGGTGCTTCGGATATGGATAAATGGGAGGATACAGAATCTCCCTATGGGCCCTTGGGGGCGGTTGTAGTTAATAGTGCCCTAACCCTAACATGCATGCCAGGGCCCTGCCGGTGCAGTTAGGGCGAGTCACAGTGCCACACTCACCCCGCGGAAGTGCAAGCTGCCAGTGGGTTTGGTTCCTTCAACTGCTGGTGGAATAGGCCAATGGCACCCCGGCTAAAGCCAGAGACCTGGCTGAGCTGTTTCATCTTCCTGCTCCCTCTCCCCTCCAATCCAGCTCCCTAATTATTAGTCTGACAGCACATCACTTGGACCTCCCCTGGCAAAAGCAAGTGATGAGGTTCTCCCTATAACTTCACTGTGTGGGAGGGGGTGGGGTGAGGGGAGGTAGGAGGGAACGGGACTAATCCTCAGGGAATCTGATTGTCTGCAGCAGAGGAAAGTGGGCTGGGCTCCCGGAGGGCCCAACGTGGAGAGAAAGCTAGCTGCAGGGACCCCCTCCAGGAGACCTATCACCCTCACCCACACCCCTCAGTCGGGGTCTTGCGCAGTCTCCCCTTGCGTCGCGCTGTCCCAAAGCCCAGTCCTGTCCCTGTGGTTCAGTTCTCCCTACAACATCTGCTTATGGGCCAGTCCCAGGCTGCTGCCTCCCTTTGGCTCAGTCTGCCTCCGGGTGCCTTTCACCTTCCCCTTAGTCCCTCGGTGTCTCCCCTAACTCCTTACAGCTGACTAACTCTTCTAGTGGGCTAAGTCCCTTTCAGGATTCAGCCTGCCGGCTAAAGCCGTGCCCCAGCCTCATGGGGTGCTCCCCTTTCACTGGGTAATAGGGAGTTCCACGAGACACTTGTCTTTCATATGTTCTCCCACTCTGGTTCATATTTACAGGACAATTTTGTTCCAATCCCCCCTTCTCCCTACCCCCTTCCCTAGATAGCAAGTAATTCAATATGTGTTAAACATGGTAAAAATGTTAAACCCAATCTATGCATATACATATGTAAGCATGCATATGTATACATATATGTACATATTTATACAATTATCTTGCTGCACAAGAAAAATCAACTCAAAAAGGACAAAAACGAGAAAGAAAATAAAAAGCAAGCAAACAAAAGAAAATAAAAGAAAATTAAAAGCAACAACAAAAGCTGTGTTGTGTTCCCACAGTCCTTTCTCTGGGTGTAGATGGCTCTCTTCATCACAAGACCATTGGAACTTGGAGGGCCCCACTTTTCTGAGACGCTGTGGGCATTGACTACAAGGAAAGGGACGGGTGGGAGCAGCTACTAGAGTGTAGGATTGGGTTTGGGGGGCATTTAGGGGCGTTTGCATCCTCAATATTGGAAGGAGAACTAGTGTAATATCTGGCCATCTGAGATTATAAAGCTTGATTCTCTCTGTATTGTTCCTATCTCAGAATTCCAGTTTCGGCCAGTCTGTGACAAGTTTGCCTAGTCTTTGCAATTCAAACTAACCTGAGGTTTTTTTTTTTTTTTGTTTGTTTGTTTTTTTAAAGCCTTTTTCCCTTGAGGAGAGATTCCTTATCCTAGACTATCTTGATTAGATCGACCCTCTACTTAAGATCCCTGCCACTTATGGTTATATCCAGTCTCTCAGATGCAAGGTAAGCTCCCCTCAATTTCTTTCTAGACGGGAACTTCCTGTGTCCCCAATTTTCCAGGTCCTAACATCCTCCTCACCGGATCCCAAGTGGGTAAAGGGTAGGGCTTATCAGCCCAGTGATCCTGCACCCCAAGGAAACTCCTTTCTCTTCAATCCTAACTGCAGAAAAGTTGAATGGTAAAATAGAAGAAACATAACTTGGAAGGACAGTTTTCTGACACTTTTAAATTTTGGTACTAAGTATATTTAAATTGGAATTCTGATTCTAAAATTGCATGAGAGAATTATATGAGATTATTAACTATTGATTATTATGAGATTATTAACTATTAACAAGTATGTGCTAAAATTGTGGACTTGTTTATTCTGGGTATAAGATGGTAGAAATATGGGTGTATTCTGTAATATTGAAGTATTACTACTGGAAATTTAAATCTAAATTTAATTTAATTCTGAGCTAAAAAACTGAGTTTTCCACTAGTAGATAGATGATACCAAATTCTTTCTCCTAACTTACTCAAAGAGGTCATATGTTTTTATCTCCTAATTAGAGGAAATATCTTTAAGGTGTTATGTTACTTTCTAAATTGTATGTTATACAATTTGTAAAAATTTTATGAGCTATGTTTTAAAAATTCTGTCAGCCCTGCTGGCTGGACATGAGTTTTGTGAAGTTTTTGCTCAAAATTATTTAGCTATCCTTATGGTCTGAGTTTTAGAAGTAAGTTATCTGAAATTCATTTTAAAATCTAAAACTAATATAAGTTCTGTGTATAGGACAGTGAAAAACTTTACCTAGATTTTATTTTCCTTCTTTCCCCTCTACCCTTATTAATTAGGACAAATTCTTGCTAGCAGGGTCATCAGCCCTTGGAAATGATCTTGGTATGGAATATGAAATTCCCATACAAAAAAGAAAATACAGATGGCACGTCGGATATCAATTCAGAAAATTCTAAAGGATTTTTAGGTGTAATCTGAAATTTATGATTGAAAATTATATCAGTTTTATTTTAGCTTCATTGGCATAATTATACATGAAGGTATAGTCCATCCTTCTCTCATTGGGTGTGGTTGCTCCTTAGCCTGCTCTGAACCTTTGTCCCACTTCATTGATTATGGGGGGAGGTGGAAAGAATCCCACTCTTCCTCAGTCCTTTTTTGGCCTCCCCAGCTGATTAGATGAAATTTCTTTAACTTTAAACATTTCTCCAACAGGACTGTTCATTTCTCAATCCATTGTGGGTTTTTTTTTTTTATTAATTAAAGCTTTTTATTTGCAAAACATATGCATGGGTAATTTTTCAACAATGACCCTTGCAAAGCCTTCTGTTACAAAATTTTCCCTCCTTTCCCCTACCCCTTCTGCTAGATGGCAGGTAGTCCAATACATGTTAAATATGTTAAAATATATAATAAAGTCAATATATATATATACTTATTTATATAGTTATCTTGCTGCACAAGAAAAATCGGATCTAGAAAGAGAAAATAAAAAAAAAAAAAAAAAACACCTGGGAAGAAAAGCAAAATGCAAGCAAACATCAACAGAAGGAGTGAAAATGCTATGTTGTGATCTACACTCATTTCCCACCCGCCTCTCTCTCTGGATGTAGATGGCTCTCTTCATCACTGAACAATTGGAACTGGTTTGAATTCTCTCATTGTTGAAGAGAGCCATGTACATCAGAATTGATCATCCTATAGTCTTGTCCTCAATCCATTATGCTAAAGTTAGCACTAGCCTTCCACCAAGCTACCTACTTTTAAAACCCCTGCTTTGACCTATGTTTACAAAGTATCAGTAACTGAATATTTGGTTTTTTAAATTTTTTAAGTCTGTAGTGGTAGTTTTAAGAGTAAAATCATTTATGTAATGCTAAAGATCACTTGTCTCAAAGTTCTACTGCTTAGCAATACAGGGAACTTCTAAGAGAAGTTTGTTAGATTTCTGGTTGATTACAAATTCTCTGAAAATAGTTATTTCAAAACCCATTCAGGAAATTATCTAATATTTATTAAGTGCATCCTGGTCTCATTGTTTACTATCTCCTACAATATCAGCTCTGATATAATTTTAGGCACAATGATTTGTAATTTTATTTTTCTTTTTAGCTCTAAAGCCTCTGATATGGAATTGGGCTATTTGAAAGAAAACTTGGGTGGGAGAACATAACTAATATTATTTCTGGAGTTTGAATCCAGGTATGGATGAGAACCAACTATACCAGAGAAATAAAACAGAACTTCAGAATGTGGAGGTTTGTTCATTTGGGCTCAAAGGAGTTTGAAGGCCTTTTGGGTCTATTTGGGGTCAGACCCTTCTAACTTCTAACCCTCAAAATCATGTTCCTTTCTTTAAGAATGATTCCCACCTATTTCTGAGTCTGTCAAGGGAGTGGAATTCATTCATGGTTTTCATTTTCATACCTTGAGTCAAACAGGTAAGGATGCTTTGTTCGGTCTCCGCTCTTTTTAACTCTCATAGCAAATCTCTATATTCAGAGCAAGTGGTCAGCTTAAAAGCCATTAGTAAAATGCAAGTATAAAATCTTTCTGTTTTCTATCTGAAAATGTGTGATCATTAGGTAAATAACTGTTTTCCATAATTAGGTAGATGAATATTTGGCCTAATTATCTGCCTGTTACTATCTATCTATCTATCTATCTATCTATCTATCTATCTATCTATCTATCTATCTATCTATATGAAATAAATTTATTTAATATCTATAAGCTTTTCAAGATGTAAGAATATTTAGCTACTGATGCAACTGTGAGATGCTACTGCTGTTCTCACACAGTGTAATTTAGAGTTGAGAATTTTAGTGCAGTTTTTTTTAAAAATGTAACTTAGAGTTTTTGTTCCATCCATGCAAAAAGTCAATTCTATTTAAGGTAATGGATAACAACATCTGTTTGTCCTGTATGTCTGGCACAAGAATGTTTTGATCAGCTTCAGGACTCTGACTCAGAACCTCACTGGATAACTCACTTCAATCACCTCCTGGCCCATCCCCCCAAATCAATTCAATGTCCATTCCCAGCAGGAAGTAGTTTCAGGAGATAAGATCATAACCCTATACCCCAAAGGACTTTGGGTCCCATTTTTGGAGGGAAATTGATTATTGGGGTGAATGGACCCAATCAAAATGCTAGCCAGTGTCTGAGCAGGCCCCCAGTAAGGGGTAAACTGATTTTGTGCTAATCTCTGCTACTGTGCCCTGATAACTAACTTTATATCCCTATGATGTTACTAAACTTTGACTTCAGTTCATTTCTGTAACACTCCAACCCCATAGACCACTATATTTCATTCCCAATTTCTGGATACTACTTAATAAATATCCCAGAATTTTCCCCCTAAAATTTCAGCTTTGGTCTGATAGACTCCTTCTGTGTAGGGACCCCAACCTACTTTTCAAAAGATTTCTTTAACAAATTAAAAGAGTAGGAAATGATGAAGTTCTGAATTGGACAGAGAGAAATTAAAGAAGTGATCCCTGAGGCAAGCAGGGAGATAACAATAATTGAGATCAATTTAGCTCCTTGGTCACCACTCTGGGGAGGCTGTCCAGTTAGAAATCCAAGTTATGTCAGACCCCTAAGACTCACCCTCTCTAGGTTCTTGACCAGTCTCACTTTGTGCCATGCCCTATTAGAAATCCCAGTCATGTCCCTGAAGTTAAATTTTCCCTATAAAATCTACTTATTGGCCATCCCATAGCTGCTACCTTCCTTCTTGGGGTGTCTTACTCCTTACCTCCCACCCCATGCCACATGATATCTCTCCTAACTCCACTGTGCTTCTCAACCCCACTTCTCCTTACAGCTGACTGACTCTTTTAGGGTGCTAAGTCCCTTTCAGGATTTAGCCTGCTTCTAAGGGGGTGCTCCAACCTCATGGGGTGCTCCCTTTTTACTGGGTAATAGTATCACTGAGGAACTTGTCTTTCAGATGCTCTCCCACTATATTTCATATTTACCATCCTGGTGTCTTTTGTATCCCTTTATTTTTGTCTGTAACCTCTTCCCTAACTAAACCTACTTTTTGCCAAAAAGAATGGCCATTGTAGTAAATAGAGCACTAACCCTGAAGTCAGGAGGACCTGAGTTCAAATCTGGTCTCAGACACTTAACACTTCCTGGCTGTGTGACCATGGGCAAGTCACTTAGCCCCAGTTGCCTCAGCCAAAAAAAAAAAAAAAAAAAAAAAAGAATAGCCATTGTTAACTCTTCACATGACTGAATCACAACTTCTAGTGCCTACCATTATCTGGTATCTACATCAAAATGCTATTAATTTTCCTTGCTCAAAACTTTCATTCTCTGTTTCTTCTTAATACAAATTGATAGTTTTGTATTGCTGAGTCCAAATTACATTTTGATGTTATTTCAGAAATTATCATTATTTCCAAAATAAAAAGAAACATTTGGAACTAGCTTTTCCTATAGGCTTACTAAGAAGAAAAATTTTAGATCTAGAGTCAGCAGATCTAGATTCAAATTCTGACTCTTAAATACCTGCCTGACTTGATAAAGGCACTTCACTTCTTGTATTTTCGCATATCATTATGTCATCTGTAAAATGAGAGAAGTGGACTAGATGACCTCTGAGATGTATTTTACTTTGACTTTGATCCCATATTGTGTTTATGTGTAATATACTCTGTAAAGTCTTTTAAACTTGAATTATTTTTTATTCTTTATGTAAGTCTATGTAATGAAATTGGATTTTACAGATAGAGTGAGCAGAAGAATCTGACTTGGGACTTAGATTAGAAAATATTTTTTAAAAATTCTCATGGAAAAAGTTTGTCAACTCATGAAACTCTAACATGTAAATTTGCCTTCTATATAATAGATTCTCAGTAAGCATTGCCTCCAAATGAATCTTAGTTGAGCAAAACATAAATGGTACTTTTGACCGAACAAAATGGTAGCAGGGTCCTGGCAATGTGTTAACTAGCTGTGTGAACTTTTTTAAGTAATTGCTTTCGCTCTGAGGGCTATAACTATCCCTATAATACGAGAGAATTAGATTAAGTACTCACTCAAGTCCTTCCAGCTGTAACATTCTAAGGTACAAAAACCTGTTAACTCTTTTAAAATACTTGCCCACCTAGAGAAACATTGAGATGCAAAAAAAAAAAGTAAATATTTGTTTCTAACAAAATCAATAAAGGTTGAATGACCAGATAGACCTAAGGTGATGATTTTCACAGGACTTTTTAGTTTAGGAACTCTGAACAGTGTTTTTTTTTCCAATTGGTGGAAACTTCCAAAGGAATGTTAGTCAATTAATCCATCAAATGACATCTCTGGCTAATAAAAGCCAACAGTTGATTTACGCAGGTAAATTGTTTGGCTTGAAGATTGGGATTTGGACAGGGTCTTATCAGATTTTGGAACTCTCATGGGTTTGGAAAACTATGGCTTCTTTTTTTTTATTTTTACTTTTATTTATTTTTTTATCTAAGGAAGGTTGGAATTCTTGTGAATTTAGATTCCCCAATAAAATATCAATTTCTCAACATGCAGATGCTCTAATCAACCCCTTGGTTTTCCAACTCCTATCCTTTAATAGAAACTTTCCTCCAGATACCAAGTACCTCAAACTGCTATTTGTTTTCGTTCTCCTTGATTTTTCTATAACTTTTGACATTTTCTACCACTCCCTTCTTTTTAGATACTGTTTTCTGTTGGCTTCTGTGATATAACTCTGTCTTTTATTTTCTTCCTCCTTTCTTCCATCTTTTGTAAATTATGATCCATTTCCTATTCAGTAAATGAGTGTCCCAAGATTTACTTGCTTCCTCCTTCTCACTCTGACTTCATCTCTCTGTCTGTCTCTCTGTCCCTCTCTCTTTCCTTTCCTCCTTCCTTCCCTCCCTCCTTCCCAACTTTTCATGGATTCAATTATCTTTTTACTAGCAATTCCCATATCTGCACATCTGATCTTAATCTCTAGTTCCACATTACCAAAGCTTGCTGAACATCTCCATCTCCATGTCCTATCACCATCTCAAACTGAAAATATCCAAAGGAACTCATTTTATCTTCCCTTCACCAAATTTCAAAATTTGTTGCCAAATTTTGTCATTCCCACCTTTTCACTATTTCCCCTATGAGCCTATCTCTTTACTCACATAACCATAGTCCTAGTCCAGGTCCACATTCACCTCTTAACTGAACTAACCTAACTAATCACACAGCCTCCAGTCTCTTTCCATTCCAATTCGTCTGTCCTTCAGGTAGCTCCCAACGAGATTTTTCTTTTTCTTTTTTAAAAAATAGAAGACAATTTATAACATCAATTTGTTACAATTTCATGATACAAATTTTCTTTCTCCCTCTTCTCCCTCCCCCCTTCCTGAGATGGTAAACAATTTGCAAGGAAATTTTTCTAAATCATGGATCCACATCACCTTGCTGCTCAATGAGCTCATTGTTGTTGTTCAGTCATTTCAGTCTTGTCTGACTCTTCATGACCTCATTTGGCATTTTCTTGGCAAAAATACTGGAGTGGTTTGCCATTTCCTTCTTCAGCTAGGTTTACAGATGAGGAAACTGAGGCAAATAGAGTTAAGTGACTGGCCCAATGTCACAGAGCTGATTAAGTGTCTTGTAATGCTCAGGAAGAAACTGAGGCAGTATCACACATGGAAATTAGGTAATGCTTTATTGATGTTAATTGAGAGTTCAGAATCCATAGCTATGAATGAGGACTGGTGGGACTCATGTCTCAAAACACGCAGTCCAGGTCAGGGACCAACACAGCCACAGCCATGTTAGCTGACTGAATACAAGGTACTCAGTAGCCATGTTAGCTGACTGAATACAAAGTACACAGCAGCTCCATCAAGGAACTTCAAACATTATATAGGGTCCTATAGCTCAGGGAGACAAAAAACTCATGGGAACAGCTGAGCACATCTGGTGTCCAAGGAAACCATAAATTCAGTTCTGACAGGTTAGGGAGTAAGGAGCCTTGCTAAAGCAGACTGCTTGTCTGGGTCACATAGATAGATAAGGGGGAGGTTGAGGCTGGCCATCTGGAGGTTTCATGATTACTTTGGAAT
>JAJPUD010001226.1:289465-337257 GCA_023553655.1 Myrmecobius fasciatus
AAACTGAGACAGGCACAACAGTCTGAGGTCAGATTTGAACTCAGAGAAATGATTCTTCTTAATTCTGGGCTTGGAACTCTATCTGCTGCCTCAGTGAGCTCAAGTAACTTATCATTACCCCCAGGATCAAACATAAAATGTTTAGCCATAACATTTCCTCATAATCCAGACCCTTCCTGCATTTTCAGTCTTTTTACATTTTCCTTCATCACCCAGTGAGCAATGGAGTGGACTTCTTAAACAGTTCCTAGAACATAACCTCCATTTCTTACCTGCTTCCTAGTAACCTTCAAGCTTCAGCTCAAGTCCCATCAAGGCTCTCTACTGTTGGCCCCAGATGGTAGTGCCTTCTCCTGTGAGAATACCTCCCATCTATTTTAAATACATTTAGGTACCAATAAATTATATTCTAATGGGAAGAGAACATGTAAATAACTAGCTACCTATCAAATACATTCAAAATAAATAGGAGGTATTCTCACAAGAGAAGGCACTGATATCTGGGAGGACCAAGACCTGTCACCTGTAGATCTGAAGCAATCCAAAAGCTTAGGAGGTCTCCCACTATGTCCCTCCTTTCTCTAGACTTTTCTCCATTTGCTCATCTCTTTCTCTATTAGGAAGTAAGATCTTTGAGGACAGATTGTCTTTTGGGGGGACTTCTGTTTGTACCCTAGCATTTATCATAGTGCCAAGATACGGTAAAAAGTAAATGATTATTGATTTTGATCTGCCACAGCTCTCTTCCCACCCTTCTTCATTTTCTTGTCTTTCCTTGATGGAAGTGGGCAGAATTGTTTTTTCTATTCTGACAGAGAAACTTACATGAGTAGGAAAATCCAAAATTAATAAATGTTTGACTTACTGAATTGTTTAGAAAAAGAAAGTCCTGTTTGCCTGTTATAATTTTAAAAATGCATCATGGTTCATGTTTTAATTTCTTCTTCCTCCTTCCCTCCAACACACATACATTTGCACAGGACTACCTTTACAGGCGTAGAATGCCTAACCCCAAATTAAACGTAAGCATCCCTAATTCCACCAACTTTAAAGTAGTAATAATAACAGATTTACAGGTGGAAGGAAACAAAAAGTCTTCTTCCTTAATTCTCTCATTTTACAAATCAGGAAATAGAGGCTCAGAATGGCAACAACTGCCATTCTCAGAGCCCTTGGAAGTTTGCAGAGCACTTAATTTAGGTCAGTAGGTGGCAGAGCTGGGGTCCCAGCTGGACCCCCAGCCTCCTGCATGCAGGAATTTTCTAACACTACCATTTCGGGGCATCTTCCTTGTAAATCTTAAGCAGAAAGCCTGCATTTAAATACCCTAAATCTTTGTGCTCAGTCAGAGCCAATAGACTAGACTTTCTGTGGGTTCAAGGTGAGGAAATAGCCCTGGAGGCTAATCCAGTCTTTAGTCAGCTCACAGCCTTGTATAGACTATCCTAAAAGTGAGGGTTTATCCTGGGCCTACAGCCTAAGCAGTCCAGCAACCATTTCCAACCTACTCAGGACTCACTACACTGAACCTCACCTGCCTTTCAAGAAAGGCCTCTGAGTTTTAGTTCTATGTTTGGTTTTTTTTTTCCATCCATGATGAACTAGGTCAAAGTGTAGCAAGTCAACAAGTTGTGCAAGGACTCACTGGGGGCATCCAATGGAGAAAAAAACCACGAGTATTCATTAATCAGCTGTCTGTTACCTAAGTGCTAAATGATAACACCAGCCCTTGCCCGGTCCATTATTGTTGCAAACTGTTCCCTGCTCCAACAGTTCATGGCTGCTGGCCAAAAGATACTGTTCTGACGCAAGGGCGAGCCTCCCTCATCCTAGCTTGGGGGCTGGGCTCTCCTTCTAGAGAGTATTTAAGGCCAGAGGGTGTGCTTTCAGACACAAACTTCCCATAGGGAGGAAAGACTTAGAAGCAAGAGACTGAAAAGCAGCAATAAAAACACCTTCATCTCGAAGACTCTGCACGTAAGTGAGCTCCCTGTATATTTGTGTCTAATTTTAGAAAGGCTAATCTCCTTTTCTGTTTCCAGATGCAGTGGCCACCAGAAATAGAAATTAAAACAAAATGCTGGGAGCCTAACTAACGGTCTCTGTGTCTCCCTGTCAGACTGAGCCGGCCATCCCTGCCTGCCCTGCCCAGCCATGCCTCCTCAGATGCAGAATAACGAGAACCACGCCGCCCAGGTCGTCCGGGGGAGTCTGGACGCCTTGCCCCAGGATGTCCGAGACTTCGTGGAAAGTAATGCCCGACTGTGCCAGCCAGACAAAATCCACATCTGCGACGGCTCGGAGGAGGAGGACAGGAGCATCCTCGATTGGATGGTGGATCAAGGGATGATCAAGAAACTGAAGAAGTACGATGACTGGTAAGGAGAGATGCTCCTTCTCAGGGAAGGCTCTTTCAGGCTTCTGGGATTGATAGATTTTGGGAAACCCGAGTCTTTGGAAAAGTTCACAAATGTTTATTGTCACTATTTGGAGAGGGGAGGGAGGGAGGGCTCTAAGACAGAGTCCCTTTCCCACTTACATTAATTGTATTTTTATGAGCTTCACCTGCCATCTTCTACCTGAGATTTCTACAAATTTCATTGAAAGAAGCATATTAAAACTTATCTTTAGAGTCTACTGTTTCAGCTCTTTTCAATAACATATTTGAACCTGATTTTTGCCAGCTGGTTGGCTCTTACTGATCCCAGAGATGTGGCAAGAATCGAAAGCAAAACTGTCATCATCACCCAGGAGCAAAGAGACACAGTACCCATCCCCCAGACTGGAATCAGTGAACTGGGACGCTGGATGTCAGAGGAGGACTTTGAGAAGGCCTTCAATGCCAGATTTCCAGGATGCATGAAAGGTGAGCAAAGCACTTAACATGACAAGATACAAGTATAATTTCCCATGATTATTCTACCATTGTAATCCTAAGCATAATAAGGACATTTTTTTGCTAGAAACATAATATAGTTACCTCTGATAGTTTAAAATTCTACATGTAAAATGACTAAATTGAAGAGGCAAATCTACTATGTTTATTACATTGAAGCATATATATTCTCTATTAATAATGGTAATTATAATGCTAGCTAGCATTTATATGGCACTTTAAGGTATGCAAAGAGCAGCATACATATGTTATCTTCTTTGATTCTCACAACAATCCTGTGAGGAATTCTGTTTATCATTATTATCATCCTCATTTTACTGATTAAGAAATTGATGATGAGAAATTGTGATCTGCCTAGGGTCACAGCTAGTATCTTAGAGTCAAACTCAGGTCTCCCTGATACCCCCCCCCCCCCAGTCCAGCACTCTGTCCAACCTAACTGCCTGATATGTACATTTCAAAGAATAATTCAAAGTGAAGTTTGGTTATAATAATTTCAGTACACACTTAAATCTCCTTATCATGGTTTAAATGTTTAATTGGGGAAAATAGGATGTTCTAAGTGGGAAATAATTGATATTTTGCAATTAGCCTTTAGAAACCTTTACCAAGGATAATTCTTCAAACTGAGCCTGGTGTTCCTTGTATTGTTTCTCACCTACGCTTTCTTGTTCTGTAGGCCGAACGATGTACGTCATTCCATTCAGCATGGGCCCCATTGGTTCTCCTCTGTCAAAGATTGGCATTGAACTGACAGACTCACCCTATGTAGTGGCCAGCATGAAGATCATGACTCGCATGGGAACGCCAGTCTTAGAAGCACTGGGAAATGGGGAATTTGTAAAGTGCCTCCATTCTGTGGGCTGCCCTTTGCCTTTAAAAAGTAAGTGCACCTAGATCTTCTCTTTGGCCCTTACCCAAATTTCAGGCAAACTCCATTCAGAGAGATGATACTCACTGGTTTGTCATGTTTTATAGAACCTTTAGTCAACAACTGGGCCTGCAATCCAGACCTGACCCTCATTGCTCACATTCCTGATCGCCGGGAGATCATTTCCTTTGGAAGTGGTTATGGTGGAAACTCCCTCCTGGGAAAAAAGTGCTTTGCCCTCAGAATAGCCAGCAGGATTGCGAAGGAAGAAGGCTGGCTTGCTGAGCATATGCTGGTAAGAAGACATCCAAAAGAAAGAGAGGGAGATGGGGAGGGAGAGAGAGACAGAGAGATTAGATTCGTTCTGCAGGGTCTCAAAGGAAACACTACGATTAATGGATGGGAGTTTAAGCAGACAGATGGTGGTACCATTCAGTTCCACAAGCATTTATTAAGTGCTCATTATATGCAAGAGTCTTTATGATAATTAGACCTGTCTAAAGTATGAACAGGTTGCTCATGGAATAATGATTTCTCTATCACAGTATGCTCCAAAGTAGAGGCTAGATTATTTCTGGTCAAGAGTATTGTAAAGGGGTTTCATGTTCTAGAGAGAGGTTAATTAAGATTAACTTTGAAGTCTCTTTCAACTGTAAGATGCTATAATTCTATAAAACACTTTTTTGGGGGGTCTTACGTAGATTTGAGTTACACTCAATAGATTATAGATTTTTGAGATTGTACAAAAGAGACTTCAGAGATCATCCAGTCCAGTTCCTTTACTTTTACAGATAAGGAAACTGAGACCCAAAGAGCCAAAGTAATTTGCCCAGCATCACACAGGTTTTCTAATAGCATACCTTGGATTTGAACTTGGGCCTTGGATTTCTCTTCTAGAATACTTGAGTTCTTGAAAGTAGGGGCAGATGTAAAAGGGGGCCTACATGAGTCATAAATGACACATGGTTCAGAAAATATTGGCAAATTCCACTTGATAAGTGTGTTAAAATAACAGTTTAGGCTCCATTAAAGGTTTCCAAAGAAGAATGGACCTAAGGAGAGCTCTGATAGCAGCTAGGAAACACCATAGTGCATAAAGTGCTGGGTCTGGAGTCAGAAACATTCATCTTCCTGAGTTCAAATCTGGCCTCAGATACTTCCTAGCTGTGTGACCCTGGCCAAGTCACTTAACCCTGTTTTCCTGATGAGTTTCCTCATCTGTAAAATGAGCTGGAGAAGGAAATGGCAAAACCACTTCAGTATCTTTGCTAAGAACACCCTAAATGGGATCATGGGGAGTTGGATACAATTGAAAACTAAATACTAAACAACGAGAACACTAGTCAATATTTTTGTCAATTTGATTTCAGCATTTTGAAACACTAACACTAATAACAAATATTTACAACTTGGGGCTCCTACCTCTTTTGGCTTTTGAAAAATCTACTATAAGGCAAATGGCTGTTCTACTCGAATCCCATTTCTCCATAGATCCTGGGCATCACAAATCCTGAGGGTAGGAAGAAGTACTTTGCTGCAGCTTTTCCCAGCGCCTGTGGAAAGACCAACTTGGCAATGATGAATCCGGCACTCCCAGGATGGAAAGTTGAATGTGTTGGTGATGATATTGCTTGGATGAAATTTGATGAGCAAGGTAACTATTTTGGTCCTTCACATTGCCTATGGGGATCAGGTGAAAATTTGTGGAGGTGTTGTTTTGCTTTCAAAACATTTTAAATTATTTACAAATATTTCCATGAGAAATGGTTGTAGAAATGTGTTTTTGATTAATTAAAAATCTGGATCAAAAATGCAATGCATATGTTACTGATTTGTTTACATATATAATCTATCAAAATGTTGTTTGATGAGAGGAGAAGAAGAATTTCAAAAATCTTGAAATTTAGTGTAATGCTATACAGAAGGAAATCAAACCTAAATTCCAAATGGGCCTTTATTGTGCAACTAAGAAATACAAAAAAGAGCTTTGAATTTGGCCAGAAAAGGGGGAAAAAGTTATTCTTAAAACAAATTAGAATACATTTTCAGGCTTAAGTGTTTGTTTCATATTCACTTCTATTTCAATATTTCAAAATTTTCAGGCAATTTAAGGGCTATTAATCCAGAAAATGGATTTTTTGGAGTGGCTCCTGGAACTTCTGTGAAAACAAATCCCAACGCTATTAAGACCATACAGAAGAACACTATCTTTACCAACGTAGCAGAAACAAGTGATGGGGGTGTTTACTGGGAAGGCATCGATGAACCTTTAGGCCCAGGTGTGACACTAACATCATGGAAAAACAAGGAATGGACTCCAGAGGATGGTAAGAGCAGACAAATAGGGCCATGATGTATGTACTAAATTACTCCTAATGTATAATTCTAAACAGCTTTTCTCTTTATGCTTTGCCAGGGGAGCCTTGTGCCCATGCCAATTCCCGATTCTGCACTCCGGCCAACCAGTGCCCCATTATTGACCCTGCCTGGGAATCTCCAGAAGGAGTTCCAGTAGAAGCCATTATTTTTGGAGGCCGTAGACCTGCTGGTGAGAATGGCATTCATCAGAAATTAAAAGATGTGGGTTATTGTTGGGGTCTGTGGTTTTCCTTTACCCTATCCACCAGGATAGATTGTATAGCCTATGTCTTAGGTAAATACTAGAGAATCATTTCATTTACATAGAGCTTAGTGATTGCTAGTGATTATAAGAGGCTGAATTTGAACTCTGGTCTTCCTGAATATCAACCTATTACTTTGTCCATCTCACCATACTTTCCCTCCTGGGGTATGGCTTATAGAGAAATCTAGAAAATGCTCAGTGCTTCCATTGGAAATTATATTTCTCAACTTCCAGGACAGTGTTTCACAGAAAAGACAGAATGACTGTGGGTGCTGCTTGAGTCACTGAGCAAACATACGTCCTAGGCTGGTCCTCAGATGACAGTCCCATGGTTAATCAATAAGCCTGTCCTCTCAATCTTTCCAGCCTCCCAGAACCTGCCCCAGGGATGTAGTTTTAGGCAGCCAGGGGTCACTTCCAGGTTATATTGACATAATTGAGTAGGACTTGAGTGCAATCCCAGCTCTAAAGTACATTTTTTCTTGCTCAAGGTGTACCTCTGGTCTATGAATCCATGAACTGGCAGCATGGAGTATTTGTTGGGGCCTCAATGCGGTCAGAAGCAACAGCAGCTGCTGAGCACAAAGGTAAGGGTAAAAATTTAATTAAAACTACAGCTTGCTAGCAAGTTTTTTCTGTTAGTGTTTAAAACATCAAGCACATTTACCCACTCAATCTTGTATTTCATTTCTTTTTCTCTTATTGTCATTCTATATACCTTTTTTTTCCCTTGGTCCAGATCTTTGGAAATTCCTTAGTTAGGTTTTCTTTCACTTATAATCTTAAAGCATATGTCTGTTGGGGCAACAGATATAGAGCTAAAAATTTGTCAGAGTCAAATCTTCTGGACTAAAGCTCCCCCTCTAGTAATAACCCCATACTTTCTGTCTGTCTGTTTCTGTGTCTCTTTGCCTCTCTCTCTCTGTCTGTCTCTGTCTCTGTCTTTCAATATTTATTGAGCTATTATAATGAACTTGGACCCTGACTCACTCTATTAGAGATGTCATGTACATTTCATATTGCTCTATGTTTGTTTTATAGGCAAAGTCATCATGCATGATCCATTTGCTATGAGACCTTTCTTTGGCTACAACTTTGGGAAGTATCTGGCTCATTGGCTCAGTATGGCTCAGCGCCCAGCAGCTAAACTGCCCAAGATCTTCCATGTCAACTGGTTTCGGAAGGATAAGGAAGGCAAATTCCTCTGGCCAGGATATGGGGAGAACTCCCGGGTCCTGGAATGGATCTTCAATAGGATCAGTGGAGAAGACAATGCTAAGCTCTCACCCATTGGTTACATCCCTTCTGAAGATGGCTTCAATCTCAAGGGCCTGACAGATATCAATATGACAGAGCTCTTCAGCATCTCCAAGGAGTTCTGGGAGAAAGAGGTGGAGGACATTGAGAAGTACTTTGAAGTGCAAGTCAATGCTGACTTGCCTTATGAAATTGAAAAGGAAGTCAATGCTCTTAAGCAAAGAATAAGCCAGATGTAATCAGGCTAGCATCGAGTATTTGTAATGTCTGCCTTTTGGAGTGAGGAAGGAAATGAGTTTCCAATTCATAAAATACTTAGCCAGGTAAATGAACAGACACTGAGGGTAGAACCATAATAAATGCACTGGGGTGGCACTATAATGAATGCACGGATGAGCCTGGTAGTAACTGAAAAGCATGACTTAATTATTCATATAAGGTGTTAACTTAAAGAGATTGGGAGGGAAAAATCTTAGTCAGATCTCCATTATTCTACCTAGTGAATATTCTCTTGTACTTTAAGAACACGTAGACATTGGTCCTTATTCTTATCACCAATATCACAAGGTACTATGAAACTCTGAAAGAAAAAAATACTTGATGTACATATATATGTTTGTGTGTGTCTGTGTGTCTGTGCATCTGTATGTATTATTATTAAAACATATTTAACTTCTTAAGAAATTCTTTGGAAAGATTACTGGTTAGTCTTTACTAGAATGAAATGCCACTATTAATAATATATCTATATAAATTATTTTTGTACACTATTCCTTACACTTATTATGATTTCTAATTTTGGCATAACCTGTTCTATAAAATTCAATAAATTTTTTGTAGAAAACATTTTACTTGGCTTGAATGTTTGCTTTTTTTGAATCACACAGCAAAGAGGTGGCTGATTGTAGAAGAGATGCCTTGCTTAAACATCACTTACATTCCTACTAGTGGAAGAAAATAAAGTATGTGTATGAAAGTATTCAGTGGCCGGGGATGGATGGGTCTAGTGGTGAGGGAAGGAAAGAGAGGGTTGTTATTTATCCTTTGTTCTCAAGGAGGACCAGGACTTCAGGGAGGTGATGCTGATAGGCTGTGCAGGATCACCACCCTCACTTTTCCCTTCAGAGCTATCCTGGTCCTATGGCCAGATAGGGATCTAGAGGGCCTTGCATGAAATAGGAGACCTTGACCTTTTAATAGGTCTCAGTTTGACTGAGGTGGAAACCATTCAGTGATTTAGCAACTGAAGCAAAGGATCTCTTTAAACTAGTCCAAAATAAATGAATCTGGGAGGGAGAGATCCTCAGGGTTTCTGGCCCAAGAAGAAATGACTGCTAATTACATTCAATTTGAGTCAATGGGGACCCAAACAATGACCAAATAGGAGTTCCCCTAAAACCTATAGGTAGTCAATTATGCGGTTCCACTCACCATTCTAGCAACTTTCCAAACCAAAATGTCCCACCCAGGCCATCACTCTCCTTTATAGATTGTCTACCCCTGTTAAAATCAGCTTTTGTATTTGTATCCCAAATACTTAAAACAATCCTTGGCAAATTGTAAGCCTTTAGATGTTTTTTCATCAAATGGTTTAAGACGGTCTTGGAGGAAAGGTAGGAACAGAGGAAGTAAAGAGGAAAATGTAAGATGACATTGCAGAACATTACTTGGATTTACTAAATGTACCAAATCACTAGATAAAATATTTGGGAAATGCTGCAAGAATTCAAAATGATGGTGTTTTCTTCATCCCTCCTTTCTGTAAGATCAGGATCCTAGCATATACGTGCAAAAGGTATGCCCTAGAAGAGACCCATTTTCCCCCAACTTATTTTTCTAATAAGATGTGAAACTCCCAAAGAAAAATTCTCCATTTCTTGAGGTTTTCTTGCCTCAGAGAACAGGCCCTTGATTTTAGCAAAGTATGAACTTGCTTGGTTTTGGTCCTGGGTACCTGGACACCTGTTACCCCTAAAACAAAACTTTAATGATAATTGATTAATGAGTGATTGAAAATTCAAATCTGGATGAGAATATCATGGATTTTCTGATGATTCCTTTAATCTATTCATGCATGAATTTCAGAGACTCTTTTGGGTCTATGATCCTTTCTGGAAAGGCAGCATAATAAAAGGCAATGATCCTAGAGTTAGTGATGAGATCCTAAACTGGGTGTTGGACAGAGGGAAACTAAATTGATCCTTAAGGCAAGCAGGCAGAAAGCAGTTTAGCTCCATGGTCCCTCTCTGGGTAGGTAGTTCAGTCTGAAATCAAAGTTATGTCAGTCTCCCCCCCCCCCAATTCCCCCCAATCACCCTCTGTAGAGGTTTCGAGCAGTCTCACCTTGCCATGTCCCTGAGGTTAAATTTTCTTTATAAAATATAAGTTTGGGCCACCCCCTGGCTGCTGCCTTCCTTTGGGGCACTCTGCCTTGAGGTGACTTTCACCAAGTGGTATCTATCTTAATTCCACTATGCTTCTCAATCCCACTTCTTACAGCTCTTTTGGGATGCTAAGTCCCTTGCAGGATTTTGTGTACCAGCTAAGGACCTGCCCCAACCTCATGGAGTGCTCCCTTTCTATTGGGTAATTGTGAATTCCAATGAGGTACTTGTCTTTCATATGCTCTTTCACATTTCATATTTACCCCCAATGTCTGCTGTATCCCTTCATTTTGTTAGTAACCCAAATAAATCTACCTTTTGCCAAAAAGAATGGCTATTGTGAATTCATGTGACTGAACCTCAACTTTTGGGGCCTCCCATCACCCATATCATTAGGATACTTGGATGTGGGTCTCATTTCCAATACTGTCTAATTGTGTTGTATACAATCAAGCCCCTTAGTAACACCGAGCTTTGGTTTCATTATTCATACAATAAAAATAATAGGCAAGTTTGGAAGAATAACACTCTTTTTTTTTTTTCAATTTGAGGGGCTTTATTTATTTAAGGCTCTTTAAAAGGCTTGCTTTGCAAATGAGTTACTCTCATTCTCTAACTTTGGTTAAGTGGGGAGAAAAAAAATCACTGGCCTTGGAGATGGAGTCCCAGGGCCTGGATGTGACTCTCACCTGTACTACTATTGAAGGGTGAGATACTCAGTGATAACAGTGATGGGAGTCCCCCCCCCCCCAGGACAATTTTGAAAGAGAATATGAAGTACCAGGCTCCAAGCAAGGTTTGGCAATAAATGGGTTTATTTTCACTGAGCAGCTCTCTCAGTAATCCCTTTCCTGATTAGAAAGATAGCAAAGATTGGGACAAGGAGTCTTTAGCTTTCAATGACTTGGGGCTAGGGAGGGATTGAGGGGCTAATTTTCAAATCAATAAGGATGGTGATTGTTTCCCAGATTCACAGATCAATTGGAGGTGGGAATTTCCCATGAGAATCAGGTAGTTTGCCCAGAGCCCAGATGATTGAGATTCAGGATTTTTCCAACCCAGGCCTTCAACAAAAGATCAGAGGGATACAGAGTCCTATTACATCACTACCTACTAGCTGAGTGACTTTGGAGCCCTCACTAGTAAACTTCATTTATAAAATGAAGGTAGTATTCACAGGGCTGTCAGAAGAGTCAAATAAAATAACAGATGTAAAGTATTTTTTTAAGGACAATGTCAATAATTAACAACAATAATAATAGTTAGCACTTATAGTATCTTAAGGTTTGCAAAAAGCTTTTACATGTATTATATCTGATTTGCTTCTTATAACAATTCTAAGAGGTAGAGGTTATTATTATCCCATTTTACAGAATAAGGGAACAGATTAAAAAAGATTAAATCATTTATCCAAGTGATTCTACCTAGTGAGGTAGAATTGGAACCTTGATCTTCCTGACCAAGTCAGACAGTATGCATGGAATCCCCTAGCTACTACTACTAATAGACAAATTCTTCCTGGATAATCAGCACTAAACTATACACGTTGGAGTTGGGAGTGGAGTGATGGTGGCAGAAGTGGCAGGGTCTCTGCCCTCAAGAACATTATAATCTCTTCACTAGCTTTAATACTCGGAGCCACACTTTTATTAAAGGTTTTGTTGTTGGTCCTTAAGAAAGCCACACAATTCTCTCTCTCTCATACACACATACTTTATGCCATATATATTGGATTTCAGAGTTGAGACACTTTAAAAAATTTGTATTTCTTTTTTTAAATAGCATTTTGTTTTTCCAAATACATAAAGACAGTTTTCAGCATTCATTTTTGTAAAACTTTGGAGACACTCATTTGAAAGTGCTTTCCTATGTATGCATAATAAGGCTGTTAAAATCCACTTTGCAGGTAGGAATATTCTCTGAAACAGAAGAAACAATCAGCTAGGCCATATTTATTTATTTATTCATTTGTTTATTTGTTTATTTGTGATCTTGATGCTTAAAAAATCAAACAGCTATTTCTCAGTATCAGATCCCATTAGTAAACTTTTTTTCTTACAAGAAATAGTTAATTAAATTATTTTGAATCTATCTGAATGTGCATGACTCTTGCTGCACTGTCTCTTCTCTGGAAAAACAATTTATGCCTCATCATCACTCCTCTGGAGCCAAACTTCATCAATTCACTGAGTATTGTTTTTGGTTTGCATTGCCGGGATTATTATACTTATTAATAGGAACATGGAGTTAGAGCTGGCAAAGACCTTAGAGATGATCTAGCTCAATTGCCCTCACTTTACAGATGAGAAAAGTGCTAAGTTCAGTGATTTGCCCAAAGTTTTCTTGATTTTTTCTTTTTTCCTGAGTTCACATTTGACCTCAGACACTTACATACCTGTGTGATCCTGGGCAAATCACTTAACTGTTTCCCTCAGTTTCCTCACCTGTGAAGTGAACTGGAGAAGGATATAGCAAACCACTCTAATTTCTTTGCCTATAAATGTTGGGCAAGACTGAAATTGTGCAATAATATTTCTTTATATCCACATGCTACAATTTGTTCAGCCATTCCTTTAATTAATGAGCATCTATCTTGTTCCTTATTTTTCTGGCACAGCAGAAAGCCAGTGAGCATTGATTCACTGTTTTATGACTTTTTACCCTTGGCACAGGCTCTACTATCAAGGAAACTAGAGTTCTCTTTGGAGAGAAAACATTCATTCATGGGTAATAACTAGAAAATTTAAACAAGGTTTCTATCACCTGATTCTTCACTCATTGACCTGTCGATTTGTACAGTCTGAGACACACAGAATAAAAATGGGTTAATCAGAATGGACTTTTAGGGGGAGCTGATTTGGGAACAGAGCTTTCCAAGAAATGGGAGAGCTCAGTACAAGGGTGAGCTATTTCCTAGACAAGCTATGTCTGGTATAGCCTCTATCCAATATATAATATTGTGACTTGAGATAAATATATATGACTTATTTTGATTTTGTGTTGTGTTCTCATGAACACAATTTTCTTGCTCTTTTCACAATTACTCAGTAAGGTAGGCAGGGCAGAAAGAACACAGATTTTGAGATAGAAATTTAGAGATCCCTGGATGAAATTCCCTCATTTTACAGTTGAGAAAACTGAAAACCCAGAAAGTTTAAATTAGTTGTCTGATACCATATAGAGAAGGAGATACTCTGACAGAGTCTAACAATCAATTCCATAACTCTTTCTACTATATCTACAAATAAAAATTTACATTTTACAAATAAGTTGATTGTTTTAGAGATGGATGGTATCTTTGAGGCTATGGAGTCTAAGACCTTTATTTTACAGATGAAGAAAGGAAAGCATTGAGGTATTGAGAGATTCCATGACTTATTCAGTCACACAGCTACTAAGTGCTTTTGGTAGAATTTGAATCCAGGTCTTCCTGATTCTAAGTTTAGTACTGAAGTTGGAAAGCAAGTCAAAGACAATCCAACTGAAACTCCCATTTTCCACACAAAGAAAGCAAAGCTTAAGGAGATTAAACTTCTTATTCTTTTTATGCAGGTTTAGAACTGCAGCAAAATCCCAAACCTCTTAATTCTTTGTCAGGTAATTGCAGGATTCTACCATGGCTCCAGGGAACAAGCAAACAAGGCTTTTTAACTGAATCTCTACCTCTGGGATTCTCTATGGTCCCCACAAATCCAGGTTAAGATTTGGGATATAAAATAAGTTTTTTTTGTGGAAATGCAAAACTTGTTCATAATAACAAGCAAAATGTGCCCCATGAGATATTTTATGAGAACCAGAGGCAGAGAAGATCCAGGAATATGAAAAATTAATCTCAATTAACCTCTTTTCTTAAATCACTACTCTCCCTAACAAATTTTGGCCACCTTAACCCTTATTTTTCTCACTCTCATTGCTTTTCTGCTTTTACTCCGTCAGATTTTTCACATCTCAGGGGCATCCATCCTAAAATAATAAAGGCCTTTTGGTTCTGATCCACCTCAGCTGGCTTACTCTTGACATCCCAATATCTTGCCTGGGGAGGGTTTGTCAAGGCTGCCTTCTCAATCTCAAAATCTCAGAGTTGGAATTAACTGTACAGGATATTTAATCTAAAGCATATAGAGTGGAATGTCCTTCATACCATCCCTGGAGCAAAATAATTCAACCTCTAGTTGAAGACTTTCACAACCTATTGATAAAGTCCATTCCATTGTTATACATTCTAATTGCTAAAAATGTTTTCCCTTATATTGAAATTCAATCTGATTCTCTGCAACTACTCCTGAAGAGCTCCCATTGCTCTGAATCCCATTGAAGTAGAGCCAAAGAGAGCAATTCTATTTTTTAATACTTAATAGTATTTTATTTTATTCCAATTACATGTAAAGATAGTTTTCAACAATCATTTTTGTGAGGTTTTGAGTTCTAAGTTTTTCTTCCTCCTTCCCTTATCTCCTCCCTTCCCAAGACAGCAAGTAATTTAATGTAGGCTATACATATACAATTGTGTTAAACATATTTCCATATTAGTTATGTTGTGAAAGAAGAAGGAAAAACCATGAGAAAGAAAAAACAAAAAAAATTAATTGAAAATAGCATGCTTCCATCTGCATTCACACTCCATAGTTCTTTCTCTGAATATGGATGGCATTTTTCATCACAAATCTCTTGAATTATCTTGGATCACTATATTGCTGAGAAGAGATAAATCTTATCATAGTGGATCATCACATAATCTTGCTGTTACTGTGTACAATGTTCTCTCCCTTAACTCAGCATTAGTTCATTTAAATCTTTTCAGGTTTTTCTCAATTCTACCAGCTCATCATTTCTTATATAATAATAGTTTTATTACATTATCACACCATAGCTTGCTCATATGTTTCCCAGTTGATGGACATTTCCTCAATTTCCAATTCTTTGCCACTACAAAAAGAGCTATTGTAACTATTTTTGTACACGTGGGTCTAAAGAGAGCAATTCCAAATTCATTTCTACTTAAGCCTTTCAAACACTTGAAGAAAATTATAATATCCTTTGCCATCCCCCTTACCAAGACATCTTTAATTTCAATGGATCTTCATCTGACATAGAAATTATTTTAATTATCCCTTCCTTAACCTTCCAGATTGCCAATGTCCTCCCTAAAGTTTAACTCCCAGAACTGACCTCAGTTATCCAAATGTCCTCAAACCAAGGCAGAGGATGCTACTGCTATCACTTACCTTGGTCTGAATGCTCAGCCTCCCTTAATGTAGTCTAAGACGGTACCAGCATCAGCTGTTTTTGCTGCCATGCAACAGTATGGACTCAAATCAAGCTTGCAGCATACAAGACATTGTTTACCCACTTAGGAAGTATTCCAGAGTCCTTTTTGTTGGTAAGAATTTGAGGGAGGAGAACCCCTCCCCCCAAAAGGAGAAAGCCCCCAAGAAGATATGAGGGGGTGAAACAGGACTCTCTATAGCAGAAAAAAAATGCTTTAGTGGCAGAACTGCCAGAGTCCCTAGCCACAGAAGAAGAATGATCTTAAGCAGCATCCTGACAGTGTTATCCTGGAGCAGTATCCAAGAAGCCTAGATGTGGGCAGTTCTTGGGGAGATTGGGACTTAGTATTAGTCATCCTCAAGATCAGTCAGGGTCTACCTTTGCTATCCAGGAGTTTTCAGGGGTCTGGTTTTGGTGCAGGCAACCCACCCCAGAAATGAAACTACTGCTAGCTATCAATCTATCTATCTGTCTGTCTTCTATCTATTGCTAGAGAAGAAGTAGGTTATTTAAGTGAATATCAGAAAAATACATTGAACAATAGCTCTCAGAGGAAATAAATAAATACAGCACCAAATGAATTTATAAATTAATTATATGAAACATTAAAAGAAAAAATTACATTACATACTTGCTTACAAAAATAGGAAAAGAAGGACTCCATATCTCTTTCTTTCTGTTTTTATTTTTTTGAGGCAATTAGGGTTAAGTGACTTGCTCAGGGTCACACAGCTAGGAAGTGTTATGTGTCTGAGACCAGATTTGAACTCAGGCCTTCCTGACTTCAGGGCTGGTGCTCTATCCACTGCACCACCTAGCTGCCCCTCCACATCTCTTTCTATGATATAAATATGGTCTTGTTATCTAAACCAGGAAGAAATAAAGCAGAAAAAGAAAACTATAGACAAATATCCCTAATGAAAATTGACAAAAACATTTTTAATAAAATAGTAGAAAATAAGCTACAATATGTTAGAAAAATCATACATTATGACGAAGTTGGACTTATACCAGGAATGCAGGGTTGGATCAATAAGAGGAAATCTATAATTATAGTAAACCATGTAAATAAGTAATAAAAAGCAAATTATTATATTAATAGATGACTTTTGACAAAATTGAATACTTATTTATGTTAGAAATATTAGAAAGCATAGGAATAAATAGAACTTTGTTTTATATAGTAAATATTATTGATCTAAAACAAAAAATAAATATTACATGTAATAGAGAGAAATTAGAGATATTTTCATTAACATTAGATGTAAAACAAGAATGTCCCATTATCAATAGTATTTAACACAATGTTAGAAAAAAAAAACCTCCTAGTGCAGTAAGACTATGGCAGAATTGGTATAAATATGGTTCTAGAATTGGAGGAGAGAGGAGGGAGGAAAATAGGTATAGTCAGAGACAGAGCTATGGTCAAAGCTAAGGAAAAGATGACTGGACAGTCATCTGTATGGTAAAAATATAGCTAGGATTAAATGACATTTAAGGTACCCTTTAGTTCTAATGATCTGTCTCTGTCTTTTACTATGTCATATATAGTTTTTTATCAAACAATATTTCTTGAGCACCAAACATATGCAATCATGGGCAGCTGATATAGAAGTTATAAAGGAATATATAATTTATAAGTATCTTAAATATTGTTAGTTAATACACTTTTTTTTTAAAAAGAGAGAGCTAGATGACCTCTAATTTATCTCTGACATTTTATATACCAAGGTTTCTTCCAGCTCTAATAGTTTGAGACCATCTAAGTTCCTTTTTTACAAAATAAAGGATTCCTGAGAAAAAAAATGGCACACATTTGAAAAGCCCCTAATATTCTGGCCATTGCCTTTACCCCAGATAGTTGGTATGAAAATTGTTTATAGGGTTTAGATGCTTTCTGAAACTTTGCTTGTCCTCACTTTTCTATGTTGGCAATTACCCATGGACCTTTCTCCGACTGCCCTGGCTGGTCAGAATCATCGAGCAAGGAGCAGTATGTCAAAGGTAAACAAAAAAAAAAGATACTACTAGACCTGAATGGGGTTCCCTGGCATGGGCTTATTGCATAAACTCAAAGTCCATAGACCTTGGACAGAGCTTGAGCCCAGTAGGCTGAGGCAGCAGTTATCTGGGCCAGCTTCTCTCTTACATCAGTGTTTGTCTACATCTTTTATTTTATTTTTATTTTTTTAAGAGATCATAGTATTTGGAGCCTAAACACTTTCTTTTTATAGATAGGGAAACTGAGATTGATAAGGGACAATCACTATATGAAGGTAATAGGTAATAGGTAATAGTGAAGGACAAGCAGCAAACTGTGATTCTAACATAGGACTTGTTCTAAATCACCTTTTGTTTTCATCCTATTCTTAATCTCCATCATCATTATAAGCAGTGAAATGGAAGCTGATGAACTCAGCTGCTTTCCATGGGCTTCCATAATATCATGTTGCCCCCTCCTCTCCCTGTCTCCTATGACAGGCTTCCAGGAGAGTGAAATAGAAAGACACCAGGTTAAAGAGGTGAAATTTGACTTCTGGCCCAGCCTTCCTGACAATGTGAGTCTAACAAAATACTTAACGTTTTAGTCTTGATATTCTCATGTGTAAAATAGGAATAACGTTTTCACTGTATATCTCACAATGTTGTTGCGGGAGAAAATGTTTTGTAAACATTAAAGTACCATATAAATTGCTTATTATTGTTGTTGTCCTAACACATTTTTCTTATTATCTACACAAATCTGTACTTGAACAGAAATCCTCTCTAAAGCTGAAAAATGATTATTCTTTCCTCCCTCCCTTCCCTTCCCTTCCCCTCCCTTCTTCATTTGTTTTTCCTTCCTTCCTTCCTTCCTTCCTTCCTTCCTTCCTTCCTTCCTTCCTTCCTTCCTTCTTTCCTTCCTTCCTTCCTTCCTCTCCCCTTTCATCTGTTTCTTGGATATTCTAAAACAGACCTGGTCTCAAGGCAGCTTCTTTAAGCAGAGTTCAGGACTTTAGAATTCCTTGGATATTTCTGTTAAAATCTTTTGCAAAACGAATTCTCTTAGATTGTTTTATTTGTGCAGAAGGTGGAAATTACAATTGCCTATATAAAATTCTGAAGCCAATTTTTAGAAATTGTTATTAGATTGACTCAAGGCCTTTGCATCCCACTGATTTATATTTGACATATACAGTCATCTAATCTTGTTGATTTCTCAAAAAATATTTTTACTGCAGTTAACCAATCTCTTCAGTTGTTTATTCCCCTTTTAGAAAGATGAGATGCTGCTAAGGATTTAATCCTATGGGTAAGCACAGAAGTAACAGCACTTTTTGTAAGGGGCTGACTTCTATACCTAAGTTTAATTGCCAAACAAATGAATTTACCTAAGAGAAGCTTATATTGGTCCAATTAAATGAAAATACTTGGGATGGGATGTGTAAATAGACTAATTCCAAATTGTATGAAGTGAGTTCTTTGTAATAAAACATTCAAATGAAATAAATACTACAACCATGTAGATCACTGTTCTTAAACATTCTCCAAATATGAAAATATATTTAATTAAATTCTTATAGAATTTGCTTGCATTTTGGAAATGCTCTATATATGAGTTACACCTAAATATATATATATATATAACTACTAGTTGGTAGATGACAAGTCCAAATACTTATCTACTTGGTATTTAGATATGTGGGGTGTTCAGGGAGGATTAGCACCTCTGGTATGAAGACTTGCTAAGCACTTTCCAGGGCTTCTTATTCACTTTTGATATCCACCTGATTCACCCAACTCTCACCTGTGATTGCAAGAAGGGCACTTGCAGTGGCCACAGCCCAGTAAACTGTCTTGGCAGAGGGTTACTGACAGATCACAAACCTATTAGTGAGTTAGGGAGTGTGTATCCTAAGTATGTAAAGACTTTACCCACTGGAATAGGTAGAGGAGAACACTTTGTTCCAACAGATATGAAGGTAGTTGAAAAGAGTACTTAAAACTTGTTCAGACATGAATGAAGATGTCCAAGTTATCCACTTTATCCTGGCACATTTCCAGTCACCTTTGTCTTGCTACTGGACTTTGTTCCATAAGAAATGATTAGCAGGATAATTTTAGAGAGGCTTGGAAAAATTTACATGAACTGATGCTAAGTGAAATGAGTAGAACCAGGAGATCATCGTACATGGCAACAGCAAGATTATAAAATGATCCATTCTGATGGATGTGGCTCTTCTCAACAATGAGACTATTCAGACCAGTTCCAATAGACCTGTGATAAAAAAAGCCATCTACAGCCAGAGAGAGGACTGTGGGAACTGAGTGTGGATCACAATATAGTATTTTCACTTCTTTTATTGTTGTTTGCTTGAATTTTATTTTCTTTCTCATTTTTTCTTTTAGATTTAATTTTTCTTATGCAGTAAAATAATTGTTTGAATATGAATGCTTATATTGGATTTACATACATACATACACACACACACACATATATATATATTTACCATTTTTAACATATATTGGATTACTTTCCATCTTGGAAAGGGGGTAGAGGGGAAGACGGGGAAATTGGAATACAAAGTTTTGCAAGGGTCAATGGTAAAAAATTATCCTTTCATATAATTTAATAATCAACTAAAAACAAACAACAAAAACCAAAACAACAACAACAACAAAACCCAAAAATAAAGTACCCATGATGGCTAAATTCCAAACTTTCAGAAGTTGAGAAATTTTGCTACAAGTTAAGATGTGGCTTTAACACAGCTAAACAGATTTACTTGGAACTTACTTTCTTAAAATAAACTGAGTTGTAAATTTTCCCATTCTAGTAGAATGTGAAGGTAGTTCTTTCACTTTGGATCCTTGTAGTCTCAGGTTTAAGCATTATGGAGTCTTATATCGTATCACCAGCAGAACTGAAAGAAACTTATGATTATGCCCAAATAACAAGTTTCAAATATCTTGTTAAATAAATGAATAATTTTTTGGAAGATATTATTATAATCCTAATGAAATAAAACAATGAGATAGCACCTTTTAAATTATTATTTAATTTTAAATTTATGTAAAGAGGAAGAGAGGAAAGGAGGAAGCAAAAGGGAAGGAGGGAGGAAAGGAGGAAGGAAGGGAAGAAGGGAAGGAAGAAGGGAGGGACAGAAGGAGGAAGGAAGAGCAGCATTCCTCAAATTCTGCTTGAATTGGCAGATCAAGTTTCCAGAGAGCAGCTAGTAATACTCTCCAGTTTCTAGAAACAACTTTCCAAGACTGGGTTTTTCCTACTGTAGGTCCTGAGTACCAAATGCTATAGTAATTATTGACAGTTATTTGAATTTATCTGGAAGTAGACATTGCCACTTTATAGGTTAATAAATTTTGAGATAAAACAAATTGTTTCATGATTAGATAGTTCTCAAATTTCCTAAGATTGGAGTGCAACTCAGGTTTTCCTGTCCCATACATTCACCCCCCAACATTGTGTCTTAATGCTAAATAATATAGTATATTCTAACTTATCACAATTATCCTATTAGGATACCACATCTCCACTAAAATGAACCCAGAATAAAATTAGTCACATCTGGATCTAGTTATACAAATGGTATCATGCTGAATCTTAATTCTTTTAAAAATTTTGTTTACCAGCTAATCTACTGTCAGTGCAATCTATAACAATTATCTTTATAGGGTAACACACTTATTTCACATAATTTATTTCAGGACATATTTCAACTAAATCAAATTTGAGTTTCATAACTGCTAATGGCAACATTTAAAATCTCAAAAAAATTCTGGCAGTACTTCAAGATTGAGAACTTATTGTTATCATTTAGCTCAATCTTATAGATACATGGTAGTACTCCCAGCTTTTTTTTAAATAAAGCTTTTTATTTTCAAAACACATATATAGATAGTTTTCAACATTGACCCTTGGAAAACCTTGTGTTCCAAATTATTTTTCTCTCTCCCTTCCTCCCACCCCCTTCCCTAGATGGCAAGTAATCCAATAATATAAACCAATATATACTACATGTTAAACATGTGCAATTCTTCTATATATATTTCCACAATAATCATGAGGCACAAGAAAAATCAGATCAAAAAGTGAAAAAAGAGAAAGAAAACAAAAAGTAAGCAAACAACAACAAAAAGTGAAAATGCTATGTTGTGATCCACATTCGGTTCCCATAGTCCTCTCTCTGGGTGCAGAAGGCTTTCTCCATCCCAAGATCATTGGAACTGGCCTGAATCACCTTGTTGTTGAAAAGAGCCAAGTCTTTTAGAATTGATCATAGTATAATCTTGCTGTTGCCATGCATAATGATCTACTGGTTCTGTTCATTTCACTCAGCATCAGTTCATATAAGTCTCTCCAGGCTTCTCTGAAATCATCCTGCTGGTCATTTCTTACAGAACAAAGTATTCCATACCATTCATATACCATAATTTATTCAGCCATTCTCCAACTGATGGACATTCACTAAGTTTCCAATTCCTTGTTACTACAAAAAGAGCTGCCACAAACATTTTTGCACATGTGGGTTTTCCCTCTTTTATGATCTCTTTGGGATACAAGCCCAGTAGAGACACTGCTGGATCAAAGAATGTGCACAGTTTGATAGCCCTTTGGGCATCATATTGCTCTCCAGAATGGTTGGATCAGTTTATAACTCTACCAACAATGTATTAGTGTCCCACTTTTCCCATATCCCCTATTACATTTATTATTATATTATTATTATTATTATCATCTTAGCCAATCTGAGTACTCCCAACTTCTTATAATTTTTTTTCTATTTACTTTCAAATCATCCCAAAAGCTTGACCAAGTCCTTGTCCCTACCTTTTTAGTTGTCCTAAGGGTAACAAAGAGAATGTGTGTATGTGTGTGTGTGGGGAACAAAACTTTGAATTCCCTTTCCTCTGCTCCTTTTCCCCTGCTTATTTCAATGAAACCTCAAACCTTTTTTTAAACTGTTTTTTAACTTTCTTTTGTCTGTTCAATTCCTAAAATCTCAATAAGTCAGCAGTATCCCAGACGGTTTATAGAACTGAATTGTCCTTTAGCACAAAAAAAGTTGTTAAAATTAATGACTTACTAAAATTTTATTTCCCAAGCTGTATAATTCATTTCAACATGGGTAACTTTTCTACTGATTTTCCTATAAAACTAAACTGTTGGATTTTTGCTCAGCTGGTTACAGTTCAGTTCTGGGTCATCTTTAATCATCTTGTCACTGGATTCTCTGATTGTGGAGGAAAGAGTGAGACTCTGTCTTATTTAAATTCAATTCGTGGGATGTCATTGGTCCTCTTCAAGAACAAAGGATGAAAAATCTGTGAGTTCTCTGAGGAACCAATCAGCTATTTTAGTTAGGGGAATGCTTTTTTCTTTCTTTCTTTTTTCTCTTTCTTTTTTTCTTCCTTCCTTCCTTCTTTCCTTCCTTCCTCCTTCCCTCACTCCTTTCTTTCTTTCTTTCTTTCTTTCTTTCTTTCTTTCTTTCTTTCTTTCTTTCTTTCTTTCTTTCTTTCTTTCTTTCTTTCTTTCTTTCTTTCTTTCTTTTTTCTTTCTTTCTTCCTTTCATTCTTTCATTCTTTCTTTTTCTTTCTTTCCTTCCTTTTTCTTTCCTTCCTTACTTCCTTCTTTGTTTCTTTCTTTTCTCTCTTCTTTCTTTCCTTTCTCTCTTCTTTCTTTCTTTCCTTTCTCTCTTCTTTCATTCCTTCTTTTCTTTCTTCTTTCTTTCTTTTCCTCCTTTTTAATCCTTTTTGGCTCAATTTCTTCATCTGTAAAATGAACTAGAGAAGGAAATTGCAAACCATTCTAGTCTCTTTGCCAAGAAAGCCCACAATTTAAACATGACTGAACAACTATTGAAAAATCCATTCCCTTTTTCATTTCTATTTATTTCTTACAGCAATGTTGAGCAATGTTGAACAAAGAACTTTCGTCCTAAAATAAAAATACTCACACAGTACTTGAGGTTTAGATATAAACTCTAACGCAATCTATACAACAACCTTTCTAATGGACTATATAATACCTTCTGCTATGGCTACTGCTATTAGATCCTGCTCAGGGATTTTGGAGATAGCTTGCCCAGAACTTAGAATGGTTTGGGCTGAAACTGCTGCATATGCTATGTTGTGATCCACACTCAGTTCCCATAGTTCTGTCTCTGGGTATAGATGGCTCTCTTCACTACAAGATCATTGGAACTGACATCAGTCCTCTCATTGTTGAAGAGAGCCATGCCCATCAGAATTGATCATTGTATAGTCTTGCTGTTACTATGTACAATGATCTGATTCTGCTTATTTCACTCAGCATTAGTTAATGTAAGACTCTCCAGGTCTTTCTGAAATCATCCTGCTGATCATTTCTTATAGAATAATAATATTCCATAACAGTCACATACCATAACTTAATCAGTCATTCTCCAACTGATGGGCATCCATTTAGTTTCCAGTTTCTTGCCACTATGAAAAAGACTGCCCCAAACATTTTTGCACATGTCAGTCCCTTTCTCTCCTTTAAGATCTCTTAGGGATATAAGCCCAGTAGAAACACTGCTGGATCAAAGGGTATGCACAGTTTGATAACTTTTTGAGCATAGTTCCAAATTGTTTTCCAGAATTGGATCAGTTCCCAATTCCACCAACAATGTGTTAGTGTCCCAGTTTTTCCACATCCCCTCCAACATTCATCATTATCTTTTCTTGTCATCTTAGCCAATCTGAGAGGTGTGTAGTAGTATCTTAGAGTTGTCTTAATTTGCATTTCTCTGATCAATAGTGATTTAGAGCACCTTTTCATATGACTAAAAATGATTTCCATTTCTTCATCTGAAAATTGTCTGTTTATATCCTTTGACCATTTATCAATTGGAGCATTGCTTGAATTCTTATAAATTTGAGTCAATTCTCTATATATTTTAGAAATGAGGCCTTTATCAGAGTCCTTGATCATAAAAAATGTTTTCCCAATTTATTGCTTCCCTTCTAATCTTCTCTGTATTAGTTTTGTTTGTACAATTTTTTTAACTTAATATAATCAAAATTATCTATTTGGTGTTTAATAATGAGTTCCAGTTCTTCTTTGGTCACAAATTCCTTTCTTCTCCACAGATCTGAGAGAATATCCTATATTCTTCTAATTTGCTTATAATATTACTCTTTCTGTCTAAGTCATGAACCCATTTCGACCTTATCTTGGTATATGGTGTTAGGTATGGATCAATGCCTCATTTCTGCCATGCTAGTTTTCAGGCAATGATGGATTCTGGGATCTAATCTCACATACAGTTTAGCACATTTGCATAGTCCATCATAAAATGATTAGGATTCTTAAACCCTTCTCCTGCACTTTCTTAGAAGTTTTTCCAGTTCCTTGGGCATGCTATATAATCATTCATACTCTTAAGCAAAGATTGCCTGGCCTGTGGTAATTTAATGTAATCTGGTTCTCTTAAGGAGAGGAGCATTACTATTAAATGAGCTGCATCTTCCCAAGCAGTTTTATAACCTTTCAATATGACTTGAAAGTGATCTATAACTGCTCTATTTTCATTAAATCCAGGAATGTTTATTCTCCAGGTGGAAAGATCCAACAACAAGAAGACTGGTATTGCGCCATTGTTCCTTTTATCATAACTAATGGCTTCTTGAAGGTGAAAAAATATCACCAAGTGATTTAAATTCATTTAAAGATCAATTATTAGCCTGATGCTTCGGTAGCAACCTCTGGATTTTACTTTTCTTATCAGGTAGAATATCTTTCAGCTTGAAGTAGTTAAAAAGATTTTTTTTAGTTTGATTTCCAACTTAGCTTGTTGAGTGACCAACAGAGGTACAGTTTTTGAGAATGTATTAGTTTCAATTGTTTTTCAGGAGTCCTTCCTGAAGGCCCAAGTGGCTTAGGTCACAGCCTACTCACAGGCCTGGTGCTTGGTTTATGAATCTAATCAGGGTTCAGAAGTCCTTGCAGGAATTCCTTCCTGCTATTCAATATGTCTTAAAGCTGGATATCAGGTTTTTAAATTTTCATTTATCTATCTATCTATCTATCTATCTATCTATTTATTTATTTATTTATTTATTTATGTATTTATTTATGTATTTATGTATGTATTTATTTATTAGCACCAGAACTGGTAGTTAGTTAATGACTAAGGAAAAACCTGTGAATTATAACGAGCTTTTGATAGGAATGAAACCTCCTGGGGAGACAATGGGGCCAAACTTGCCCAGAATATGTGAGCTTGCCCAAGAGTTCTGCCCTTTGTCTGGAAACCTAGTTTATAAACTAATGGAAGCAAGATAAAGGCTAAAACCTGGAGAATATCTCTCTCCCTAAATGAAGTAAAAAAAAAGTATTGTCACTTAGCACCAGGGATGAAACTATAGCTTAAACAAATAGAAGCATCTTTCTATTACAAGATTCCCAGGCTGATCAAATAATACAAAAAAAGTAGCTTGCTTCTCACACACACACACACACTCCCCTTTATGCAAAGACTGGAGACTCTATATTCCCCTAGGACTCCAATTAAGAAACCAATGAATGATATTTCACTAAGGTCCCTGGATTCACCAATAAAAAAAATCACATAAAACAAACAAACAAACAAACAACACTGATAGCAGAATACTGTAACTCTCCAGCTAGAATTATTAGGAATTTCTCAATTCTCCAAAAATTTTGGAAAACACTGATGGAAGGAAACTAGTGCTCACTTTTCTAGTAGAAATATTGGAATTTTCTCAGTTTTTCAAGCTTGGAAAGCATCAAAGCTGGTACATACTCAATCAACTCCCTAATTATCTCCCAAATTTATTTGGAGAGATCTTCTTTGGGGAAACAGAATTCCCTTCAAAGGCAGTTCAGGAAACTTATCTGGTTTTTGTAGCCAACTATTTGTGTAAATAAGAAGTTGTAACTTGTATTACAAAAATATCCTCAATGGTATACATACTTTCTTTCCCAGAAAAGATCTTGGATTCAAGAGAGAGTCAGGTTACAGTAGCAAATCCCTAGAAGAAAAATCTCTTGGTAA
Organism: Myrmecobius fasciatus; assembly: GCA_023553655.1. Taxonomy (NCBI): domain Eukaryota; kingdom Metazoa; phylum Chordata; class Mammalia; order Dasyuromorphia; family Myrmecobiidae; genus Myrmecobius; species Myrmecobius fasciatus. The sequence goes on from JAJPUD010001226.1 coordinate 315,804, forward strand.
GTAGAAAATATTCACTAGGACTCAAAAGGGGCAGAGATTCTTCTAAGAAGTTTGGGGGACTAGCCTTTACTTCTTGTTTTATTAAAGCTTTTTATTTTTAAAACATATGCATAGATAATTTTCAATATTCACCCTTGCAAAACTTCATGTTCCAACTTTTTTCCTCCCTTCCCCCACCCTCTCCTCTAGCTGACAAGTCTATATGTTTAACATTATATATCATGTTGCACAAGAAAAATCAGATCAAAAGGGAAAAAATGTGAAAGAAAACAAAATGCAAGCAAACAACAACAAAACGAGTGAAAATCCTATGTTGTGATCCACACCTGGTCCTGCACTGTCTCTCTGGGTACAGATGGCTCTATCACCAATCCATTGGAATGTAGCCTTTACTCCTAAATCCAAACCTTCACTTACCCTTACACTAGTGCAATACTTGTTATGTAGTAAGCACTTAACAAATATTTACTGAATGTATGACTAAAGGAAAATAATTGATTCTAATGAACTTTTGGGGTCCTTCAATTTGTGCATTTGGTAACTTTTTAAAAAAAATTATTAAAGCTTTTTATTTATAAAACATATGCATAGGTAATTTTTCAAGATTGACTCTTACAAAATTTTTTGTTCTAAATTTTCCCTCCTTTCCTCCACCCCCTCCCCTAGATGGCAGGTAGCCATGTTAAATATGTTAAAATATATGTTAAATAAATATATGTATACATATTTCCACACTTATGTTACTGTGCAAGAAAAATCGTAGCTACAAGAAAAAAAATCTGAGAAAGGAAACCCAATGCAAGCAAACATCAATAGAGAGCATGAAAATGTTATGTTGTGGTCCACATTTCATATCCCTCTCTCTGGGTGCATATGGTTTTCTTTACTGAACAATTGGAACTGGTTTGAAACATTTCATTGTTGAAGAGAGCCATGTCCATCAGAACTGATCATCATATAGTATTGTTGTTGCCATGTATAATGATCTCCTGGTTCTGCTCATTTCACTCAGCATCAGCTCATGCAGGTCTCTCCAGGCCTCTCTGGTCATTTCTTACAGAACAATAATATTCCATAATATTCATATACCATAGTTTATTCAGCCATTCTCCAATTGATGGGCATCCATTCAGTTTCCAGTTTCTAGCCACTACAAAAAGGGCTGCCACAAACATTCTTGCACATGTGGGTCCCTTTCCTTCCTTTAAGATCTCTTTGGGATATAAGCCCAATTAGAAACATTGCTGGGTCAAAGGGTATGCACAGTTTGATAACTTTTTGAGCATAGTTACAAATTGCTCTCCAGAATGGTTGGATCTGTTCACACATCTCCTCCAACATTCGTCATTATCTTTTCCTGTCATTTTAGCCAATCTGACAGGATAGGTAATTTTTCAAAATTGACCCTTGCAAAACCTTCTGTTTCAAATTTTCCCCTTCTTCCCCACCTCACTCCCTCCCCTAGATGGCAGGTATTCCAATACATGTTAAATATGTTAAAATATATATTAAATTTTATATATATATATACATATATGTATTTATACAGTTGTCTTGCTGCACAAGAAAACTTGGATCAAGAAGGAAAAAAAACAAAGAAAGAAAACAAAATGCAAGCAAACATTAACAGAAAGAATGAAAATGCTATGTTGTGGTCCTACTCAGTTGCCACAGTCCTTTTTCTGGGTGTATATGGCTCTCTCCATTACTGAGCAATTGGAACCAGTTTGAATCATCTCATTGTTGAAGAGTGGTGACTCCTTTCTATGATGGTTGAGAGGCAAGATGGTATAATAGACAAAACATGAAATGGAGTGTTAACATCTGGAAACTGGGTTCTACTCCTTGTTCTGTCACTCATTAACCATGTGACTTTGGTCCTCTCACTGATACTCAGCTTTTTGGTCTGCAAATAGTAATATTTGTACTCCTTGGACTTAACAGGGTCATTGTAAGACTTAAATGAATAATGTCTACCAAGAGTTGTCTAACCAGAGCAAAGTATTAAGCAGGAAACGTTATTGTGCAAATGAATGGATATAAACCTTACATCTCTGCCTACCTGGTACCTGATAGCTTCCACTTCTGTGTTTATCAATTTTACCATTAGGGCTAATTCCCTTAAAAGGAAAGCAATAGCCAGGTCTTCCTTCTAGACTTAATTAATTAGGATGTTAGTAACAGACCACAAATACATAAATGTTCTGTCTCCAGGCAGAAGCTTTGGGAAGATTTCAGAAATGGAAGCAGAAACAGGTTCTACTTGCTGAAACTTGCAAATTTCTTTTCATTGATATTTTTTCCTTCCAGTTGGTGTCTACCACCTGCTGGGAGCACAGACTGTACAGGAGCTGTGTTGCTATAGACACTTTTCTATCTTAGGCGTCTTTCTGTAATGGACTATGCAAATTTATGAGCATTCTGAGCAAGCCAGAGTAAGCAACAGAAATCTTCTCTGAGCAAAGTTATTTGTGTAAAGTATGCTGTAAATATTTGTCTAGCCCAAGAAAATAGCTTAAATTACATAATTAAACTCTTTATAGACTAGCCTTTCTTATAAAATGACTAGGATGAGAGGATGGACAACAGCTGTCCTCTGGTTTTTCTGAAGCAGACTGGAAAGATATCTTCTCTCCTGTGGCATTGTAAATGCCTTACTGCATTTCTGAGGCTAATGAGAAACCAGGAAAAAATGTCAGCTAAAGAACAGAGGACTATATTCAGAGTTAAAGGAACTAGATTTTAAATCCAGTTCTGCTAACTGCAACCTGTATGAACTTAGGTAATGTGAAATTTAGATTAAGACCTTTCCCTCCTCTGGTTCTGTTTCCCCATCTGCATAATGTAGGATCAGAGATTTGGAAATGGAAGTTTCCTAAATTTAACTAATTCCATTTAAAGGTGTTGGAAATTGAAGTCCAGAAAAGTTAAGTAATTTGCTCAAATTCACATAGAAGACATTAGAAAAAGGATTTGAATTCAAGCTTTCTGACTCCAGAATCAGTGCTCTATCTACCATTCCACATTGGGCATTGGACTAGAGAGCAGTATATCTCACATTGATATAGTACTTTCAGATGAATAAAGCATCATCCTAGGAGGCAGATTATACAATTACTACTATCCCCATTTTGTTAGTAATGACTGTATTCTTGCAGGGAACTCCCTCTATTAAACAACTGTTTTGCCTCTTCTAGGCTTTGCTGGAGCCTTGAAAGGTTAAGTGTTTGGGATTTATACAGCCAGACTCTCCCTACATCCCTATTTGCCTTTCTCTATTTTTTTAGATAAGTAAATAGCCTTAGAGTATGGTTACCCATTTGGTAAATGGCATTTGGTTATAGTCTATGCACAGTAACAGCTGTGCAAATGCCAACAGAAAAATCCCCCTTTTCCACCCCTAACCACTCCCTGTCCTCTAATTCGTCTTGTGGCATTCTGTTCATCATACTTCTAAAGAGCATTGACTCAGAGAAAGAGGAGTTAGATTTAAATCTGCTCCTCATGGTGAACAAGGACTTCAAAGCAGGTCCCTTGACTCCAAAGTAGCGACTCTGTCCCACCATTCTAATCTCTGAGCATCTTTCTAACTCTAAACCCTATAATTATCAATAATAATAGCAATTGTTGTCTATACAATGCTTTTAAGGCTTCAAGGAACTCTGAATACCTTTTCTTTTCAGATCCATCTGGGAGGTGGTCCATAGTTTGTTATCATCACCATCCTTGTTGGGGGGGGGAAGAGGCAGCCAGGATTTGGGGAGGTTAAGTAAAGTTCTCATAGCCACACTGCTAGTAAATATTGGAACCTGGGTTTAAATTCAAGCCTGCTTCTGATGTCAAAGATTTTATTCAATTCTAGGTTTGTACCTGCATCTCTAATGTGGGTGTGTGTATATATATATGTCTGTATAAGTGTATACATAGTATGTGTATATGTTTGTGTGTGTAGGGATGTATAAAAATTACTAGTCAGTAATTCATTCTGTCTTGCCCAAAGAATAAAGTTGGGAACGAGGTGATTCAAGGCAATTCTAATAGATCTGTGATTGTAAGTGCCATCTACATCTAGAGAGAGAATTATGGAAACCGAATGTGGATCAAAGCATAGTATTTTCACCTTCGTTGTTTGTTTGCATGTTTTCCCCCCTTTCTTGTGTTTTTTTCTTTTGATCTGATTTTATTTGTGCGTCATGATTAATATGAAAATATTTAGAAGAATTGTACATGTTTAACCTATATTGTTTGCTTTTTGGGAGAGGGGGAGGGGAAGGAGAGGGAGAAAAATTTGGAACACAAGGTTTGCAAAGGTGAATGTTGAAAACTATCTTTGTACATAATTGGAAAAATAAAATGCTATTAAAATAAAAAAAGATTGAAGCATAAAAAACAAAAAACAAAGCTAAGTTTATAAAGTACAATTAAAACTTAAAAAAAGAAAAAAAGGAATAAAGTTGGGGTTAGGGATGAAAAGGGAGGGGGAGGCAAGCCTGTTATTCACATCTCTTTTGCCCATATAGTACAAGTTCTCAGGTCCCTCTCAACTCTAAATACTGTGATCCTTTTTCCTACTTTTCCATTTTGCTTACCATGTTACCTAGAGATAGTTCAAACAAGGACCAGATTTTCAGAATGTCACATGAAAATCATCCTCCCTGCCCCCAATTAATTTGGATTCCATATTGTGTTGGTGCCTCCCTCCTCATTAGTAGAACACCCTATCTGATTGAGGTGAACTTTGAACCAGACACTTGGCTTGATCTTGTGGGTTCCCCCGAAAGGCAGTGATTTGATGTCAGCTTTGAAACTGTGCTGCCCATAGGAGGTTAGTGAATCATACAGTAGCTATTTGTTATGGAAATGCACTCCAAGTCAATGGATTCTACAGGGATTCCAATTTATATTGTGAATTAACTCTCATTATCAGGAAGATTCTTGTTCACTCACTGAAATTAAAAATAACCATAGGGAAAAAAAGATATGCATTTGAAAAGTTAGGACTTTAGTCCCTGGAGTGAGAATGTATTTGCTTTTTGCAAATTGATAGCAAAGCCCAAAGTCAGCTGAGAGAGACCAGAACTCAGCTCCATCTGATCAAATGGTTCTTCCAAGGCAATATAGGGATAAGAGAAAGAAAAATAAAACAAATACAGATATATCAGCAGCAAATTAGACAGGGTTTGCTGTTAATTTTCCATAATAGTATAAAACAAAGAATCACCATTTTACTCATGAAGTTGGGGCATGCCCTTATAGTCCTGAAAGGGGCATAGCATTCCCCCCAAATTAGCTAGCTATAAGGAGAAGTGGTGTTGGGAAGCATATTGGAGTTTGGAGAGATATCACATGGCAATGGGGGGGGGGAGGAAGGGGAAGGAGAAAGACATGATGAGGCAGAATGCCGTGGTGGACTCATCCAAAGGAAGGCAGCAGTCATGGGATGACCCATAAGTAGATTTTATCAGAAAAAATTTAACTTCAGGGACATGTCTGAGATTTCTGATAAGACATGGCAAGGTGAGACTGCTAGAGACCTTTAGGTCTCTAACACCTCTAGGGTGTATCTCAGGGGTTTGACAACTTGGATTTCATACTGGAGGATCTCCCCAGAGGGGGAACCATGGAGCTGAACTGATTTCTATCAAAGTCTTCTTCCTACCTGCTTCAGGGATCAATTCCTCTGTTAACCACATCTAATACTGAAGACCTCATCATACTAATTGGTTTCCCCACTTCCATTCTCACACTGAAGTCCTAGAGAGTAGAGATAGTTTATTCTTTTTCCCACACTGAAGTCTTTGAGAGTAGAGATAATTTATTCTTTGCATTCAGAGTTCACAGGTCTGGTATACAGTAAGTGATTAATACATACTTGTTGATTGATTGATTACTAAAAAAAAATTTTCTCAAGGCATAAGTCTTATCATGTTCTTGCTCAAAAAAAACTTCCCCTTTTACTCCTAGGATAAAACATAAAACTTTTCACCTTCACCTTTAAGGTCTTCTTCAATCTACCTTTCTAATTAAAAAAAAGAATGGCTACCTTCTTACCTCTACCACTAGCCAAAATGGGATTGCTGGTTGCTTCCTGAACTCACCAGTTTTTCCTTACGTATTGACACGTGTTCCCTTCATTATGAATCTACTTGTTCAGCTCTACATCTCTAAATGCTTGATTTCCTTCAAGATTCACTTCTCTTCCCCATCAATTTAATTTGTATTCTTCTTCTTCACATACATGCATTTCCTCAGTAGTGTATAAGTTTCTTTAGGATTGGGACTGTTAGGTTTTCGATCTGTATCCCTAATTCCTAGCAGAATGACATGAATGTAGTAGGAGCTGAAAAAATATTTGTTGAATTGATGTCTGCCTTTTTGGCTACTTTATTCTTCTATCAACAGAAATACTGTGTCCAGATTGAGGGGAATGATAATTCCAATATACTCTGCCCTAACCAAATCACATCTGAAACAGTGAATTCAGTTTGGGGCCCCACATTTTAGGAAGGACCTTTGATAAACTGGAACATGACCAGAGAAAGGTGACAGATTTGGTTTAATTTAATACATTTATTTACTATTTTCCCCAGTTACATTCAAAACAATTTTTTACATTTGTTTCTAAGATTTTTGAATTCTAGCTTTCCCCACCCATAATTAATAAACGACGTTAAACTATGCAAAACATGGTGACCTAGATTTGGACTTAAAACTATGGACTGGTTGATTAAAGGAACAGGTTTGTTGGATAAGAGAAGACGGGGAAAATATCTATTTTCAAATTTTTTTTAATAAAGCTTTTTATTTACAAAACATATGAGTGATTTTTCTACATTGACCTTGGCAAAAACTTTTTTTTCTCAAGCTTTTCCCCTCCTTTCCCCCACCCCCACCCCTAGATGACAGGTAATCTAATACATGCTAAATAGGATGAATTATATGACAAATACAATACATGTATACATATCTATACAGTTATCTTACTGCACAAGAAACATCAGATCTAGAAAGAGAAGAAGAAAAAAAACAACCTAAGAAGGAATACAAAATGCATGGAAATATTCATAGAAAGTGTTAAAATGCTATGTTGTGGTTCACACTCAGTTCCCACAGGCCTCTCTCTGGATGCATATGACTATCTTCATCCTGAACAATAGGAACTGGTTTGAATCACATCATTTTTGAAGAGAACCATGTCCATCAAAATTGATCATAGTATAGTCTTGTTGCTGTGTATAATGTTCTCCTGGTTCTGCTGATTTCACTCAGCATCAGTTCATGCAAGTCTCTCCAGGCCTCTCTGAAATCCTCCTGTTGGTCGTTTTGTACAGAACAATAATATTCCATAACATTCATATACCATAATTTATTCAGCCATTCTCCAATTGATGGGCATCCTTTCAATTTCCAGTTTCTTGCCACTACAAAAAGGGCTGCCACAAACATTTTTGCGCATGTGGGTCCCTTTCCCTCCTTTAAAATCTCTTTGGGATATAGGCCCAGTAGAAACACTGCTGGGTCAAAGGGTATGCACAGTTTGGTAACTTTTTGAGCATAGCTCCAAATTGCTCTCCAGAATGGTTGGATCTGTTCACAGTTCCACCAACAATGTATCAGTGTCCCAGTTTTCCCACATCCCCTCCAACAGTTATCATGATCATTTCCTGACATTTTAGCCAATGTGTAGTGGTATCTCAGAGTTGTCTTAATTTGCATTTCTCTGATCAATAGTGACTTGGAGCACCTTTTCATGTGACCGGAAATAGTTTCAATTTCTTCATCTGAAAATTGTCTGTTCATATCTTTTGACCATTTATCCATTGGAGAATGGCTTGAATACTTATATATTTGAGTCAATTCTTGATATATTTTAGAAATGAGGCCTTTATCAGAACCTTTGGATGTAAAAATATTTTCCCAGTTTACTGCTACCCTTCTAATCTTGTCTGCATTCATTTTGTTTGTACAAAAACTTTTTAACTTGATATAGTCAAACTTATCTATTTTGTGATTAATGATGACCTCTGGTTCTTCTTTGGTCACAAATTCCTTCCCCCTCCACAGGTCTGAGAGGTAAACCATCCTACATTGTTCTAATTTGTTTATAATATCATTCTTTATGCCTAGATCATGAATCCATTTTGACCTTATCTTGGTATATGGTGTTAGGTGTGGGTCAATGCCTAATTTCTTCCAGACTAGTTTCCAATTATCCCAGCAGTTTTTGTCAAATAGTGAGTTTTTATCCCCAAAACTGGGGTCTTTGGGTTTATGAAACACTAGATTACTATTGTCATTGAGTATTTTGTCCTGTGAACCTAACCTATTCCATTGATCCACTACTCTATTTCTTATCCAGTACCAAATGGTTTTGGTGACCACTGCTTTATAATATAGTTTTAGATCTGGTACAGCTAGGCCACCCTCATTTGCATTTTTTTCATTAATTCCCTTGAAATTCTTGACCTTTTGTTTTTCCAGATGAATTTTGTTGTTATTTTTTCTAGGTCAGTTAAATAATCTCTTGGGAGTTTGATTGGTATAGCACTAAATAGATAGATTAGTATAGGTAGTATTGCCATCTTTATTATATTTGCTCGACCTATCCAAGAGCACTTGATGTTTTTCCAGTTGTTCAGATCTGACTTTATTTGTGTGGAGAGTGTTTTGTAGTTTTGCTCATATAGATCCTGACTTTCCCTTAGCAGATATATTCCCAAATATTTTATACTATCGATAGTTATTTTGAATGGAATTTCCCTTTGTATTTCTTGCTGTTGCATTTTGTTGGTGATATATAAAAATGCTGATGATTTATGTGGATTTATTTTGTATCCTGCAACTTTGCTAAAGTTGTGGATTAATTCTAATAGTTTTTTAGTTGATTCTCTAGGGTTCTCTAAGTAGACCATCATATCATCTGCAAAGAGTGATAATTTGGTTTCCTCATGACCTACTCTCTCTTTTTCTTGTCTTATTGCCAAGGCTAGCATTTCTAATACAATATTGAATAGTAATGGTGATAGTGGGCAACCTTGTTTCACCCCTGGTCTTATTGGTAATGGTTCCAGTTTATCACCATTACATATGATGTTAGCTGATGGTTTTAAATAGATGCTACCAACTATTTTAAGGAAAAGTCCATTAATTCCTATACTCTCTAATGTTTTTAATAGGAATGGATGTTGGATTTTATCAAATGCTTTTTCTGCATCTATTGAGATTATCATATGTTTTTTGTTAATTTGGTTATTAATATAGTCAATTATGTTAATAGTTTTCCTAATATTGAACCATCCCTGCATTCCTGGTATAAATCCTACTTGGCCATGGTGTATTATTCTGGGAATGATTTTCTGTAATCTCTTTGCTAATATTTTATTTAAGATTTTTGCATCAATATTCATTAAGGAGATTGGTCTATAATTTTATTTCTCTGTTTTTGTTTTACCTGGTTTAGGTATCAGTACTGTGTCTGTATCATAAAAGGAGTTTGGTAGGAGTCCTTCATTCCCTATTTTTTTGAATAGTTTATATAATATTGGAGTTAATTGTTCTTTAAATGTTTGGTAGAATTCACATGTAAATCCATCTGGTCCTGGGGATTTTTTCTTAGGGAGTTGATTAATGACTTGTTCTATTTCTTTTTCTAAAATGGGACTATTTAAGTAATTTATTTCCTCTTCTGTTAATCTGGGCAATCTATATTTTTGTAGATATTCCTCCATTTCACTTAGGTTATCAAATTTATTGGCATAAAGTTGGGCAAAGTAACTCCTGATTATTGCTCTAATTTCCTCTTCATTGGTGGAAAGTTTTCCCTTTTCATTTTTGAGACTAACAATTTGATTTTCCTCTTTCCTTTTTCTAATTAAATTAACCAGAGGTTTATCTATTTTGTTGTTTTTTTTTTCATAAAACCAACTTTTAGTTTTATTTATTAATTCAATAGTTTTTTTACTTTAAATTTTACTAATCTCTCCTTTTATTTTTAGGATTTCAAGTTTGGTATTTGACTGGGGGTTTTTAATTTGTTCTTTCTCTAGCTTTTTTAGTTGCAGGCCCAATTCATTGATTTTCTCTTTCTCTATTTTATGCAAATAAGCATCTAGAGATATAAAATTTCCCTTTATTACGGCTTTGGGTGTATCCCACAAATTTTGGTATGTTGTCTCATTATTGTCATTCTCTTTGATGAAATTAGTAATTGTGTCTGTAATTTGCTGTTTCACCCATTCATTCTTTAGGATAAAATTATTTAGTTTCCAATTGGTTTTTGGTCTATTTTCTCCTGGCCTTATATTGCATGTGATTTTTATTCCGTCATGATCTGAAAAAAATACATTTATTATTTCTGCCTTCCTGCATTTGATTTTGAGGTTTTTGTGTCCTAACACATGGTCAATTTTTGTATAAGTTCCATGGACTGCTGAGAAAAAAGTAAACTCCTTTCTGTCTCCATTTAATTTCCTCCAAAGATCTATCATACCTAACTTTTCTAACACTTTGTTTACCTCCTTAACTTCTTTTTTATTTATTTTTTGGTTTGATTTATCAAGTTCTGAGAGAGGGAGGTTGAGATCCCCCACTATTATAGTTTTGCTGTCTATTTCTTCTTGCATCTCTCTGAACTTTTCCTCTAGGAATTTCCATGCTATACCACTTGGTGCATATATGTTTAGTATTGATATTGCTTCATTATCTATGGTACCCTTTAGGAAGATATAATGTCCTTCTTTGTCTCTTTTAATTAAGTCTATCTTTGCTTTTACTTGGTCTGAGATCAGGATTGCTACCCCTGCTTTTTTTTGTTCACCTGAAGCATAATAGATTCTGCTCCAGCCTTTTACCTTCACCCTGTATGTATCTCTATGTTTTGATTTTCAAATTTTAAACTGCTAAGAAGATAAGAAGTAGGATTATATTTACTCTACTTGCTTAAGGTAGATAGACCTAGGATCAATAAACAGAAGCAAAAGGAAAATAGATATGAGATTAATGTGAAGAAAAATGCCCATATTTTTAGAGCTGTTGTAGGGCTTCATCAGAAAGTAGTGAATTCCTTGTTAGTGAGAATCTCCAAATAAGGCTGGATACTTATTCAGTTGCCCACACCTCATTTGGGCAAGACTGGGCATATAAATCAAAGAACCTGAAAGTGGTTATGAGAAGGGAAAGTTTTCAGGTGGAGATTTATCTCTTATGTGCCAGATGGAGAGAACTGATAAGGTGTTAAAAAAAATTATGTGTCCCAGGTCCTCTTCCCTTCTCATTCTGTTTCACTTGGGGATTTCATCATCTATGGATTCAACTGCCATCTCCCTGTAGATGATTCTGAGGTCTATTTGTCCAGCTCTAATCTCTCTTTTGACCTTCAGTCTCAAATCTCTATTAGACATGTTGAACCAGATTTTCTGTAAACATCTTATACTCAACATGTCTGAAACTGAACTCATTATTTTTCTTTCCCAAAACACTATCCCATTTCATAAATTCCCTCATTGTCAAATTGATGTTCCTCAAGTGCAGATCTGACCACATGATCTCTTGTTGTTACTCCCCATTCAATCAACTCCAGTGGCTCTCTATCAACTCTAAGATCAAATATAAAATCTTCTATTTAGCTTTTAAAGCCCTTCATAACTCGTCCCTTCGTACTTTATCTGTTTTATACATTACTACTCTCTACTTACTCTGTTCCAATAATACTGGCCATCTTGCTGTTGCTCTCAAAAGACTTTATTTTCCCATGCTGAGTATTTTCAGTGACTGTTCCCCAAATCTGGAATCTCTTTCCTCATCTCCACCTTCTGGCTTCCCTGGTTTCCTCCAACCAGAAGGAAACCCTATCTTCTACTAGTAGCCTTTCTCAATCCCCCTTATTGTTAGAGCATTCCCTCTGAGACTATCCCTAATTTATCCTGTCTAGATTTTGCTTATTCATAGTTGTTTGCATGTTATCATCCCACTCAAAGATCTTGGGGACTGCTTTTTGCCTTTCTGTGTATCCTTGGTGTTTAGCATAGTACCTTGCACATAGTTGGTACTTATTAAAAGCTAGTTGACAGTTAACTGACTGATTTAGAACTTTTAACTTTTTGCTTCTCTTGTCATGGTAATTTCCAGAAGATTGGAAACCTCTCACGACTTCCAAATCAGGGATATTATTATCTACTCTAGTCATTCTCAGACTTTTTGATCCTGGAAACTTTTTATGTTTTTAAAACTTATTGATGACCATATAAAACTTTTGTTTATATAGGTTATATCTATCAATATTTAGTAAAAATTGAACCTGATGGGGCAGCTAGGTGGTACAGTTGTTAGAGTACCAGCCCTGAAGTCAGGAGGACCTGAGTTCAAATTTGGTCTCAGACACTTCCTAGCTGTGTGATCCTGAGCAAGTCACTTAACCCCAATTGCCTCAGCAAAAAAAATTAAACCTGATAACTTTAAAAATATTTATTCATTTTGAAATAATAATGAATCTATTACATGCTAATGTGGAAAACATGTTTTTATTAAAACTAATTTATATTACCCAAAACAAACTAAATTTAGCAGAACAGTGGCATTGTTTTACTTTTTGTTGCAAATGTCTTTCATATCTAGCTTAATCTGTTTCTGTATTCAATCTGTTGTGCTATGTTTTTCAGTTAAAAAATATGAAGAAAATCAAACTTCACACAGATATGTTGTTAGAAAGGAAAGAACATTTTAATAGGTAAATAATGTCTTACTATTATTAGGAAAATAGTTTTGGCTTCATGGTCTGCCTTAAAGGTTCCTTAAGTCACTCTTTAAGAATTTGACCTAATTTACCCCTGTATCAAATCATCAAACTATCCATCCACACACTCAAACATTCATCCCTCAGTCATCCCTTTATCTGCATTGATACACATGATCTGAGTTACAACCAGATTGTTCTCTCTTTGGTCTAGCTTTATGAAAGTAGGTATTTTTTCATTCTTTATTTGTCATGCTAGCAATGAGCATAGTGTCTGGCATATGGTAGATGCTTAATACATACTTATTGATTAAATTATTCTTATATAATGTGAGATCACTTTAGCCCTACTCTCTGAGGATTGTCTATTGCTTTTTTTTTGTCTATTGCTTTTTTACTTCTCTTGAAGTTCTCTGGTATTTAAATTAATTACTGTTTCTCTTCCATAAAAGAATTACCAATAGGCCTATGGTAAACTCTTAATAAATGATTTTTTTTTTCATTTATTCTCCAGTTACGATAGTTCAAAGTCAGGCACTAGCCATCCCTTTTCAATCACCAAACCAAAAAACTGATTTCTGTCTTCTTGACTTTAATTCTGTGTGAGTAGCCAGAGACAAGAAAGCTTTTAGATCAGACCAAAGGACAAAGAATGCATGAAAACCATCCAATCACTCTTAGAAGAATTCTCTATTCATGGTACAATCCCAACTAGGTTTCTTTCCCATAGGAAAGGCAGTTTGGGACTCTCAAGGGACAAATCCTGGGAGTTAGGAGATTTAAAGTATAATACTTTCCTACTGGCTCAGCTTCCTACTTTGTAAAACAAAGTAGCTGGTTCACTAATTGTAATAACTAGTATTTATATTGCACTGGTATTTGTATTTAAATAGCATTATATAAATAATAGCTGTTATTAAAGGCTTACAAAACACTTTACACATTTTATTTCATCCTTATAACTACCTTGGAAGGTAGGTATTATTCTTATTCCCTATTTTAGAGAGGAAGAAACTGAGGCAAGTAGGGTTTAAGTGACTTGCCCAGGCTCCCACTGCTAAGTAGTGTCTGAGAAGAGATTTGAATTCAGGTCTTCCCATTCCAGGTCCAGTGCTGTATCCACTGTACCACCTAGTTGCCTACCAGGGTACCCACAGGTAGATGTAAAACATAATATATGTATTGTAGTGTGTTGTAGTCCACGACACAGATGACCTCTGAAATATTATCCTAGATCCTGTAATATGATGTTAGTCCAGGTAACCAATCCCTAAGCATAAGGGGAAGAGCTCTCACTTGTCACCTACCCACTGTTGCTCTTTCAAAAGGAAGAACCCCCTTTATTTCTAATCTGAATTCCTCCTGTTGATGTTTAAATTAGCCATCCTGATGAGAATTCTGGAGCAATTCCTCCCAGGAAACAGACAACTTGGGGTAGTAGAAAGGGGGCTGGACTTGAAATCAGGAAGACCTGATTTGCAGTCAATCCCCCCCCCAAAAAAAGATTTTTCATGACAATTTTCCTTAGTTGCTCAATTTCCCTCAGCAGAAGTTGGTCTGAACCATCCATCTCTTCCTTTCCCTTCCAGCTGTTTTCTGAACTTTTCCATCATTCTCTATCTCCGTGTACCATCCCCTTTTCCCCACATCACTTTCCAGCTTCCTTTTGTGTGTCTTTCCCCACTAGATTGTAAGCTCCTGGAGGGCAGGGACCACCTTTCTTTTACATATTTGTATAACCATCAAAGTGCTTAGGCACATAGATGCTTAATAAATGTTTATTATTTGACTGACAACCCTGGGAGATTGGAAAGTTGTACAAATATTCTTATATATTTCTTTTCATAAGTTAGAATTGGAAGAGACCTCAATGGTCATCAAATCTAATTAATTTCCCTCCTCCCAACCCTCCTCCATGCAACTGGCTGAAACTGTGGCAAAAGCAATTAAGTGACTTGGTTAGGTTCACTTGTTTATTGAAGTTATATAAGCTGTTAGCTTTATTACTAGTTTATATAAAAGTTTATATCATTATATATTATATATACATAAAGTTATATATTAGTTTATATAAAAGCAGACTATTAACCGAGATCCTCCCAATTTCACCTCCAGTGCCCTGTTCCCTGCTGGTGCCTCTGCTTCCTGGGAGGGATTGCTCTACAGTACTAATCTGGGTGGTTAATTTAGGAATTGGGGAGGGAGGTTCAGATTAGAAATGAAGGAGTACTTCCTTATGAGGAGAGTTGCTGAGAGGTAATTGTGATTCTCTTTTCCTACGATGCTTTATGGTTGTCAAACACTGATTTCTTGGGAAGGATTAGGTGTAGCCTGTGGTTTGGAATTGGTTAGCTAGACTATCCAGCTATTACAGAAGAAGTTATCTCAGAAGGCTTCTATGTCATAGACCTATGACACATTGCAAGACATTCCTGACACTCCATTGCTAGACATCCCTGGGTCTTTGGAGACAAAAAAAAAACACATGGAGCTCAGAAACTTGCCATATAGATATGCTATACAGTACAGAATCTGCCTGGGGCCCTCCATCCTGATACTCAATATGGTATTGCTGCATATGGACCCAGAACACATCCCAAAATCTCATCTCATACCAATTCAAGCCACCCAACTGGGTCTGGAAACTCCAGACTTTTTCCTTCCCCCTTCTTTCTCTCTGCACAGGGATTCTCACATGTGTTTTCTTGAACACATGCTCTAATTTCATTAAATTCCATTGTTAATTCTGTCAACAAGCAGTTAGGTGGTACTGCTGGGCCTGAAGTCAGGAATATTCATCTTTCTGAGTTCAAATCCAACCTCAGACACTTACTAGCTGTGTGACCTTTGGAAAATCACTTAACTTAGTTTGCTTCTGTTTCCTGATTTGTAAAATGAGCTGGAGAAGAAAATAGAAAACTTCAGCATCTTTGCCAAGAAAACCCCAAAGGGGGTCATAAAGAGTCAGATTGCTTTGAAAACAACTGAACAACTCTATCAACAAACATTCTTCATAGCTCCAGACTAATATTTCTTTAAGGCTTAACACTGGTGTCAAGGCCATAGGCACCTCAATCTCAAACTGACTTGTGAAATTACAGCCTCTTGGAACAGACTCTAGGACACAGCTCTTTCTGTCTTCAATTTGGGCATCCCCAGACTAGAAACATCTAGTTCAAACTGGAGCCAAATGGGAATCCTCTCTAAAGTGTCCCTGACAAGTTGTCATCCAGACTTTACTAGAAGACCTCCAGTGATAAAGAGTTTATAAGCTTCTAGGTAGCTCATTTCATTTTTGGACAGCTCTAATTTTTTTTGTTACTTGTTTTTTAAAAAATTAAATTAAATTTTTTTCAATTAAGAAAAAACTATTTTCTTTTCTTCCTACATTCCTGCCCCTATTGAGAAAAAAAAAGACAAAATCCTCAACAAAAAAACAAATA
Source organism: Myrmecobius fasciatus (assembly GCA_023553655.1). Taxonomy (NCBI): domain Eukaryota; kingdom Metazoa; phylum Chordata; class Mammalia; order Dasyuromorphia; family Myrmecobiidae; genus Myrmecobius; species Myrmecobius fasciatus. Next base: position 331,977 of record JAJPUD010001226.1, read on the forward strand.
CCACCACCAATAAAAAAACCCAACCAATTCCCCCATTAGCCACATACAGAAAAATAGGGTCTCATTCTGCACCCTGAGTCCATTGCTTCTAAGATGACTGATTATAAGGATATTTTCCCAAATATTCCATCCAAGGGTATGTCACAGAACCTCTGGAAAACAATGAACTAAATCAACGTTTATTAGCATACACCTATAAGTTAGAATAAAGGGGAAAAGTGTCAAGTACTGGCTCCCTTTCCCTAGTCACACTAAAACAAACATTCTGTCCTTTTTTTAACCACAAAGGCAAAAAAGTGGTGGCTGAATTCATACTAATTCCTAGCAGCTCTCTTCAGACTGGGATAGGGAAGAGGAGGAGGGGTAGGGGGTGGAAATCTGCCTTTGTGGTTGTAGGCATAAGTGCTAGCCTGCTGTTATGCTAAAAATTTCTGTCTCTGAAAAGTTTCAGGCTAATTTTCAGGCAGAAAATTAGATGAAAAGTGGCTTTTAAACACTGAAAGTCTTGTGTTGAAAAAACTTAGTTCCCATGGAAACATTTTCTTTTATAGTCCTTGCTGCAGTATCATAAATCGATCCCCTTAACAGAAATGCAATTGAGATAATTACTGAGGAGGAAGTCTGTGATGGACCTGGGCCTGGCCTTCAGGGGGCTCCTTGCAAAGCTGAGTTGGAAAACTTTTACATTCATCGCATTACCTTTCAAGAAAAATTAAACTCACCTTTATGTTGAGTTTGTTGTTTGTCCTTCCTTCTGGAAGAGGACTATAATAGCAGGAGATGATGCTGTGACATGCAAGTAAAAAGGATTTAAGTGAGGAGGGCTGGGCAAGGTTAACTGCCTCATTTTCCCCTCCCAGCTGGGCCATTTGAGTCCAGTGGCAAAATATAGATCAGGAGGAATGGAGATGGCCCTGGATGCATTGGGAGGCTTTGGGCTTTAAGCTGAGAGCCAGAGAGTCAATAACATGTTTGAGGCTTTTTTTTAAGGGTATTAATGCAATTCCAAATAAAAGTCTTAATTGTCACATTTCTATGTCTTTGATTCAACAAATCCTTATTAAGTCTCTAGTACAGAAGCATCTTGGTGGGGTGGTTAAGGAATTGGGCTTGGAAGACTTAATTATTGACTGTTTGAACCTTGGTGACTCACTGTGTGCCCCCCCCCCCCGAAATCTCCTAGAACTGATCTACTGATAGCTGGTGATTTACCACTGATAGAGAGAATGACTCACACAACTGAAATACCAGTTTCTTCACATATTTGCATATTTATAAAGAAAGGTCCTAATCCTTCCTATATGTGCCAATTATGTGTGCTAGATATAATGAGATAAAATGTGACAATCCCTACCCTCAAGAAGCTTATAGTCCATTAGAGTCCATATTCATTATGTACACAGATCATATTGATCATGTAAGAGCCAGATGCAGTAGAAAGAATAATGGACCTGAAACCAGGGCTCCTGAGCTCAATTTCCAGATCTTGTGTTATCTAGGTAACCACAAAGTACTCAACCTCCCTGACTCTTGGCAGGCTTCTCTGTAAAAGGAGGATCATAATATATTATCTACTTCATAAAGTTATGATAGAAAGAGTATTTTGACAACCTTAAAGTGCCATAGAATTATCACTCAGTCAGTCAATAAACATTCATTGAGCAGTTATTCAAGACAATTCCAATAGACTTGGGATGGAAAATGTCAGTGAATGTGGATTGAAACATAGTATTTTTACCTTTTTGTTTGTTTTTTTTTTCTTTCTTGTGGTTTTTTTTTATTTTTGGTCTAATTTTTCTTGCACAACATGACATATGGGGAATATATTTTAAAAGATAGCACATATTTAACCTATATCAGATTGTAGTCTTGGGAAGGGAGGAGATAAGGGAGAGAAAAAAATTTGGAACACATGATTTTACAAAAATTAATGTTGATGACTTTATGGAAATGTTTTGCATAATTTCACATGTGTCTTCTCAATGAAGGGTGGGGAGGAAGGGAGAGAATCCAGAACTGAAAGTTTTAAAAACAAATATAAAAAAACTCTGTTACATGTAAATCTTACATGTAAAAATATCAAATAAAGCAAAAACAAAAATGAATGCTGAAAACTATCTTTACTTTGAAAAAATGAAATACTATTGAGAAAAAATTGTGAGAAGTGCTGTTTCAAATATTAATGAAAATAAAGATGTGATTTTTCCCATCCAATAAAAACAACCAACCAAGCAACCATTCACTGAGTATCTGCTATGTGCCAAGCAGAGTGCTAAGCGCTAGGTATACAATAAAGAAACAAAAGATATTCCTCGATCTCACAGAGTTTACAATCTAATAAAGAAGAAGCTTATTGAAGGGGATATGGAAAAGCTGGGTCACTGATACATTGTTGGTGGAACTGTGAACAAATCCAAACATTTTGGAGAGCAATTTGGGGACTATGCTCAAAGGGCTTTAAAACTTTGATCCAGCAGTGTTATTACTGGGTCTGTATCTCAAAGAGATCATAAAAAAAGGGAAAAGGACCCACATGTGCAAAAAAGTTTGTGGCAGCCCTTTTTGAAGTGGCAAGGAACTGGAACTGAGTGGATGCCCATAAGTTGGGGAATGGCTGAATAAGTTATGGAATATGAATGTAATGGAATATTATTGTTCTATTAAAAAAACAATCAGAAGGATGATTTTAGAAAGGTTGGGAGAGACTTACATGAACTGATGCTAAGTGAGTAGAACTAAGAAAACACTGTTCACAGTAACAAACGAGATTATGTGATGATCAACTCTGATGGACCTGACTTTTTTTCAAAATGAGATGATTCAGGCTAATTCCAATAATCCTGTGATGGAGTGAACCATCTGCATCCAGAGAGAGGACTATGGGGACTGAATGTAGATCAGAACACAGTATTTTCACTTTTTAAATATCGTTGTTTGCTTGCTTGTTTTTTTTTTCTTTCTCATCTTTTCCCTTTTTGATCTGGCTCTTCTTGTGCAGCATGGTAAGTGTGGAAATATGTTTTGAAGAATTGCACATGTTTAACCAATATTGGATTGCTTGCTGTCTAGGAGAGGGAGGGAGAGAGAAAAATTTGGAACACAAGGTTTTGCAAATGTGAATGCTGAAAACTAATTTTGCCTGTATTTTGAAAAATAAAAAGCTGTTATATATATATATAAAAAAAGAAAGTTGAAGCCCAGAAAAGTAAAAGTACAATCAGCAAGTCCTTGGTGAAGAGAAAAGAGCACTGATTTGTAGTCCTCAGAAGTGAGTTCAAATCTAGATTCTGTTATTTATTTATTAACTGTGAGACTTGGGGCAACACACTTAGCTTTCCTAGGACTCAGTTTCTTAACCTGTAAAAAAATGAAGGACTTTAAGGTCCCTCATGGTATCTACGATCCTGTACTTGGTAGAGCCACAATTTAATCTTCTGTTTCTGGTCCAGCATTCTGTCTGCTGGAGACTGCTGGGTTTCTTTTGCTCTCCTGGGTGCTTTGAAATTGCTGGGGTGAGCCCGACATTCTGTTCTATTTAGGCCAGGCAGGCCGAAAAGGGCACTTTCTTTCCCCTGTCCTACTCTTCAGGAGTCAGGGGGACTTCCACCCACGCCCTTTGCCTTTTTGTTCCCGTCTCACAGGGTAAACACTGCCAACATGTTCAAACCTGAGCCAAGGGTAAAAAGTCCAGTGTTTAGATTCTCACTGCCAGAGGACCTGCCCTAGTATTTGGCTTGTTATTCTACTGTTGACCTTAGGGAACGCTACCTTTCACCCACTAAGCAGGGCCACCAAACACTGGAACTTCCCACTGCCCCCCCTTTTGGTTTGTTTTTGTAGTTATTTCCCTTCTTTTGACAATGTCATACCTTCAGACTTACCAGGAAAGGTCAAGGAGACTCTGAGTGCTGAATTATCTTCATTATCTGGCCTCATGTCTCCATAAACAGAAGCTTGAGACTGGGATTTGATTAGTGATCCCTTGTCTACCTGTGTCATCCTATCTGCCCTCCTGGAACAATAGGTCTGCATTGGGCTAATAGATGGATAAAAAGGGAGAGAGAAGAATCTGATCAATACCCAATACTCAATTCGAATGACTTTTAGTTTGAAGGTGGCCCCCAAATAACCCGCCCAGGGGTTGAATGGGGCCCTTATGACTCCATTTACTTAAACAGACATGAGGCACATTAGGAAAACTTTAGTACATAGGCATGGAGATTAAATTTTTATTTGAAAGCTCAATATTTTATGGAAAACCTATATGGTCTGAGAACTAAAAATGGAATAGCACATGTGTTCATAGGACTGTAAATTTGTGACGGTGCATTGCGTTAGTTTGTTCATAGATGCAAATTCAGACACATTTGGGATTTTGTTCGTGGAAATGACTATAAATGAGGATAAGTATATATAAGCATATAACTGTGATGTTCTACATGCATATATGTGACTAAGGGGTATGTATATACATGAATGTTTGAATAAATGAACAAGTATGGATGAAGGGCTTCTTATTGTGCAGGGCAGTAATGACCACAAAAACAATCAGAGACTCTCAGAGTAAGAAAAAGCAAAAAGAGATTTATTATAATCTCCAGAGAAAGGGCATCTCCCATCTGACAAGATGTTTGTCAGTAAAAGGAGTGCAAAATAAAAACTGCAAAACACGAGATTAAATAGCCTAAATGCAGAAGCCCCCACACTCCCCAGCCTGGCCTTTTCTCTCCTTGTTTGGAGGAGTTTGGACTCATTCTAATCACAGAAATCTATCCTAGAAATAAAAAAAATGGCCTTTAAAAGAGGTACTAATTAAAAGGTGGTGAGAAACAGGAGGGGAGGAACACCTGCAACTTTTTTTTAGCTATAGCTCTATTAAAGTTCAAATCATAATTAAGGTATAGTTAAGGCTATATTCCCTTGAGAGTGTCTTCACATTTTTACCAAGAAACATAACTGGAGGACATAAATTCAAGCAAAGGAAATAATTCCTGCCCTCAAAGACCTTACATTATAATAAGGGAAGACAACACATAAAAGAGGAGCTTAGGAATCTTCCTTGGCTCCCTACTGATGATGATAAAAATACAAATAACAAGGTCTGGTATTTGAAGTCCTTTATAATCCATCTTCAGCGGCTTATTGCCTATTGTTCTTATAGATTTTATGGTTCAACAAAACTGTCCAACTTGCCATTCCTTGCGATTCAGCATAACATTTTCTACCTCCATGCCCTTTCTTTCTTTCTTTCTTTCTTTCTTTCTTTCTTTCTTTCTTTCTT
>JAJPUD010001226.1:337267-379360 GCA_023553655.1 Myrmecobius fasciatus
TTTCTTTCTTTCTTTCTTTCTTTCTTTCTTTCTTTCTTTCTTTCTTTTTCTTTCTTTTTTTTTCTTTTTTGCTGAGGCAATTGGGGTTAAGTGACTTGCCCAGGATCACACAGCTAGAAAGTACATTAAGTGTCTGAGACCAGATTTGAACTCAGGTCCTCCTGACTTCAGGGCTGGTGCTCTATCTACTTTGTCACCTAGCTGCCCCCATGCCCTCATGACCTTTCTTTTAAAAAAATTAAATTATTTCAATTAATGAAAATTTCTTTTCTTTTCTTATCTATTCTTTCCTCAGTTGAAAGAGAGACAAAATCTTTGTAACAAATGTACATCATCAAGCAAAACCAATTTTCTTATTTGCTATTTCCAAAAAAAATGCATATTTTAATCAGCACTTTGAAATCATCACCTCTTCTTTAGGAGGTGTGTAACATGTTTCCTAATTGGTCCTTTGGAATTGTGATTGGTCACTGCATTGATCAGAACTCTTAAATTGTTTATTATAATTTAGTTGTTTCAGTCATCTCTGACTCTTTGTGATCCCCTTTGGAGTTTTCTTGGTAAAGATCCTGGAGTGGTTTGCCACTTCCTTCTCCAACTCAGGGTATAATAGCCTGGAAGCTGATTCAGCCTTTGTTGGTTATGTCCTCTCTGGAGCTGCTCAGATCCCCACAGTGTGCTCTCAGATCCTAGATCTCCCTCTTCCTGTCTACCTTGGATCTACCTGAGTCCTGAGCACCCAAGGAAAGGTTCAGAGCCATTCTGGTTCTCTATTCACTTCAGGCTTCACACTAGTGTTTTTCTAGGAGCTCAGAGACAACTAATCCTCAGAAATAGAGGTCCAAGAACATTAGGCTCACAGAAATGCAGAGCCAGAAAGAATTTTAAAGATCATTCATCTAGCCTTTTCAAATATGACTTCAGATTCCTATGAGCTATATGACTCTGGGTGAGTCACTTCAGGGTTGTCTGCCTCAGTTTTCCAATCTGTAAAAGGGGATAATAATAGTACCTATCTCACATGGTTGTCGTGAGGATAAATGAGATCGTATTTGTTAAGGGCTTAGTACATAGTAAGACTTTAATAAAGTTGTGCTTCCTTCCCTCCTCTCATTTGAAACGTGGAAACTGAGACCTGAAGAAAGGAAGTGATTTTTCCAGGTTTACACGGTTATGAAATAGCAAAGTCTGCATTGGAACTTAGGTCTTCTTGTTTCTAGCTCTTGCATTTTTGTTTCTTTTTTTTTTTTGGGGGGGGGGGGAGACAGATTTCCCAGGAGAGCTAGGAGAGGGCCTTTTTAATACCAGAATGACTAATGGTGGAAATAACAATTCCTTTGGAAAGATTAACAGGTACAGGTAGGAGGCTTCTTAAAGTGGTCTTGATCATTTTCCCAAAAAGTTATAAATGAGGTGGATATTCAAGATTCAGCTGGAGAATAAAAACAAGGTTTCCCAAGTGAGCTGGAAGCAGTCGGGAGAATATATGTAACATAGCAAGCCAAAAAGAGCTGGGTCTTGGGAGGCTTCAGTGCCATAACTGGGAACTTTGGCTCCTCATTAGTGAAGGGTCCAAGGGAAGCGATATAGAGCCCCCCAAGACACCCTGAAGTTATAGTGGACTATTTATACATTCTAGGCATCCCAAGTGGTGGAGGATCCAAAGGGGTGTGTGTGTGTGTATGTGTGTGTGTGTGTGTGTGTGTGTGTGTGTGTGTGTGTATTCCTGTGCATTCTCACCAGTCAGGGGTAGTTGTACCAAGAAAGGGACATAACAGTGATAGACTTTCATGTTCTGTGCCCTATGATGGTGGTAGTGATGAGGGGAGCATCAATTCTTTTCTATTGCTGTTCAATGTTTTACAGGAAGGAAAAACTCTAGCCTCTACCATGTCAATACCCAAGTGGAGGAGGAGTGTGACCCTTAGATATCAGTGTGTTTTGGACAAAGCCCCAGTCACTTTATGCTAGTTATGGCTCCAAGAGCCTCTGAGCACTTTGAATGGATAATAGCTTACATGTATATAGTGCTTTAAGGGTTGCAAAGTGCTTCACATACATTATCTTGAGTCTCACAACAATCTCCTAATGTATATTAGGGATATATATTATATATTAGGGATAATGTACCATTATTATCCCCAATGAGATGCCAAATTAAGTGATTTTCCCAAAGTTAGATAGCTAAGAAGTGTCAGAGACAAGTCTCAATCCCAGGTTGTCCTGGCTACCTCTCAGTGGATTTTTTTTAACCTCAGATTCACTTGTGAATCTTACATAATCTAGAAAAGAGGGAATAATTGACTGACTGACATAGCAGAAACAACATGGACTTGCACGTGTGCAAACTTGAATTTTTATTTATGCTCTGATACATATTGTGTGATGATGGGCAAGTCAGTTCAGTTCCTCAGTCCTCCATTTCCTCATCTGTAAACTGGGGATAATTATATTTTTTTCGTTCCCATTATGTCAGAATCTGAAATAATGTTTCTGAAATGCTTGGTACATGTCAAAGCCTACATAAATGAGACTAGTGTTTGCTTTATAGGTGGGAACTAGGGACCTAACTTGAGTATAACATCTGTACAAACTCCTCTTTGAAAAGGAGCAGCTAGGTGGTCCTGAGGATAGAGTGGAGAAGAGTTCAGGACCAAGAGTAGGAAAGAAATGAGTTCAAATCTGGCCTCGGATATTTGCTAGCTGTACAGTCTCACTGAACCTCACTTTTAAGCTTAGAACCTCATTAAAACTTTGGGGACACCCTGTATATGTAAAGTGCTTTGCAAAATTTAAAGTGCTATACCAATATATGTTTTTAAGGAAGCTAAGTGATACAATGAATAAAGTTATAGTGTTTAAACAATTTTTTTTAACTTGATTTAAAGTCATGAAGATCTCAGTTCAAATTTGACTTCAGACATTTACTAATTTTGTAATCTTGGGCATCATTTCTCTTCTGTCTGCCTCAGTTTCCTCATCTATAAAATGGGGCTAATAATACCACCTATTTGTCCCTGTCTCAGGAGGATCAAATGAAATATTTGTAAAATGCTTTATTAGTCTTAAATCACTATATAAATGCTAGTTATTATTATTAGCTATTACTATGATCCTAGGACTTAGAAAATGCCAGGAACATTCTGTTTAAGACTTCTGTGACTTCTTTTAAGATCCAACTAAAATCTTGTCTTCTACAGGAAGCTCTCCCTAGCCTCTTTAATATCAATACTTTCCCTCTTTTAATTATTTCCTATTTATCTTGCATATATCTGGCTTTGCATATATTTATTTGTGTGTTGTCTCCCTCATTAAACCTGAAGTTCTCTGGGGATAAGAACTGTCTTTTGCTTCTTTTTGTATCCCAGTACTTAGTGCAATGCCTGGCACATAGTGTGTTTAATAAATGTTGATTGAATTGAATTGAATTATTGAAGACTTCTTAGGGATCATCCATTGGTGAAAACAAGACCCAGAAGTTTTTTTTTTCCTCAGAAATTTTTTTCCTTGTTATAACAGACTTTTTTTATTGATTTCTTTTGTTTTCTACATTGTCTTGATTACTTCTCTCCCTTCCAATGAGAATTATCCTTTATTTAAAAAAAGAGAAAATTATCTAGTATCCTTGATCAATACCTTGAAAAAATGATGTTAATAAGTATTATTCCACATCTACTTCCAATTCTCCTCCAATTGAGCAAAGAAGGATCTTTTCATATGACCTACTTTTGGCCAAACTTTTTCTTTATAATTTTGCAACATTTAGTTTTGATTGTTTTGTGGTGGTGGTTCTATCTTTTATTATTGTTGTAGTCATTGTGCTTATTGGATTTTTGTTGTTGTTTGTTTTTTCCTGATTCTGTTTATATTATTTTGTCTAAGTTTATAAACCCTCTTCCAGGCTTCTTTGTATGCTTCATGTTTGTAGATTCTAATAGTATAATGATACCAGAGAGGGATAATTATTTGTTTAAGGTCACCCAATAAGTTCATGGCTGAACTAAGACTAGAATCCAAATTTTTTGATTCCTAGGTCAGCTAACTTTTTTCCATTGCATCAAATCACAATCATAAGCCAGCTTTACTCCCAAATCCTCAAAAATTTCTTCAACGTCCAGGGTAGACTTGTAAACACCTCTTGTGAGTGGCAACTCTTCTAGGAAGCCATGGGAACATTCATATTCAGGGAATATGAAGGTATCAGCTCCCTTTTGGGAGCAAGATCCTTCTGCCCCTCATTCCCTTACCTATAGTTGAAGCAGATTTGGAATGAGAAGCCATGCATTTAAGCCCCAGCATCACTATTTTCTCACTTAAGCAAAAGGTTCAGTCTCTTTGAGCTCTAAATACACCATGGATATAAAGAACAACAACAAAACTTTCCCAATGCTTAAAATTGTTCAAATATCATCAATAAGAGATAAACCTAATTCAGAAATTCTTGTTTGTGTTCCAGATTTCTTGGTTATTAATTCCCTACTTTGATGTGAAAATCAGGATTTTTAGATTGCTTTTTGAGAGATCCAAATCCTTAGATGGCAAGACCCTTTTTAAACTTTGCCCTTAGGACTCGGGCATCTCTTTTGAAAAGTAATTTAGTAGAAACTGTATGAAGGAATTGGTTGTTGTGCTGGCTGCTGAGAGAAATCATGGAACATTAACTTCCTAAAGAACTCCTGAAATTCCTCTGTTGCAAGTGAAAGAAATGAATGAAGAAGAAATGTTTCAAGAAAGAGGATAGTCAAGTAGCAGAATCCCAGAAATTCCTGGAATGACAGAAATGGACACTTTTGCTAGAAGCATCCATTAAGACCCTTTTTCTATTTTCTATTTAAATTTTAAACAAATAAATTTAAAAAAACCTTACTACCTACCAGATCTTAGGGTAGGCACTAAGAATAGGTGATTTCAGAATAAACTAAAATATAATATTATCTCCTGCCCTCAAGGAGTTACCTGCTGGGGAAGAAAAAAAGATTGAAATTGAAAAAGTTAAAGCTCAACATGGCTAATGCTCAAAATGATTAATTCTTAAAATACAGTATGAAGAAAGGAAAGGAAAAAAAGGAGAAAAAAACAGCTAGAAGGCTTAAGCTTTTGAGGGAAGAATATCCAATAGTAACTTCTATGATCCTTGGTTTCCTCATTTCTGAAGGATGTCACTTACCTCACAAGAATATCATGAGAAAAGCATGCTGTGAACTTTATATTGAGATAGAAATATCATTGCTATTAACAAAGCCTGGACTGGGATCCTACTATGTATCTGCAACCCAGCTAGCTCAGGATGGAGAAGCTTTCAGCCTTGTGAAGGTGGACCCCCAACTAATGATTTTTTAAAAATTAGTCCTAGAAACCCATGAAGAAAACTATCCACTGAAGGGGATAAAACTAGAAATCTGTGTTGAGAGGGAGGCTCCCACATCGATGAAACTGTGGACTTTTTGAAGAATTGCAGTGCTATTAAATGATAGAATGTAGACACATTCATTGTGTAGTTGAAGAAATACACAATGCTGTGAATGCCATTATGCAGAAAAATGGCTTGTTTTATATTTCATGATTAAATTTTCTCTGCTTTGATAACAGTTTGACTGTGTAGCATCTTTGATTTTCTACTTCTGAACCTTCCTGTACATAGACTTCAGGCTTCCTTTCTGAGCTGGTCCTTTGAAGTTGTTTGGAGATCAATGACAATGACAAAAATCTTGGTGATAGTATCAATGACAACAATTATTATGGTGATAATTGATAATTCGGTTTTATGGTTTCCAAAGCATCTTATCTGATTCTCAAAACCATCCAGTGGGGCAGGTGCTACAGATACATATCTCCCTTTTACTGTTGAGGAAACAAATTCATAGCAGTGCAATGGCTTGCTCTTGGTCACTAACTGGTAAATGTGAGAAGTGGTTTTCTAACTCAAGTCTCTCTTGACTTCTTTTTGTAAAGGCAGAGCTTGTTTGGGAGGCTTTGGGGTGGTCTTGCTTCCAGCTAAGCTCTTTGAAATGATTTGTTTTTTAAGGAGAAGACTAAGAGAAGTTCAGGGGTCTAACTGGGTTCCAGGAATGGAGAGAGTTTGCTGCTTGCTTTTATCTCTGCCAGGGCAATAGAATTGCTCAGGCTTTCCTCAAATAGCCTCCGCCTTTCTAGGTTTCTTGCACTCTGTAAGTATGCATCATATAGTGAGAAAGTCCATTTAATAGCACACCTTAATTCTACTAGCATCAGAAGGTACTCCCATTACAAAGAAAAATCACAAAGTCATAAAGGTTATTTTAAAAACTTCACAATATGATTGCACTTGTATAACATATCAAATTGTTGCCCTTCTCAGAGAGGAGTTAGGGAAGGGATGGAAAGATAGAATTTGGAACTTACAACTTAAGAAAAAGATTAAAATTGTTTTTACATGTATTTGGGGGAAAATAAAACATTATTTTAAAAATTTCATTATGGAGATATGATTACTGTTAGGGAAGATAACAAGAAATATCCAAAACTATCTTCATTGGAAAATAGGATATTTTAGATGTCTAATCACCTGGTACATAAATCATTCTTTGTAATATGCTAACAAGCTGCTGATACTATCATGTATCTCTCATTACCCTCTGGGTAACCTGGAAGTTCCACTCTCTTAAGATCATGATATTTCTTTGATTCATAACCATACATCATTCTTGAGAGAATGGAAAAACATGGGTCAGAGAGAAACCTGGGACTATGAAAAAATATCCTGATGCAGTTTCCCAAAGGTGATCTAGCTTGCTCTCTTTTTCCATTCAGTGTCTATCTTAGTGGCCATTTAGAGTGGCCAGTCTAGTCTGTTATATCAAAGATTTAATTCAAAGGACAGGCAACAACTATGCTTTATAATGTGAGCAATATATATTTTTTTGTTTTCTTAACCAAAACCTTTTTTCTTTATTTTGAATTTAAATATAAAACCCCTCAAATTATAATTATAGTAATAAATTACTATATTACAATGAATATATGCATAACTATAATGTCATAATAAATATTATAATTATATTAATAAAATACCAAAAGAGAGAATTTCTATTCACACAGAAAATTCAAAGAGGATTGATTCTCTATGAAGCCATGAACCTCTATTTCATACTGCTTGCTTTTAAATATATATTTATAATTCTATTTATGCTTGTAAATGTATATATATGAAAGATATATGTGTTGCACACATATGTACATAATATGTGTGTATATAATATATAATAAATTATATACATCACTTTAAAAACTGTTCCTCTTACCTGTACTTCCTTCTAAACTTTTTCCTGTTATCTGTTCATTAAAAAAATGTTTCAGTGGTTCTCTTTATTATTCATCACCATGCGATACTTTTCCATCTACTTTTTCATGTATATGTATAAGCTAGTTTCATTTGAGTGATATAGATCATGTTAAAGAGAAATAAAGATAATTATTATATTACATTGCTAAATGTTACATGCAGAGAACTAATTCCTATTGGAATCTATGTTCTCTTCTTCCCCTTTTACCCCTTAATTTTGATAAGCTAAAGCTAAAATGTATTTGATTCTAGATTAAATCAAGAAAGTTGTTAAAATAGAAATACAAGATAAATAGCATGGGATTTTAATAGGCATAAAGTATTTCTGGCACTTGTTTTCATAAATACCTCCTTCACCACAGAGGGGAGCAACTTTAGGCTCTCATGGCTGTGTGGTAAAAATTAGGGTGAAGAGTAATTTTGTTGTTTAGTACTTCCCCCACCTCCTATGCAGAACTGCAGCAGTTTAAGGAGCTGTTCTTCCACCTTCTTTCAGACCCTGAGGGAGATAGCCCAGAACCATGAACCCAATAATGGTACCCCCTACTTCCCCTCCTGCCATCACTTTGGGGATCAATTTGATTTGAAAAAGGACCTTAGTGTTTGGTATCTTATCTTGCTAGGTGATCTTCAGAATCTTCCTAGGACAATTTAATAGAAGCCATTCAGTGCTAGTATAATAAAACGGTGCTAGTATATTGTCCAGGTTTCACAGGCATGCTGCAATGAAGTCAGCACAACAGTTCTGGAGAACTTCAGCTTGGTAGTCAGTTTAATATCTCTTCTCTCCCACACTTCCCTTCAGAACCTCCCAAACACTGAGCTGGCTCTGGCAATGAGTGTGTCAATCTCATTATCAATGTGGACATCCCTGGAAAGTATCCTGCCAAAGTAAGAGAACTTATCCACTGCATTCAAAACTTCTCCAGATGCTGTAACTGATGGTTCCACATGTGAATGGTGTGGTGCCGGATGATGGAGGAACTGTGTTTTCTTGGTGTTAATTGTAAAGTCAAAATTAGCACAAGCAGCCGAGAATCGACATGTATTTTGTTGCATCTCAGCTTTGGAGGCTGCACTGAGAGCACGATCATCTGCAAACGAAAAATCATGCATTAACACTCCCTCCACTTTAGTTTTGGCTTGTAGCCTTTTCAGGTTGAAGAATCCACCATCAGTATGGTAGCTGACTGATGCTATGATATTTGATTCTATGGTTTTTACCATATGGCTGAAAACATCATGCTAAAAAGCATGGGAGCAAGCACACAGCCTTGTTTTACTCCACTGGTGACTGGGAAAGCTGAAGAGCATTAATTCTTGCAGAAAAGCCATTAACCACTGACCAATTGCTGTGTAAAAGCAGATAAGCTCAAGAGCCTAAGGCAGTGCCTTCCAGAGGACCAAAAGTGCTTCCAACCCAGCCCCTACAATTATCCTGGGAAGCATCTCTGGGGAGATTCAGCACATACTTCTTTTTTCTCCCATTCTTTTTTTTTGAATTTCTTTAAAAAATATCTTTTTAGTTTACCTCTCAGACCTGTGGAGAAGGAAGGAATTTGTGTCCAAAGAAGAATTGGAGCTCTTAATTGAACAGATAGATAATTTTGATTATATTAAATTAAAAAGTTTTTGTACAAACAAAACTAATGCAGACAAAATTGTCTGCATTAGTTTTGTTTGTACAAAAACTTTACATTTAAATTATCTTTACATTTAAAAGTTCTGATAAAGGCCTCATTTCTAAAATATATAGAGAATTGCTTCATATTTATAAGAATAAAAGCCACTTTCCAATTGATAAATGGTCAAAGGATATGAACAGACAATTTTCAGATGATATAATTAAAACTATTTCTAGTCATATGAAAAGGTGCTCCAAACCACTATTGATCAGAGAAATGCAAATTAAGACAACCCTGAGGTACCACTACACACCTGTCAGATTGGCTAAGATGACAGGAAAAGATAATGACGAATGTTGGAGGGGATGTGGGAAAACTGGGACACTGATACATTGTTGGTGGAACTGTGAACGGATCCAACCATTCTGGAGAGCAATTTGGAGCTATGCTCAAAAAGTTATCAAACTGTGCATACCCTTTGACCCAGCAGTGTTTCTATTGGGCTTATATCCCAAAGAGATCTTAAAGGAAGGAAAGGGACCCACATGTGCAAAAATGTTTGTGGCAGCCCTTTTTGTAGTGGCTAGAAACTGGAAACTGAATGGATGCCCATCAATTGGAGAGTGGCTGAACAAATTATGGTACTTGAATGTCATGGAATATTATTGTTTTATAAGAAACGACCAGCAGGATGATTTCAGAGAGGCTTGGAGAGACTTGCATGAACTGATGCTAAGTGAAATGAGCAGAACCAGGAGATCATTATACACGGCAACAACAAGACTATATGATGATCAATTCTGATGGATATGGCTCTCTTCAACAATGAAATGTTTCAAACCAGTTCCAATTGTTCGGTGAAGAAAACCGTATACACCCAGAGAGAGGGATATGAATGTGGACCACAACATAACATTTTCATGCTCTCTATTGATATTTACTTACATTATGTTTTCCTTCTCAGGTTTTTTTTTCTGTACAGCAAGATAACTGTATATATATATATATATATATATACATATTCTATTTGTCAAATATTTTAACATAATTAACATGTATTAGATTTTCTGACATCTAGGGGAGGAAGTAGGGGGTAGGAGGGAAAAGTTTGGAACAGAAAGCTTTGCAAGGGTCAATGTTGAAAAATTATCTATGCATATGTTTTGCAAATAAAAGCTTTAAAAAACAAAAAAACCCTTTTTATTTTCAAAATATATGCAAAGGTAGTTCTCAACACTTACCTTTGCTAAACCTTGTAGGACATACTTCTGATGCTGTATTTCCTGCCTCCCCTGAAAATACAGCTACTGAAGACCCAGAAAAGAAAAATTTTGTCACCAAAACCCTTGGCTCTTCAAATGATTTAATATCAGAAACACGTGATTTTATCATTAAAGAGGATAAATTACATTTATAGTGTCATAAATTACATTTATCACATTAAAGAGGACAATTTGGCACAGTGGCAATTAAATAATGGTTAGAACCTTAGTCAGGTCTGGAAAGTGCTTCTTTTTTTATTGTCAAAGTCCCTATGAGATGTCAGAACGCAAAGCTGAACTATCATTTTTCTTATTTTCATTTTTCTGACATTCATCTTTTTTTTCTTCTGGTTCTGGTTTAATCTAGAGTATCTAGGTGGTATAGTGGATAGAGTGCTAAACTAGGTGTTAGAAAGACCTGAGCCTCTCTTTGCCTCAATTTCCTCAACTATAAAATGGGTATAGCACTTACCTCCCAAGGTTGTTTTAAGGTACAAATAAGACAATATCTGTGATAAATTTAATATAATGCTTGGCACATAGTAAGTGCTACATAAATGTTATTTATCAATGTTATTATTATATATTCCTAACCCAATAATTTGGATCCAAAAATCCAAATAATCTCTTGTCTCTCTTTCTTCTGATTCTCCTACCCAGCCTCTCTCACTGGGTGCTGCAATTTCTTCCAATTCAACCAGAATATACAACTAGGGTCATGCAAGAAGCTTTTGTGACATGAAGCAGCTCATTAATAATAATAGCCCCTATTGATCTATTGCTTTAAGGCTACAATGAGTTTTCATGTACATTATCTTATTTTATCCCTATCACAATCATGTATATTAGACCATCCCTTGAAGGAATTAAGACTTGGCCCCTAGTCTGAGTAAGTGGTAGGACCAGTATCTGAAGATACCTTGACCCTAATCCATTAGAACAATGGGCACCAGACCATTCTCCTGATACCATGAGCAGTGTGCCTATGAAAGCTAAAAAACTGAAGAAGGCCAGAGGGAGAAATTAGAGTTGAGGAAGAATGAGTCATTTGAGGTAGGCTGGTTATCCCTGTGGCCAAAATACGGCTTTGTAGTCTGTGAAGTGAGTTGAAGATGAGATCAACATGTTACATAATCCCCAGGGAATGCTCCAACATTCTTGGGCACTTGCTCCTAACTTTGATGTTCTCTGGGAAGGAACAAGGATGAGCACTGTGAAAGGAACAGAGTCTTCTGGAAGGAACTTGGGAACCTTAGGGCTCATTTCATTATTCCTTTTAAGACTTTCCACTCTGGTGTTGAGCTCTGAGACAGGGGAAAAAAGTGATTTGTCCATATCTCCACCTTCCCCTTCCCCTAAAAGCATCTAATTCCATGTTATTAGAGATATTATTAGGATAAGGATCTTTGATTGAATGGGCTAAGCTA
Source organism: Myrmecobius fasciatus (assembly GCA_023553655.1). Classification (NCBI taxonomy): domain Eukaryota; kingdom Metazoa; phylum Chordata; class Mammalia; order Dasyuromorphia; family Myrmecobiidae; genus Myrmecobius; species Myrmecobius fasciatus. The sequence goes on from JAJPUD010001226.1 coordinate 348,903, forward strand.
GGAAGTTCAGATTCCGGGTATATCTGAACCTTGCAAAAGGGTCATCACAGCTAGAGCATCCACAAGGCTCAGGTATTTAGTAAATAATAGAACACCATGCAAATCAAGCCCCTTGTAGACCCCAGAATGACTTGATCTAGCCCAGTCTGTAGAATCATCATTGTAGTAGATCTGATCTGTTACTAAAAGACACACCCAGATTTCTTTTCAAAGGCAATGAAATTTTGCCTCTTTCTCTTTTCATAGCTATAAGAGTATAGTAAAAAAAATGACTTGTATTGAAAGCAAATTAGAAGAGATGATAGTCAATCAAGAAACATTCATTAAGCACCTTCTATAAATCAGGTGCTGAATTATATAATGGATACTGGGATGGCTAGGTGGTACAGTACATAGAGTGCTGGGTCTGGAGTCAGGAAGACCTGAATTCAAATTCAGTTTCAAATCCTTAATATCTGTGTGATCCTACACAAACTTAATTCTATTTGCTTCAGTTTCCTATAAAATGACACTTTCACTTACCCTTTTTGGCCTCGGTTTCCTCATCTGTAAAATGAGCTGGAGAAGGAAATGGCAAACCACTCCAGTATCTTTGCCAAGAAAAACCCAAATATAGTCACAGAGAACTGAAAATGATTGAAATGACTGACCAATAGCAATAAAAAGAGTCTATTTAGACAAAAACAAAATGGTCTCTGACCTCGAGAAGCTGAGAGCTTCTTCTTTCTCTAGGGGAAAGACAAGATCATAAACTATATGCCCGCATCATCAACCCTATGGTCTTCATTCAAATGCCATTTCTGTTAGTTGCATTTTGACTTTGGACAAGTTACTTTATTCCTCTAGGCCTAGGTTTACTTATCTCTAAAATGGGAGTATTAAGCTAGATACTTTCAAAGATCTCTTTGTATCTTGATCTTATGAAGTGTTTTTGAGTTCCACATCAAAGTTTTAATTCCCTTTTAGTTCAATGATGCTTTTCTTTATCTTATGGGAATTTGGGGTGACATAAAAGAATAGTAAGTTCCATTGTGTTTTCAAGCTATAAAATGACATCCTCACAAGGACCTTGCAAAGTAATTGATACAAGTAGTATTAATTCCATTTTATAAATAAAGAAGTAGGGGTTCTGAGGAGGGCAATAGCTTTCCCATAATCACACAGCTGATAAGTCACAGATTTGAGACTTATTCCTGGTTGCTGAATCCCAAATCTGATATTTTTTCATTATGCCCCCAATCTCTTAGTTGGAAGAGATCTTGGAGTCCCTCTAATCTAATATCCCACCCCATGTGGAATTCCTTTCTATATTCATTTGGCTTCTATTTACATACATTTTGTAATAGGGAACTCACCACCTCAGAATTTTGCTTTCTTGTTAAAAATTTCCACATTTTTTATAGAGCTAAAATCTAATAGGGATGGTGGTGGTGGAATGGATGGACTGAAAGAAGTTGGGAAACACAGCCAAGAGGAAACAAGGATTTCCATCTGTGGATTCACAAACAACATAAAAAAAGGCGTTTAAGTCACCCTAAGCTGGGAAGGGTAGTTACATTTCTAACTTTGTTCCCAATGAAAGTGGGAGCATCCCCAAACCCTCCCCAGTAAAGCACCTGTACTCTGCCCTCTCATGATAACTCTGTGAATGGTCGTGTTTGCTCATCATGGACAACTGTCATAAACCATTCTTTTAAAGAGGCAATTCTGGCTTATTTCTCCTGCCTCCCCAGGAGAACGCCCTAGCACACAGGGCAGCGATGGATGGGGTGCTTCCCTTTCCTAGAGGCTCAGTCCAGTACCTGCTCCCAGCTTTCTCCCTTGTGGGAAGATGCCTGAATCACCTGATAGGCATTTTTAGCAAAACTGTAGTCTTTTGCTTCATCTTCTGATGAATTCTTCATCTCCTCCCCACCTCCTTGGTATATTACTGCTGCCTCATAAATTATCCCTTTTATTCATTGTTTGTGGACTGGAACCTTGATTAAAGAACTGGAACTTTAGGGGCTACACTCCAGGGCATAAACTGGAGAGGAGGATCCCCCAGAATGGATTTGTGATGTTTTAGGAGGCAGTTGATAGAGAGGAAAGAGCACCAGACTAAAAAACACCCAGTTCCTCTGGGTGACAAACCTCCAAGGCTCTCTGGGCCTCAGTTTCTCCAGCCAAGCATGTTGGATTACATGAGCTCCTAGAACATCAATATACAATCCCCAAGAGCCTCTGAAGTCACTAAGCTTCTCAGTTTCATGTTCCTCTTCTATAAAATCTTTTGTAAAATCTGTATCATTTTTACTACCTAGTTCACAGGGTTATGGTGAGGAAAATGAAACTTTATAAATTGTAAAGCACTAGATAAAGTTATGATTAGGGCCTCAATTTGTGGGTTATCCCCAGGAGGAGGGGGAGGCTCTGAGTCCTCAGATAACCTTGCTCACTGGCCTGGCAACGATGGATATATATCTCAGGCCTTCTGGGCTGAAGTGACCTTCATCCTGCTGCAAGTGGTTTCTCCTTAATGAATAACTACCCACAAGTCCCAGGGACCTAGCAATTTTTTCCCTGGGGTTGGTCTTGCATGATCTGGTGTTGTCTTTCTCCCTGGCCAGAATTCTGATTATTTGCTTCCTCTAGTTACCCTCCCCATACCTTTCAGTTTTTCCATTCCTTCCAAAAATAAGAAGAAAACATCAGTACTGGAGGGCCTTCAAACATAGAACAGAATCCTGAGGTATTAGAACTGACTAGCACAGCTGAGAGGGCTCTTGGAATTATAGAATTTCAAAGCAGAGAGATAATATAGTAAATAGAGAGTTGGAATCAGGAAGACCTTCTTCAAATTTTGCTTCAAATACGCCTGTCCATGTAATTCTGGGCAAGTCATTTAATCTCTCTGTGCCTCAGATTCCTCATTTCTAAAATAGGTGAATAATATCACCTACTTTACCTAAATAAGGTTTTTATGAGGATCAAATGAGTTATCATATGGAAAGTGTTTTGCAAACTTTAATTCACTATATAAATCCTAGCTAGATTGTAATAGTATCTGCAGTAGTAGTAGTAGAAGTAGCAGCAACAGCAGTAATAGTAGTAGTATAACAGCAACAGCAGTAATAGTAATAGTAATAGCAGCAACAGGAATAGTATATATGTCACATGTGTTGACCCAGATTTTTCTTGAAGATCTCTGGTTAAGAATCCCACTGCCCCACTCCATTCTATTTTGAATAGTTTTACTTATGATAAATTTTTCCTCACATCTAACTAAATTTGTTTCTTTGTGATTTTTACCTAGTGTCCCTAGTTCTTCCCTCTATGGCTAAATAGAAATGGAATTCCCCTTCCATATGACAGTTCTTCAAAATGCTATAAAAAACTATCCTGTCCCTCTCAAATCTTTTCCTCTTCAGGATAAACATTTCCCATTCCTTCAACTGGGTTCTTTGTCATGAGATCTTCTTATTCATCTATAGTTGCCAAACTAACTTTTGACCAATTATCACCCCCAGGGCAAGTAATAAGCTAGAAAAATGAGCAAACAAGAGAAAAAAAATTTGACCATAGAAAGTTACTAAGGTAACAAGGAAGATCAAAATACATACTCAGAAGATAACAAAGTCAAAGCCCTACATCCAAAGCTCAAAAAAAAAAAATAAGAATTGGTCTCAAGCTATGTAAGAGCTCACAAAGGATTTTGAAAATCAAGTAAATAAGAAAGAGAGATAGAGGAAAAATTAAGAAAATAATTGAGAGTGGTGCAAAAGGAAATACAAAAAGTTAAAGAGGAGAAGAATACCTTAAAAAGCAAAATTGGCCAAGTGGGAAAAAAGGTACAAAAGCTCCATGAGGAAAATAATTTCTTAAAAATTAGAATGACTTTATAAGAAATCAAAACACAATAAAGCAAACCCCCCCAAAAAAAGAAAAGAAAAATGAAAAAAAAAGAAATATCTCATTGGAAAAGCAACTGACCTAGAAAATAGATACAGAAGAGATAATTTTAAAATTATTGGTTGACCTGAAATTCATGATAAAAAAAAAAGAGCCCGGACATCATCTTTCAAGAAATTATTAAGGAAAACTGTCCTGATATTCTAGACCCAGAGGATTAAATGAAAATTGAAAGAATCCACTGATCAACTCTTGAAAGAGATCCAAAAATGAAAACTCCCAGGAATATCATAGCCAAATTTTGAAACTTCCAGGTCAAGGAAAAAGTATTGCTAGCATCCAGAAAGAAACAATTTAAGTATAGTAGAGCCACAATCAGGATAACACAAGATTTAGCAGATTTTGCATAAAAAAGGAGGGCTTGGAATATGATGTTTTGGAGAGCAGTGGAGGTAGGATTACAACCAAGAATCACCTACCCAGCAAAACTGAGTGTACTCCTTCCAAAGAAAAGGTGGATAGTCAATGAAACAAAGGATTTTCAAGGGTTCATATTGAAAAGAACAGAGCTGAATGGAAAATTTGATATTCAAGTACAAAACTCTGGAGAAGCTTAAGGAGATAATTAGGAAAGTGTTATCATAAGGATCTCAAAAATATTTATCTATTTACATCTCTACATGGGAGGATGATACTTAATTCATTAGAACTTTTTCATTTTTTATGGCATTTAGAAGGAATAGATAGATAGAGGGCAGAAGTGTGAGTTGAATATAAAGAAAGAAATTTTTTAAAACTATGAAATTAAGAGGTGAGAGAGGAATGTACTGGGAGAAAGGGAAAGGGGGAAGTAGAATGGTATAAATTACCTTTCATAAAAACAGAGGCCAGAAAAAGCTTTTACAGTGGAAGGGAAGAGGGGGAGCAGAGGAGGAGTGAGTGGGCCTTAACATCATAATTGGCTCAAAGAGGAAGTAACATACACACTCAATATGCATATAGAAATCTGTCTTACTCTGCAAGAATATAGGAGGAAAATGGAAAGGAAGGAAGGAGGATGATGAAAGAGAGAGCATATTGGGGGAAGTAGTGGCCAGTAGCAAAGCACTTTTTAGGAAGAATGGAGTAAAAGGAGAGAGAAAATAAATGGGGGGGGGGAAATACAGTTAACAATAGTAATTGTAAAAATAACTTTGCAGCAAGTTTCTCTGATAAGGCCTCATTTCTCAAACATAGAGGGATCTGAGTCAAATTTATAAAAAGAAAAGAAAAGAAAAGAGCCATGCCTCAATTGATAAATGAGCAAAAGATATGATCTGTGACCAAAGGGCTATAAATTCATCCATATCCTTTGACCTAACAATACCACTACTAAGCATGAATACCAAAATAAATTGAAAAAAAAAGAAAATGACTTATATGTTCAAAAATTATTTAAAACAGCTCTCAGAACAAAAACTTGGAAATTGAGAGGATACCCATCAATTGGGTGATGACTGAATAAATTGTGAAATGTGTTTGTGATGAAATATTATTGTTCTATGGGAAATGATGAGCAGAATGTCTCAAACAAAACAAAACAAAACAAAACAACAACCTGAAAAGTCCCTCCATGAAGTCAAGCAAAGTAAAATATTCTGTATACAAAATAAATGACCATCTGTAAATGATTTTGTTATTATTAGCAGTACAATGATCCATCATGACTACTCTTGAAAGACTTAATGATGAAAAATCCTATCCATACTCAGAGAAAGTCTGAATTATGTCTGAATTATGTCTGAATACAGACTGAAGCATACTCTCCCCCCCCCCCCTCTCTCTCTCCTTTCTCTCTGTTTTTAACTTTGTTTTTCTTGAAGGATTTTTTTGTTTCATTAGGTGGGAGATCTGTGTTTTCTTTCACAACATGACTTTTATGAAAATGTTTTGCATAACTTCATATGTGGTTTCTAAATGGGGGCTGAGGTTGGGGATGAGGGAGACAATCTGGAACTCAAAAGTTTTAGAAAGAAATGTAAAATAATTATTTTAGATGTAACTGGGGGAAAATATTAAATAAATAAAATAAAATAAATTAAAAAAAAGAAAATGTTGTGTCCCCCTCCTCCTCAGTAGGGAAAAATACTGAAGACCCAGAAATGAAGTTCATTCATAAGCCTTTTAATATTGTGGCTTCCTTCCTCCTGATACTCCAAAATGGAGCAAAATTCCTTCTACAGGGTAAACACCACTTTTTGCCCAGGGTAGAGTTGAAGAATGACTATCCTTTCCCTAGTTCTACATACCATGCTTCCCTAAACACATATAAACATTTAATTAGCTTTTTTGGTTATCATATCACACTGTTGACTCATATTAAATTTATATATCCATTTTTAGGATGAACTGCTGTCTAGCTATGCTTCCTTAATTTCTTAAGCATGACATTAATTTTTTGAACCCAAATATGACTATTTTTATCCCTATTTTGTGTTATCTTACTAGATTTGTCTGTTAAGATTCCAATCTGTTAAGATAATTATCACTATCACTGACTTATGATTGCTCTTTAGTGCATTAACTATCCCTTTCAATTTTGTATCATCTGCATTGAATAAACAGTTAATTGTTTGCCTTGAGGCAAGTCATTGATAAAAACTTTAAACAGTGCAGAATCAATTACAGATTTCTGGGTATTCCACTGAAAACTTCTTTCCAATCTTTTTTTTTTTTAAATGTCCAATCATTTAACCATTTCCAAAATCCACCTAACTGTTCTATCTGGTTTACTTCTCTTCAGCTTTTCCACAAAACAGTGTTAGAATAGAAAATGTCAGAATTATAAGGGACTTTAGAACATAGAATAGAGAAAGTTAGAGTTGATAGTGAATTTAAAGATCATAAAATCATAGATTTAACAGTGGAAGAGACCTAATAGATCATTTACTCAAAACCCATCATTTTACAGATAATAAACCTGGGAAGCTGGAAAGGAAATAAATAGCCCTAGTTTGTACAATCACTAAATTTCAAGATTAAGACTTAAATCCACGCCTCCTGACTTCTAGCCTAATGTTCTTTCACCTGAGTTGGCATATGTTTCCTGAATTTCCTTAGCATGAAAACATTCCCTGGGCCTCTTCCAAGTCTGCTGCTCTAACAATTGTGGACTCATGAACCTTAGTCTTCTCTGAACCTTCCCTGTTTTTGCTTGGATGGTCTTCCTTGTAATGACTTTCTTCTTTAATGAAATACTGAAGCCCTGAACTGAGGATGATGAGTCCAGACTCCAAGAGTATCTCACCCCAGTAATCCAAAGTCAATTTTTGAAGAATCTGGAGAATCTAGCCAAATGAGAGAGACTTCAAAGATCCAGTTCATTTTTCTTTCATTCAGGAACTGAGCCTAACAGGATTTTTACAGTCATGTCCAGCAAACTCTTAATTCATGATCATTATGCCCTGAGGATGCTCTCTGGCCATTGCCATGCTAAGAGAAGCAGAAAAAAATTGAATGTTACAGAAATATTATGACCCATCTAGGGTGGAAGCAATTGAACCTCCATGAAATGTGCTCCCAGAGTTTGAAATGGAAGTGTCTTTAGTAAATCCAATAAAAGTAGACTGAAGTACAGACTCCAAATAACACTGGTGTGTATAACTTTTAACAAAGGAGGCAGACTGGTCACCTTAGGAAAGCCAAAAGAAGGAGGGAATTTTCTTTATTGATACAAAACAAAGAAGTGGTCTTGGTAGGCATGGAGAAAAGGTGATAGATTGTAGGTTGGGGGCATTATAATTGACTATACGGAGAAAGGTAAGCTGGTATTCAAGTGATACTAATCATTTCCCTCTCTAAAATTAAGAAATGTTAATTGTTTTATGGAACTCATCTGCATCTTGTAGTCTTCTCCAGGAATCACAACTACTAGACTCGCTGTCTCCTTGGAAGAGATGAAAAAACTCCCCCAATTGTACAAAGATAGGAAAGAACAGATACTATATCTGTTAGCTTGTTGGGTTTAATTAACAGATATTCAGGAAGTGTTATGGAGTGAGGGAAGGAAGTACTGGCATGAGAAATAACTTTTAAAAAAAACTAAGGTAGAATTCAAAGATTCTGATAAAGGCCTCATTTCTAAAATATATAGAGAATTGACTCAAATTTGTAAGAATTCAAGCCATTCTCCAATCAAAAAATGGTCAAAAGATATGAGCAGACAATTTTCAGATAAAGAAATTGAAACTATTTCTACTTATATGAAAAGTTGTTCCAAATCACTATTGATCAGAGAAATGCAAATTAAGACAACTCTGAGGTACTACTACACACCTGTCAGATTGGCTAAGATGACAGGAAAAGATAATGATGAATGTTGGAGGGGATGTGGGAAAACTGGGACACTGATACATTGTTGGTGGAACTGTGAACGGATCCAACCATTCTGGAGAGCAATTTGGAGCTATGCTCAAAAAGTTATCAAACTGTGCATACCCTTTGATCCAGCAGTGTTTCTATTGGGCTTATATCCCAAAGAGATCTTAAAGGAGGGAAAGGGACCCACCTGTGCAAGAATGTTTGTGGCAGCCCTTTTTTGTAGTGGCTAGAAACTGGAAACTGAATGGATGCTCATCAATTGGAGAGTGGCTGAATAAATTATGGTATATGAATGTTATGGAATATTATTGCTCTGTAAGAAACGACCAGCAGAACGATTTCAGAGAGGCCTGGAGAGACTTGCATGAACTGATGCTAAGTGAAATGAGCAGAACCAGGGGATCATTATACACGGCAACAACAAGACTATGTGATGATCAATTCTGCTGGACATGGCTCTCTTCAACAATGAGGTGATTCAAACCAGTTCCAGTTGTTCAGTGATGAAGAAAGTCATATACACCCAGGCCTGTGGGATCTGAGTCTGGACCACAACATAGCATTTTCACACTCTCTATTGATGTTTGCTTGCATTATATTTTCCTTCTCAGATTTTTTTTCCTATACAGCAAGATAACTGTATAAATATATATACACATATTCAATCTGTCAAAAAATCACTCATATGTTCTCTAAATAAAAAGCTTTAATAAAAAAAAACTAAGATAGAAGGTTAAATTCACATAGGAAAGTAGATTTAGGTAAATACAAACTCAATTATAAAAGTTGATATTACATAAAACCAATTACACTGTAGAATCAATACATTAGAAATTTGAAAGGATCCTGTCAATGAAGGTTAGTAGATCAGATAGCTAGGAGGTCCCTGGCTTCAATAAGGGACTCCCTGTTGACCTTTATTTTGGGGCTAGGAACAGATTCTTGGCAAAACAAGGCAGATTGGATTTCCCATATAGTTCTCACTGAGACCAGATCAAACAAGAGACCTTTAGGTTTTCAAAATTTTGGGACTAACATTGAAATCATGATGACTGCAATTCTATATGGAGGAAGAGGTATGGAAGGCTATGAAATATAACCTAAAGAGTTACAAATAGTAAGAACTTCCTCTAATTAATCAGATTGTTAAGGATATAGATGATATGTGTGAATTTCTAAATTTGCAATTAATAGTATTAGGTGGATGGTTTTTCATAGATGAAATGTTCACAGAGTAAGTGCATATGAAACTCCTTCAGAGGCCATGGAGCACTTGTATCCATTATCTGCTTGCAAATTAAGGCAATTGCATGAATTAAATGTTGACTTATATACTATCAGAAAGGACCTTAGCAATTATTGAGATTAATTCTTCATTTTATAGATGGGAAAACTGAGGTCTAGAGAGGGAAACCGACTTGTCCAAAGCTATATGTCTAGTTAGTGACAAGGAATGGGAGAGAGAGAGAGAGGATGTGTACTTTGCCAGGGCCTTTCCCCCATAATTACATCTTTAAAAGAATCTAAAAACATTTCCATTGGAAAATGTCTAATTTTCATACATTCAGGACAATTTTTTTTCCTTTGGCAAGTATATAGAGTCCTAAGATTCAGTAGTATCCTCCAAAGACTTTGTCCTCCAATCCCTTTATCTTGTGTCACACTGGATTCTTTGAAGAGCCAGTTTTCCAACTTTTATTAGGCATAGTATTTCCATTTCTCATAAAATTGTAACCAATATAGGATGAATGAAATTTTCCTACAGGATGCTGACATTTTGTGGAGGATTTGTTTCCTCCTTAGTATAATGATAGCTATTTCTATTCAGCCTCCCCCAAGAACCCTTTGTGAAGTGGGACTTTTCTTTGTGTCTTTGAATCCAACTTTTCTTCCCCATTCTCACCCCTATAGCCTTCCCTAAATTCATCAGACTATCCTTTGGCTGATACTTCTTTTTTCCTCTTTCCCAGGTCAGACTGTATGCTGCTCTACTTGGTGAAATTTCCTCCATTCTCCTCTCCCGTCACTACACCTATCTCAATTGAACTTGTTCAGGTATAATTTTGGCTAATTATATCATTGTTCTCAAATTAGAGATCAGTACTATTTCAAATGTGTCAAAGGCTCTTTCTAGTCATGGAAGGGTTAAATAATTCTGAGTTATCCTACCCTACACTTTCAGATCTAGAGAAAATTTCAAGTTGGACATCTGTGAAACAGGGGTGAAGAGACATTGGGGATTCCACTCAAAAACCAGAGATAAAGAAAAGCTGAGGTTAAACTTGCCTGATGTATACTCACTTCAATCAAATTTATCTCATACTAGGCACAGTACTCTGTCCTTTAAAGAACTCAAAAAAGATAGAAGAAAAGGTGTCTTCCCTTGGAGAAGCTCATCGCCCTCCTGAGGTGGTGAGATGAAGACTTGAATAACAAAACAAGATGATGCATACATAGGTACCAAGCCATGGCAGAACTTGGGAGCGCTCTAGGAGGGACACACAGGGGAAGAATACATTCAGAAATGAACATGGAGAGGAGTAAATTCAGCATGAGTGGATGAAGGTGAAGAAGACTGGGCTGGGTAGAGAGGAGCTTAATTTCAGAGATTTCCTGAAAGTCAAAATTGTCTAGGTACGCTGGGGCTGCACTGTGGAGACTTTTGAATGCCATGAAGGGGAGTTCAGTGTGCCAAAATGGGGAGCTATTGAAAGAACATTTAGAATTTGAATCAGAAGATCCAGGTTAAAATGCCTGCTGAGCATGTGACCTTAAGTAATAATGATGTAATTGACAATATTTGCTGACATTTACATAGAACATTAACATTTACAAAATACTTTACCTATTTTGACATATTTGATGTTTGCAGCAATACTATGAGGCAGTTCTATTTAGCTCTTTCCTTTCTCTGGGTCTCATCTTTAAAATGTTCTAGTTAACAAAGAAAACCAGTGCAGTTAAAATTAAAAGAGAGACAGGCAAATGGAGAAACTATTTGCATTAAATTTCTGTGTTAATGGTCTTATATTCAAGATATTTGAGAAGCTGATTCAAATTTATAAGTCCAAGAGCTATATCCTCAATAGATATATGGTCAAATGATATAAACAGACAGTTTTCAGAGGAAGAAATCCCTGTTATCAATAATCATATGATCCAAATAACTAATAGAGATATGTAAATTAAGTTTCTACCTAATACCTAACAGACTGTCAAAAAAGCCAAAAAAGGAAAACAATTTATTGAGAGACTATTGAAGAGGAAAAACTAATGTACCATTGGTTGAGCTGTGAATTGATAAAACTGTATTTATAATTATGCCCCCCCCAGATCCCTAGATTGTACAACATCACTGGTAGATATGAACCTGCAAAGGGGTCAGAGAAAAAAGAAAAAGATTGATATCTGCAAAAAATTTTATAATGGCTATTTTTCATCTTTGCAAGAAAATTGGAAAATTTGAAAAAATAAATAGTGGCATATAAATGCTACTGGAAAGCTAAAACTGGAAAGACTTCTATGAACTAATATAGATTTAGATTGATTTACATAATGATAACATTATAAAAAAAACAACTTTAAAAGATCTCTGACTGATGTATTGACAAATAATAATTCCAGAGGTTTGAAGATGAAGCATGCTGCTCACTTTCTGTCAAAAGATGGTGGAATTAAAATGCAAAATGAGATGTATATTTTTGGATATGGACAGTCTGGGAATCTATTCTGTTTGACTATGACTATTGCTACAAGGGTTTTTTAATTATTTAAAAAATATTTTCTTTCCCTCCCTCCCTCCCCCCCCCCGTGTGTGTGTGTGTGTGTGTGTGTGTGTGTGTGTGTGTGTATGTGTGATTAGGAGCCTGTTAATTAAAAAAATTTTTAAATGGGTTACATGATTTCTAAAATAAAATATAAGGAGATCAACCACCTATCAAATGGAAAAAACCTTGGAGGGGGAGTAGCTCACATTTCTCCTATATTCCCTTCTCTGTGACATCAAGAAAGAGCATAGCTGGTTTAGTGCCAATCAATGTTTAACCCAGTGACAGGAAAGGAAGCATCTTTTATAGCGTCAGAGCCTGGATCACGTCCCGATTCTTGGTAAATGCTTAAACTGTGGGGATGATTAAACATTTAAGTTAGGTTCAGAGCCAGAGAAAGGAAAAAAAAACCCAACAGCCTTGGACTGGCTTGTTAGATCTAGGCTCTAGGCAATTTGCACATCTTTTAACAAAGTCCTTGGTACATGGACCTTGTGCTGGAAGGACCTTCCCAACATCTCCCCCTATGCCTCCCAGAAGAGTTTGGCTGTTCCCCAACACAGAGATCTAGTAGCAATCTAACATGAAGAAGCCCAGTGAGCAGGTAATGGTATCATTCAATCAAGAAATTTGTCCCACACGCAATGTGACAGAAATAAAGATAGCAAAGTCTCTATCCTTGAGTAGCGTAGTCTAATAGGGAAGATAATCAGTAAGCATTTTATTAAAAGTCTTCTTTGTGCCAGCCATTGTACTAGACACTGGGGATATAAATTCAAAAAATGAAACTATGTCTACTCAAAAGAAACTTTTATTGATTCTTGATTTCATCATTCTGGCCCTAATATAAATACAAGTTGAAATCTATTCATGCCCTTTCATTCTTGTCCAGTCTTCTTTACACAAATCCCCCAGAAAATCTTTACTTAATCCAGCCAGTCAATAAATATTAATAAGCTACTTGCTAAACACTAGAGATACAAATTTGAATAGGAAAGATAATCCCTGCCCTCAGGGAGTTTACAATCCAAATTGGAAAAACTACACATGAAAGGAGGCTGAGGGAGTTGGGAGAAGAAGGTATAGGGTTCCTTGGTATGTTGAACTCCTTGGTTCCATGGTGTGTTGAAGTCTAAAGGAGTGTAACCAACTAGGTTTGAGGAAATGAAGAGATGGTGGTCCTGGGCTCTCTCCCCCTTTGTTTTTAAACATATCAAGGATAACTCTCAGGATATCCATCATTCTGTTTCTCATTCTTTCTACAAAAAAGGATCCTAGAACCTAGGATCTTCCAGTGCAACCTTCTCATTTTACAGATGAGGAACTAGGGTGAACCAGGATATTGGTGGAACTGGGAACGTGCCCTACCCAGCCAGGATAATTGTAAGAAAGTTGTGGCACAAACCCGGGCAATTTGGGTTCACTTTATCCTAAGGTGGATGGATTTAGAGGCAGAAGTATGCTGGAACTACATTATCAGTGGGAGCATTGACACTTTGAAAATTGTTAAATCGGGACTTGATTTATCGTATTGTTAATTGTCTAGACTTAAGAAAGATGGAGAACATACTATTAATGCAGATTAAATTTAAAATTGTGTCTTGTGCACATGTTTCTGCCAGTGACCTGGTTGTTAAACATTTACCAGCACACAACTAACTGGGACTCAGCTGTGTGTTCTTTGGACCAGTCTATAAAAGCAGTTTTTAGGACTAAGGTAAGGAGTTACTAAGATTCAAAAGAACTTTCTTTTCTGTATTTTTTATTTTAATCTTTTTGCCAATGGTTCTCATCTGTTTTTATCTTTCTGAATCACTTGATTTTTTAGGAACATAATAGAATAACTTTTTTTTGATAAAAGGATTGAATTTGAATCCTTAGACAGAAAATGATTCATTGTATCTGACCCAGAATCCAGAATGTGACAGGAACTAAGTCCTTGAGAGACTAAGTGATTTGCTCAGGGTAACATGAGTAATAAGAGAGAGTCCAGATCTGAAAGCAAGTCAGTCAGCTCCAAAGACAATGCCCCTTCCATTGTCATGGCTCTGTTCTGTTTGAAATTCTTATCAATGACTTGGATGAAAGCATAGGTGACATTTTTTAAAAATTATCTAATATCTGAATCAGTGTTCTCTATTTTTTGAAAAAAAAATTAAAATTTTTATTCATATATATTCCCCATTTCACTTATGCAGTCATTCATCACATATCAAAGAGAAAAGAAAAGCAAAAGTAAAAATAAACAACATATCAATAAGGACTAATTGTAAAAGTGCCATTTGGTATCCCTAGTCTCCTACCTTTACAAAAAGGGAGGGAACTGGATTTTGTTATCTCTTTTTAAAGGCAAAGCTTGGGTTATTATAATTACACAGTGTTTAATTTCGTTTTGTTTGCTTGTTCTTTCTATTAATGCTTTTGTAGTTATTGTTTTATTGTTTTCCTAGTGTGCTGACATCACTTTGTGTGAATTCATATATAAGCCATCCCATGCATTTCTAAATTCTTCATAGTCATCATTTCTTTTGGCACAGTAACGTTCTATTCCATTCATTTATCACAAATTAGTCATTCTCCAATTATGTTTCCAGTTCTTAGCTACCACAGATAGTACTATTATGTGTATTTTATCATAGATACTGCCTTTCTGTCTTTAATCTCCTTGAGAATATGGACCCAATGGGATCTTTGGATCAGAGACTATAGAGATTTTAGTTAATTTTTTTTTCTGAGGCAATTGGTGTTAAGTGACTTGCCAGGATCTGAAGCCAGATTTGAACTCTGGTCCTCCTGACTTCAGAGCTGGTGCTCTAACCACTACATTATCTAACTGCCCTTTTGTTAGTTAAAATTTTAAAACTTAATGTAGACTCATGGAGTTTAATTATTTGATCTGAAATGATAGGAATTCCAACAACTAGATGCCATGCTTTAAAAGTTGGAGATGATACAACAGGGAAGCAGAAATAAAATGCTAATTAAGATATTAGGCTAGAATGACGGACCAATTGAATTAGATTAAATTTACTTGGATAATTAGATGGATTTAAAAAATCTCCTTGTTGCAGAAACTTCCTTTATTGGTCCTAATAAGTGGATTTTTATCCATGTGATTTTTATCCATGGTTTTCTATAATTTCTGCATAGAAAAATTTATACAATATTTTGGGGGTCTTCCTTTGGTTATTTTAATATTTTAGGTTTGCAATATACCACTTGGGGTATTCATCTATTGGGTCTTATTCTTGATATATGGCTAGCCCAAACCTTTTTCCCATCATAAATGTTCTGGCTACCATATTTCAACAATGATTTGAAGGATACCAACAAGAGAATGACAAGAATGAAGAGGAGACTGAAATCCATGCCTTCTTCTAAGGACTATTGGAAAGAATTAGGAATATTTGGCCTGGAAACTAGAAGATTTTGGGTGAGGGCACATAATTGCTATCTTTAAAGGTTTAAAGTGTTATCAAGTGGAAGGGGGATTATATGTATCTTGGCCTGAGTCCAGTGGTAAGAACTAGGACCAATGGACAGAAATAGTGGGGAGGCCTAGTAGAGCCATCTGAAATGTAGAATCTTGGGAAGGAGATTTCCATCACTGAAAATCTTCCAGGAAAAGCGAAATGATCACTTATCAGAGACATTGCTCTTGCCTTGTTCAGGTAAGGAACAGGCTAGATGAGCTTTGGAGTACCTTTAAATTGAGATTTTTTATGATTGTCTAATTCCTTTCATTGGTGAAAAGTAGCATCCCATTGACCATCTTAACTGTGCTGATTTGTGCTCAAATGCATCCTCCTGCAAAATCAGAGTTTACCTCTGAAAGCTTCCATACTTCCCAGTTCTGCACTAGTTATTGGATTAAGAGCCCACACCTGAGCCCATTCACACACACACACACACACACACACACACACACACACACACATCCTTCTAGCCTTCTAGGATGCCTGAAGGACAAATATTCCTCTAACCTTATCTTTATCAGGACACATTCACACATACACTTGTACTAATTCACTACTTTTACAGATATTTACAAGATCACAAATCCACAGCCCATACCAGCAAATACATCCACTTATCCAATACACTAAAGATGTACATATACTGCTTGAGTTCCACATATTCAGCAAACTTTATACACATGAAAACTAGCTTTCAATGCTCTCAGATTCATCCACTGTAACTTCAACCACTGAGGGTCAACTGAATCATTTTTTTTCCCACCACCAAGAGTATTGTTGGGGAAAGATTCTATTTCTTTTGCCATCCCAAAATGAGAGGGCAGACCAATTATTCACACATATGTAGAACTTTGAGATGATTTCTGTGCTACTTATAATTGTTTATCCTAAAATTCTACTACATTCAATGGATAAATATTTATTAATACTTGCTATGGACAAGAGGTAAGCTGGGTGGTGCAGTGGATAGAACACTGAACCTGGAATCAGGAAAAGTCCTCTTTATGAGTTCAAATCTAGCTTCAGACACTTACCAACTGGGTGACCAAGTCACTTAACCCTGTTTGCCTCAGTTTCCTCATCTGCAAAATGAGCTGGAGAAGGAAATGGCAAGCCACCCCCATATCTTTGCAAGAAAACACCAAAATGGGGTCATAAAAAGTGAGACACAACTGAAATGATTCAATCCAAAAACAATATGCAAGATTCTATAATGGGAATGTAAACACTTTCCCCTCTTTAAATCTCTTGGGTTTTAGGAGGGAATCATTAATTTAAATTGTAGGGTTGGTAAGGATTAAATTAAATTTTTTATTATTTGTGATGGGGTGACAGTTATTATTATTATTCTCATTTTATAGGTCAAGAAGCTGAGGTCAAGGAAGATTAAATGACTTAAGTTTTTGAGTGTGTTAATTCTTATTTCCTAATGCTATACCTCCCACTATACCATGTTGTTTCTCTTGCCTCAATGAGCTTGTAATCTTTTAGGGGTGACAAGGTTTCGTAGAAAAAGAGGCTTCACACGTTGAGCTCTGCAATATAGGTTATATAACATTTAAGCTAAGAAAGACTGACCAGAATGGGGATAGACAGAATCATTACTAGAGTTTGTTAAATTTCTCCCTTAAGATAAAAATAATAAAATTGATGTTTACATTATTGATGTTGAGGGTGGTCTCGAAGGTCAAACAGGATGATAGATGAGAAGACTTCTAAAAATTTCTTCAGCTTTTTCTATGGTACCCATAAAACTGGAATCTTCCATTGCAAAAAAGATAAAATAAAATAAAAATAAAAATAAATTGTAGGTTGCCATCTTGTGGCCAGAGAGAGCATTTTTGTCCCTTTAGATTTTGGAGAATTTTCATGGAAAGAAATTGAAATCTCTTACTTACCTAAAATTCTTATGGAACACCACTTTTTTGCCTCAGATGGGTTGGGTGATTCCCAAAGGGACAGCCTGATGTTACATATGCAAAGAAAGGCATCACTCTTGTCACTGGAGGCTATAATCTCAAATTACTCTGAAGTAAGACTTTAGAGACTTTGGAGAGAAAGAAGTAGAGCTTAAGAAAGAGACATTAAGGAAGGCATGAATTTTTGAGTGGATGGTGGGAGCTGTCCTTGGAACTACAAACATACAGGAAGAGGGGTCCTCCAAAATATTCTTGTTCTCACTGCTTGTATACCAAGACACCATTAAGAGCTTATTGTTTTCTCCTTAGTTCAGTTGAGATTTTATTTCATTCCTGAGTCAAAGACCTATTTACTCTTGTGTGGTCTGTCATTTATATTAATTTATATAACCGCTTCAATGTTATTTCACTGTTTGCTCTTATGTGATTGTTTGAAACTCCCTTTCAATATGACTAATTGAATGAAAAGTGGGCTAACTTTTCTACTCCACTGTAGCAAAACACTGCTCACACTAGACTGAATAATGATCAAGACATCCAATGGAATCTAGAATAAGTAACATTTATATCCTAAAAATGAATAAAAAGTCAGCTGAAAGCCCATGGTCAAATAACCAGAGAAATGTATGCTTTCAATGTCCTGTATGTAGGCAGCAAGAGTAGAAGCTTTTTTTAGGGATTGTCCTCAGGTTGTCCAACCTCAGAGCAAAGTACTGACCAGCATGATGTCAGAGTTCTCAGACCTTGTGGCTCAGAGAACCCCACTACTTTGTCCTGAGATAATAAACAGAAAGTCAGTATCCTGGACTTCAAAGATTGAGGAAGAGCTAAGTATGGGAGATGGAGGTTAGCACAGGAGCCTAGAGGATGCAGGGCAAGACAAAGCAGAGGAGATATGAATTAAAGAAAACACTATCCAGTATAAAAAAATTGCTTCAAATATAACTCTATAATACTATAAGCAGAAACTCAAAGTAAAAAGTGAATTTTCCCAGAACTACATCGATAACTAGAATGAATAAACCAAAGAGAGAAGAAAATAAGGAAAGAAATGGAAAGAAACTAAGCAGACTAGAAAAGGAAGTGGTAAACCCTAAGAGAAATGGAATCTCTAAAAACTGTAATTGACTAAATAAAAATCAGGGTTCCATGAGACAGCAAGAAATATTAGATCAAAATCAAATGATAGAAAAAAATGTAAAATATAAAAAAGAAGAGAATGTAAAACATCCTACATAAAATGCAAATGTAGAACATGATAAAAAGTAACAATTTAAAAAAATCATTAGATACACCAAAAAATCATGATTTAAAAAGCCAGATTTCATTCATTGATGAGTAATAACTAAGTGCTCACTAATAATTAAGTACCAGATACTATGTTGAGCACTAGTTGTACCCAGAAAGTCAAAAGATAGTTCCTTCCCTCTAGAAGCTGACAAGCTTATAAGGGAGACAGCATTGAAACAATCATGTACAAACAACTATATACATGATAAACAGGAAATATAGAGAGAAAACATTAGAATAAAGAGGTAATAGAAAAGGCTTCTTGTAGAAGATGGAATTTTATTTAGATGGGATTTGAAGGAAAACAAGGGGCAGAAATGAAGGCTTGGAGCATCAGAGGATGTTGTATTGGATCCTTGGAGATGAAAGGGAGTCCTTGTCCTTTCAGATGCTCATTGGGGAGTGAAGGAGTTAAAGAGATTGGTTCTGTGGCAAGAAAGAAAGAATAAAAAAGTAGAGCTTGCCATTTGTGATAATTGAGATGGTTTGATTATACATATACACGAATGTGTGTATATATATATCCTATATATACATGTGTGTATGTATATATGTATGTATAAATTTGGAGGAAGGGGAAGTTGTGAGTGTACAGCAGATGAAGAGTTGATCATACATACACTTTGGTGTAGAAACTCATAAAATTCAATAAGTCAACAATTAGAGACAGGGAGGAGGAGGGTTAAGAGGGTGAATAATGCTAGGGGAGATGGCACTCACAAGCAAAACAAACTTCCTCATTAGAAACGAGGAGTAAGAGAAAAAGGAGGTAGGGAAGAAAAGCAAAGAACTGGGATCTAATGAGTTTCTTCAGATTGCCTGTTAGACAATAGGGAAACAGCTGAAGAAATCGTGGTATACAAATTATTGGAATATTGTTATACCATAACAAAATAAAAGAAGCAAGGATTTCAGAGAGTGCCAAGTAATATGTAACTGATGCAGAGTGAAATGAATAGAACCAGGAGAATAATTCATATGAGGTTAGTAACATTTGGCTAAACTGGCCAAGAGTAGGCTGTTACCCTCCTCTGGGGGTAATTAGTAACATGGTTTTTATTCTGACCTGTTAAAAAAAGTGCATTGGACCCCTAGACACTACAAATATCTGATGTATAGTAGACAGATATAATTTCAGCCAAGTACCCTTCTTGGACATAGGAGAGTGAAGGAATGAATGTCCAGCTATGGCCTTCTTCCTGCTCCAAAAATTCAAATCTCCTTGGGATGAAGAGTGGACCAGATCCAAGTGAGATAATTATCTCCATGAAAATCCTTGCTCCACCAGGCCATTCGTTCCATGTTAGGGTTATCTGTGTTGCACTTAAAATATTTTAAACACATCTTCCCATTTAAGCATCCTTAAAACCATGTTCATGTTGATGTGAAGAGATTTGTGACAAATTTACATCTTCAACTATGGTAGCTTCATTTCTATACCATGTAGGTTGTGAGCGATGAGTACATTAAAGTAGGGGTTGGGGAAAGTGAAATTTTCAAAATTAAGGTACTATGAAGCAAACAAAAATCTTGTCTCCTACAAGCCTTTCTCTTTGAGCTTATCAACTCCTTTACATTTGCTAAGAGTCACCCAGAATTTCTGACAAGACTCCAGACTCCCAGACGGAATACTTTTTCTTTCATTGGCAAACCCACTTTGCCACCTTGTGGCAATGCTGGGGAACAACGTTTTCCCCCATGCTGGGGAGAAAGTGCAAGTCTTGTCCTAGAACTATTTTCTATTCTCTCGCTACCAAAAATCTTCTTGGGAATGGAGTGTGCAAAATTGGGCTTACTACCTGACCTTCTCAGGCCAACACAGACTATGGACCACAGATGTGTAGTAGATAGATGTAGTTCTAGTCCAGTACCTACTTGGAGATAGGTGAGTGAAGGAGTGAATGTCCTGTGATGGCCTTCCTGTTCCATCCAAAGTTGGAAATTCAAGTCTCCCTGGGATGAAGGGTGGGCCAGAGTCAAATGAGATAATTATCTTCCTGAACTCTGAGCCACCAAGTATCAATGTGTCAGGAGGTTTAGAGGCTGACACAATCCTATCACAGTAAAGTTTAGACAATTATCTTTCTTCTCCCCTTTCTACAAGCAATGGGAAAGGAGAAGATGAACATAGTTAAGTACTCACAAAACTTACCCCCCAAATATTTTGGAGGGAGATACGAAGAACTAAAGGCTGAAATCAGAAAAAGCCTTTTGGAGGAAGTAGCATTTGAGGTAATACTTGAAGGAAGTTAGACAGAAGTGAGGATCAGAAAGATGGATTGACCATCTTCAGGTCACAAAGTTATTAAATAGCAGGGCCAGAAAATTTTCTGACTCCAAATAACACACTCAATTCCGCTGCATCACATTTTCACTGTGGAAAGTATTCTAGGCATGAGGGAGTCACCAATGGAAAGGAAGAGAGGTTTGAAATAGAATTCCAAGTGCAGAGAACATTAAGTCACTCTTCTTCCTTCTTCCCAGAAGACCCCTCTTTCTGAATGCCTCTTTTTTTTATTAAAGCTTTTTATTTGTATAACATATGTATGGGTAGTTCCCCAGAACTGATCTTTACAAAGCTTTCCATTACAAATTTTACCCCCAGTCCCCTCCCCTCCCCTCCCCTAGATGGCAGGAAGTCCACTACATGTTAATAATGTTGAAATGCTTGACAAGTTATGCGAGAAAAATCCTATCTACAAGAAAAAAAAAGAAAATCAGAGAAATGAAACACAATGCAAGCAAATATCAATAGAGAGCATGAAAATGTTATGTTGTGGTCCATATTCCATATGGGTGTATATGGTTTTCTTCAGTGAACAATTGGAACTGGTTTGAGACAATTCTTTGTTTCAAAGAGCCGTGTCCACCAGAATTGATCATCATGTGATATTGTTGTTGCTGTGTATAATGATCTCCTGGTTCTGCTCGTTTCACTCAGCATCAGTTCATGCAAGTCTCTCCAGGCCTCTCTGAAATCGTCCTGCTGGTCATTTCTTACAGAGCAATAATTGAATGTCTCTTTTCAAAATAACAAAATGATGATGACCATGATCATGATCATGATAATGATGATGATGATAATGATGATGGTGGTGAAATGATGATGATGAAAATGATAAAAGAATGATGAAGGTGATAATGATAATTTTCCACCAAAGTCTACTTTGGTGTTCCACTGTGGCATGGAACATCCCTTAGGTTCTGCAAAGCTGTGTCAGTGGAACAGGAGCTCATTAACATTCTTCCCAGGTGGAAAACCTTTGAGTATTGGCTTAGCAATGGACTTTTTTGATCTGTCATCTGCTTTACTCTAATTAAATTTAAAGAAGTGAATTACTAGATAACTGACTACTAGTTAATGTTTGAATTTTGTGTATTTGTTTTGTTTTGGTTCATAGAAATTCATGAAACCAGTTACAAGGACATGGTGATTCTGAAGTTGCATTCATAGAGTTGCATTCATACTGAGGAAAACACAGATCTGTTAAAAGTATTGAAATAGTAATCATTATTAATATCACTTTATCCTTTTTGAAGACTGTCAAGTAGATCACTGGACCTAGAGTCAGAAAGATTTGAATTCAGACACTATTTGAGTGACTGAGGAAGTCACTTAACTCCTGTCTGAGTTTCTTCATCTGTAGAATTGGAATAATAGTAGTATGACTTCCCTGGTCATCATAGGGATCATATGAAATTAATATTTGTAAAGCACTTTGCAAAGTCTTATAAAATACAAGTTGTTGTTGTTGTTTCACATGTATTCTTTCTTGTGATCCTTACAATTTTCTTGTGAAGAAGATTGTCAGAGAAAGCATTATTATCTATATTTTACAAAGAAGAAAAAAAAAAGAGGATCCTGGGGAATGAGGAAATTTGCCCAGAATCATTCAGAGAGTTCATGGCAGAGGTAGAACTAGCTGACTAGAAGATGATACTTTTCTTTATCTCATGTCTAGCATGATTTTCCCACTGCTGTCTATGAATTGACAACAACCAATCGCAACAAACACATCATGCACTTACTATGTGCCAGGTACTGTGCAAAGCACTGGGGGTACAAAGGAAGGCAAAAATAGTCCCTGCCCCCAAGGTTTCCATCCTGATACATGACTTGGAATCTCCATGTTCTAATTTGGGTGAAATAAGTTTCTCTCCTCTGTCTGGCAAGGCTGTGCTATTATTAAGATACTTGAGATTAGGGCTGTCTGAGAATCCCAGGCTGACAGCAACCACACCAGATGCTGTGGGCTGATGAGTGACAAAAGCATTATGTAGAGCCAGCTGTGCCATAGAAAAGCCCCCTCTGAATGCCGTGCCAGGATGTTCCATTGGTACTCTGTGGCTTGCACATCTGGATGCTACTGCCAATGGCTCTCATATATTTTGTGGCTTGCCAGCATTATGGTAATAAAGTTGTTACTGGAGAAGTTGCCGGTTCATCCTGACTGTCTGGACCTCTGTTACTGGGGGATGTAGTAAAAATGCTGAAAAGGACATAGTGGGTGAAGTGAATAACCACCACTCCAAACCAGATCACAGACCCTAGGACTCAGCCATCTCTAGCTACCAGAGGGGAGTTTCCAGGTTCATGGAGCAAGCCTAATAAAGTAAGGATGTACTCAGAAGGTGCTATTAGGGACACAGCTCTTATAAACTTTAGACACAGAATCATCATTGGTCAGATTCTTCTATGAACTCAGAATTGTGACACAACTGCACACAAACTCTGCCCAGAGGCTCCTACAACACAGGAATAAAGAGACTGATGGAGAAAGCCAGGCCCAAAGCACTATACTAATCTACCAGAGTGTTCTCATTTGACCTTCTCTCTGGCCTACCATCTACTTCATCCACTTTTCCTTTTCCTTCTCTTTATGTTTCTTCTTCTTTCTTTCCTCCTTTTCCGTCTCCCCCTATTCTTTCCTTCTCATTTCTCTTTCTTTCTCTTGCTCCTTCCAGGATAATTACTTTAAAAATCACAATGTAATTGACCAATTAATCAACATGCATTTATTAAGTGTCCACTGTATGCCAGGTACTCTGTTAAGTTCTAGAGATACAAATACAATGTCAGCTTAAAATACCAACTCACACATTATGATTCTTTTATATGAGTTTTATATGAATATAAACTTTTACATTTTATATGAATGGACTTTTATATGAATTCTCAGAATATGAGTAAGATGATGGAAGTAGTTGCTGATCCCTTCCTATACTCACAGAACATTGGTTTTTTTCCCTTCCTGAATGTGTTAACATGACTAGGAATGAAATGCCCAGAAATAAAGTATAAGATGACCTTGAAAGATTATGAAAAATGTAACAGAGTGTCAAGGGAGCTTCAATGTGATCCTTTAGATATGCTTTTTGTCTTTTACATTATATGAGTTCTTAGAGTATGAGCAAAGCAATGGAAGTAGCTGCTGATCCCTTCCTATCCTCGAAGAACATTGGGTTTTTTTTTCCTTCCTGAATATGTTAAATATGTAAAAAACAAAAAATTTTGGGGGGAAATGATACAAAATATGCTCAGGATAATAAGTTTTGGTTTACCTTTTAAGAGTCAGAAGAGGGACTTCCAGGGGGTGGAACAAGATGGTAGAATAAAAGAAGCAGCTTTGCTCTCTCAATTTTCAAATAAAGCCTCAAATCAAATTCTGGAGCAGTAGGGCCAATAAAAGGTCCAGGTGAAATATTTTTTCCAGTTCAAGACAACTTAGAAGATTGCAAGGAGGCCCTGGGTCAGGGGCTAGCCTGGAGCCCATGTGACACCACCAGCTTTGGAGCTTTGAGGGGGCAATAGTAGCAGCAAAATAAAAGCACTAATAGCTTTGGGGAGCTTTAAAACAAGAGATGTTAAGGGGATCTGGCAATTGGTCAGAAAGAGATTACAAAGACCCTCTCTGTTAGAACTGGGAGTAGGAGAGAGCACTGTTTGGAAACTCCATTGCTTATACTCACTTCCAGGTCACAGTTCCAGGGAAGAGAGGAGTACTTGTAGCCACACAGTTTTAGGGCTCTGAGAAGCAATATTGCTTGTGACCTCAGGCCTTTCCTGGACAAGGACCAGAACAAGGTCAGGAGGGCAGTGATCACACCTCTCCCTGGCTCATACCAACTTGAAAGCACACTGAACTTCCATACCTCCCAAACTACCTCTAAAGCAACCATATGAAAAGCTAAAGCTTGGAACAGTCCCATTTAATATAAAGTTCAAAGGCAAAAAGATAGATTGGAAAAATGAACAAACACAAAACAAGAATCTGATCATAAAAAGCTACTGTGGTCAGAAACAATCAAGACACAAACTCAGAAGTAGTAATATCCACTAATGTCAAAACAGCTACAAGCAAAGCATCAAAGAAATATAAAAACATGACAAGAGCTCAACAAGAATTCTTGGAAGAGTTTTAAAGCATTTTAAATATCAAATAAGAATAGTAGAGAAAAAACTGGCAAAAGAAATGAGAGTGAGGGGGAAAATATGAAAAGACAATTAACAATTTGGTAAAAGAGATACTAAAAAATAAAGTGAAATGAAGAAGATAAAACCTTAAAAAACAGAATTTTCCAAATGGCAAAAAGATATGAAACTTTGGTGATGAAAATAACTCCAATTAGCCAAAGGAAAAAAGAAATGCAAAAGATCATTGAAGAAAAAAATTTCTTAAAAATTAGCAAAAGGTAATGATTCCATGAGACATCAAGAAACAATAAAGCAAAATCAAGAGAATAAAAACAAATAGAAGAAAATGTGAGATATCTCATCAGAAAAAAAAAACTGACCTGGAAGATTGAGAAAAAATAGTTTAAGAATTATTGGACTAACTTAAAGTCAGTATTACATCATATTTCAAGAAAATTTTCCTTAGACCCAAAAATAGAAATTGAAAGACTTGACTGATCACTGCCTGAAAGAAATCCCCACATGAAAATTCCAAGGACTAATAGAACCAAATTACATAGTTCCCACATCAAAGAGAAATATTGTAAAAAGCCAGACAGAAACCACTGGATATACAATCAAGTTCAATCAAGATTTAGACGCTGGAAGTGGAAGGCTTGGCATATGACATTCTGGAAGGCAAAGGAAGTAGGATTACAACCAAGAATAACCCATCCACAAAACTGAGTATAATAATTATTTTTAAGATTTATTAATGCTTTTATTTATTTTTTAACACTTAAAAATTATTTATTTATTTCAATACACTTGCTTTATGAATCATGTTAGGAGAGAAAAATCAGAACAAAAGGGAAAAGCCATGAGAGAGAGAAAAAAAACAGAAGTGAACATAACATGTATTGATTTACATTCAATCTTCATACTTCTTTTTCTATATGCAGATGGCATTTTCTATTCAAAGTCTATTAGGATTGCTTTGGATCACTGAACCATTGAGAAGAACCAACCCTTTCATAGGTGATCATTGCATATTCTTCCTGTTATTGTGTATAATGTATTCCTGGTTCTGCATGTTTCACTCAACATCAGTTCATGTAAATCTTTCTAGGCCTGTCTAAAATCAGCTTGTTCATCATTTTTTGAAGAGCAATAATATTCCATTACCTTCATATACCACAGCTAATTTAGCCATTTCCCAATTGATGGACATCTACTGAGTATAAAAATGAATGTTTAATGAAATTGATGACTTTCAGCATTCCTGATTGAAAAAAAAATAGAGCTAAATAGAAAATTAGACTTTCAAATACAAGAGACATACACATTCAATTAGGAATCAATCTTATCCAACAGTAGAAGGGAACAAGTAGAAAGGGAAGGGGAGAAGATAAAGAGAGGGGTTATATTAAAAGGGAGGGCAGATTAAGGGAGCCAGTGATTGGAAGTGGACAGACTTCTGAGCAGGGACAAGATAAAAAGTGAGAGAAGGATAAACAGGAAAATAGGATCAAGGAAAATGCACAATTAGTAAATTATATGAATCCATCTATAAAACAGAAATAGATAGCAGAATAGATTAGAAACTAGGATCCAACAATATGTTGTTTTTAAGAAACACATTCAAAACAGAAAGCTATACTATAAATAAGAGTACCAAAAGATTTTTTTAAAAAAAGAAATTACATTTAAAATTATTGCAGATAATATAAAATGCTTGAGAGTCTACCTGCCAAGACCAACTCAGGGATTATATGAATACAATTACAAAATGTTTCACACAAATAAAAATAGATCTAAACAAATGGAGAATATTAATTGCTCATTGGTATGCTAAGCCAATATAATAAAAATGACAATTCTACTGTTAGTTTACTTGTTCAGTGTCATACTAATAGAAACAGCAAACAATTATAGAGCTAAAAAATGATCATAATAAATTAATTTGGAAGAACAAAAAGTTAAGAATATCAAGGAAATCTACGAAAAAATGTAAATGAAGGTGACCCACGAATACATATTTCAAGCTGTATTACAAAGTGTAATCATCAAAACAATTTGGTACTAGCTAAGGAATAGAGTGGTGGATCAGTGGAATAGATTAGACACATAATACATAGTAGTAAGTGACCATTAGTAATCTAGTGTTTGATAAACCCCCAAATTTAAGTTTTTTGAGTAAGAAGTACCTTTTGACAAAAATTGCTGAGAAAACTGAAAAGCAATTTGGCAGAAATTATGCATAAATTAACATCTCACACCATATAGCAAGATAAGGTCAAACTAAATAAATAATTTAGACATAAGGGGTAATATCATAATTAAATTAGAGGAACATGGAAAATGTACCTGTCAGATATATGAATAAAGGAACAGTTTATGAGCAAACAGATGCAGAATATCATATCAAAATAAGCATTTTTTTACTTTAATTACATGAAATAAAAAAAACTTCTTGCATAAATAAAATTAATACAGCTAAAGTTAAAAGGAAAATAGAAAACTAGGGAAAGTTTTATAGCAAGTTTCACTAATAAAGATCTCGATTCTTAAATATATAGAGAACTGAGCAAAATTTATAAAAGTAAGAGCTATTCCCCAGTTGATAAATGGCCAAAGGGTATGTACAGGCAGTTTTCAAAAGAAGAAATCAAAACTACCAATGATTAAATAAAAATGCTTTAAATTACTACTGATTAGGGAAATGCAAAATAACACAACCCTGAGGTTTTACCATACACATGGCAGGTTGGCTAATAAGAAAAAAAGAGAATAATAACTGCTAGAGGGAATGTGGAAAAATTGGGACACTAATGCATTATTGGTGGAATTGTGAGCTAACTCAATCATTCTGGCAAACAATTTGGAACTACATCCAAAAAGCTATAAAACTGTGCATTTTGACCCAGCAATACCATTACCAAGTCTGTATCCCAAAGGAATCAAAGAAAAGGTAAAAGGAATTATTTGTACAAAATTATTTACAGCAGCTCTTTTTGTGGTGGCAAAGATTTGGAAATCAAGGGGATGCACATCAATTGGGGAAAGACTGAAAAAGTTGCAATATATGATTGTGGTGAAATACTATTGTGATATAAAAAGTGATGAGTGGGATGGTTTCAGAAAAACCAGAGAAAACTTATATGAACTGATGCAAAGCGAAGTGTGCATGACCAGAAAATATTGTACAGAATAACAGCAATATTGTATGGAAATGGCAACAACAGGTCTAGTCTTGAGTATTTTGTCATAAACTATTTTTATAAAAAAAAGTTATTTAAATTTTATAAAAATGATGCTTTTGTTTCTTTTTTATAATGATAGCTTTTTATTTTCCTAAATACATGCTAAGATAGTTTTCAACATTCACCTTTGCAAAACTTTGTGTCAAAAATTTCCCCTCCCCGTTTTCTCTTCCCTAGTCAGCAAGTAATCTGATATAAGATAAATTTGTTAGTTTAAACAAGTTAACTTGGGATTCATATGGATAGGTTTCTTGACGTCTGAATCCAGAAAGGAAAATTATATCCATAATTGCATTAACATCTCATTGAAATATAATATTTACTTCAATTATTTAAAAACATTATTCTGAGAAAGAATCCATAGGCTTCACCAGATGATTGAAAGAGTTTGTTGTTGTTTAGTCATTTCTGACTTTCTGTGCCTCATTTGGGGATTTCTTGGCAAAGATAATGGAATGGTTTACTCTTTCCCTTCCCCTCATTTTATACATGAGGAATCTGAGGACAAATAGGGTTAAATGACTTGCCCAAAATCATATAGCTAGGAAGTATCTGAGACTGGATTTGAACTCAGGTGTTCCTAAATCCAGGCCAGGCACTCTATTCACTACATCATATATAAGACCAAGAAAGTTTAGGAAGCTCTGGCCTACATAATCTCTAATCTCTTTTTGAGCTGTAATGATTTATAATTGTAATTTGCTTCTACGACTTCTCTTCTATGGACTTCAGTGTGTTTTCTCTAAAAAGAAAAGGAATTTAATTTTTGAACTAGAAATTACTTCATAGAGCTAGAAAAATAACAATAAAATTCACTTGAAAGAACAACAGGTCAAGAATTTAAAGGGAATTAATGAAAAAAAAAATGCAATGCAAGGTGGCCTAGTTGTACCAGATCTTAAACTAAATCATCAAAACTATTTGGTACCGGCTAAGAAATAGAGTTGTGGATCAGTGGAACAGGTTAGGTTTACAAAACATAGTAGTCAATGATGATAGTAAACCCAAAGATTCCAGCTTCTGGGATAAGATCTGGGAAAACTGGAAAATAGTATGTCAGACACTAGACATTGATCAACACCTTACACCCTGTACCAATATAAAGTTGAAGTCGGATTCATGATTTAGATATAGAGGATGATACTATAAGCAAATTAGGAGAACAACAGATCATCTACCTCTCTGATCTGTGAAGAAAGAAATTTATAGTCAAAGAACTAGAAAACATTATGAAATGCAAAATAGATAATTTTGATTATATTAACTTAAAAGGTTTTTGTTCAAACAAAACTAATTTAGCCAAGATTAGAAGGAAAGCAGAAAAATGGGAGGAAATTTTTATATCCAATGTTTCTCATAACGACCTCATCTCTAAAATACAGAGAATTGACTCGAATTTATAAGACTACAAGTCATTACCCAATTGATAATCATCAAAGGATATGGACAGACAATTTTCAGATGAAGAAATTAAAGCCATTTCTAGTCATATGAAAACATGCTCTAAATCACTATTGATTAGTGAAATGCAAATTAAGACAACTCTTAGAGGTACCACTTCATACCTCTCAGATTGGCTAAGATGACAGGAAAAGATAATGATAAATACTGGAGGAGATATGGGGAAAACTGAGACACTAATGCATTGTTGGTGAAGTTATGAAATGATCCAACCATTGTGGAGAGCAATATGGAACTATGTCCAAAGGACTATCAAACTGTGCATACCCTTTGATTTAGCAGTGTCTCTACTGGGCTTATATCCCAAAGAGATCATAGAAAAGGGAAAGGGCCCCACATGTGCAAAAATGTTTGTGGCAGCCCTTTTTGTAGTGGCAAGAAACTGGAAACTGAAGGGATGCCCATCAGTTGGAGAATGGCTGAATAAATTATGGTATATGAATGTCATGGAATATTATTGTTCTGTGAGAAACGACCAGCAGGATGATTTCAGAGAGGCCTGGAGAGACTTACATGAACTGATGCTGAGTGAAGTGAGTAGAATCATTGTACACAGCAACATGATTATGTGAGGATCAACTGTGATGGAATTGGCTCTTTTCAACAATAAAGTGATTCAAGGCAATTTCAATAGGCTT